>CM067221.1:107393112-107759921 GCA_034190945.1 Octodonta nipae | reverse complement strand
GGTTATTAAAAAGTACTGTTTGGTTTGTTTTGGGCTGGTGGAGTGATTGGTCCATTTTACTTTTTTTGAATGGAAAATGCTGTTACTGTGAATGGTGATCGATATCGAACGATGGTTACTAACTTTTTATGGCATGAATTGTAGCATATTGATGTGCACAATATGTAGTTCCAACAGGACGGTGCAACATGTCATGTCAGCAGAAACAATCAATCTTTCGAAACAGAAATTTGGTAATCGAATAATTTCTCGAAGAGGGAACATTAATTGCCCCCCTAGATCTTACGATCTATGCCAACGATCCACAAACAATTGATGACCTAAAGGAGAACATTATTGACTGTTTTCAAGTAAATTGAACCGCAGTTATGCCAGAAAGTTATCCAAAACTTTGGCAAAAGATTAGAAGCTTGCCGTGCTGCAGCAGGTGGTCACTTACAAGATATTGTTTTCCATTACCTTACCGAATCATTTGAAATAAAAGATTTGATCATCCTCAAATAATTTGTATTTTATTAAAAATTAACAAATTAACCTCAAATTAGAACCCCATTTAGTATGAGGGTACTATTTAACGATATAAAATTCTAAAGATAGTATAAACATACAACTTGAGAGCTTTTTTAATGATTTGACTATACAACGAAATTATTGCCTTGGAAAACCCATACCCTAAACAATTTCCACATGCTGTATAACTCCCTGTTTACTAAATATTGCTAATTAAAACACTAAACCACAAAAAGGCTCCAACTCTTAAAGATCTGCGAATACTTTACCGAGGTACGCGCCACTTTGCTGATCAATCACCAATGATCACGTCCATTTCTAAACCTTTTTTTAGACAAGCTCAATGATCTTAAACCTCATCTGTTGTAAATTAGTGAGAAGTTGGGTATTCTGCATATTCCAGGTGATGCTACAGCACCATATCTAGGTTACAATGTTGTTGCTATATCTGAGCTGTGATCACCAATCGGCTGAACAGATTGTTTCGATCTATGGTTGAGATCAGTCTCAATCAACTCACACTGCAAGCAAAATAAAACTAAACCATAATCGCTTCAACCATTAGGAACTACGATGCCAAAGACGGTTCATAAATTTATAATACCCCAAAGTAATAACCAGAAAAACAAAGAAAGCAGACACATCAGAAAAACATTGGCACTAGGATTTGCAAACTTGCTAACGTTGATAGACGTCCATTTCCTATAAACTGCAGACAATTTGAACACAGCTTAACGAACTCTCGTGAGCAAAAAATAAAAATTATAAACCAATAACTGGCAGATGTGAACAATTATGTTTCTCAAAATAAGATTCATCTTAGAAGAGAGAATAAAAAACAGAAACATACATACTCGCGGATGCTGTCTTTCGGGGGTTATGTCAGAGTATTTTGGCAATGTCTCTTACCAGCTCTATCATACGGAGCGCAAATCCATTCACATACTAAACATGACACAAGGAAACATTTGAAGATCGCAAAAGAAAATGAAGCTACACATGCTATAAGAAATGAGAACCAACAAACAACCTATCCTGAAGTGGAGGTTTTTCTTGAAGGAGGAAAGATCAACAGCAAGTCCCTAACATGATAAATTGATAGTTATAAAAAGGTCTACGGGCCTGATATCGATCCAAGAAACATCCACATTATTTAACATTTGTCTATTATCTTATGTCCAAAATTTGTCCAAAGAAGGCTCATGAGATGAACCAATTAAAAAGAGATTCAAGTTTCTTGGTGATGTATCTATGTCACTAAATTTCCTACTGTGATATAATGATCAAGCAGCAAATAATTTTAAATTCATATACTCAAAATAGTTCATTTCCAAACTACTTTGATAAAACTCCATCCCTAATACCTCAAGAGCACTGCTTTCTAAAGTTGTGAACCAAATCGATTTCTTGTTTAAGGAAAAACTTCGCATTCGAACTCTTTACTCAAAGCGACCTTTGCGATCCAATGTCACACAACCCCAGCGTTCCCCAATGAGATTTTTCCCCCAAGCAAGTAGTATTTCAACCGCTTATTAGGTGTCGAAACACGCATGCAAAACTTCTGGTCGACAAACAGCGTTACGCCTTCGACTGACGATCGACGCTTTGCTGATCAATCGCCGACGGTCACATCAAAGTATTAAAATATTTATTGAATCCCCCGAAGACATTACCGGAACCGATTTCTGTACTGACCCTCTAAATTGCAATGTCCTTTCAGGATGGATCGAGAGAACTTTTAACACGCCAAAGGAGTGTGTCGGTGCAGAGTGTGTAGTTTTGGGATGCTCCCCCGGGATCGGTGCTTTTCCGATGAGTTTGACCGAGCAGAGAGTAGCAGCGGATTCCCCAGGGACTACGCAAGTATAGATATATACGTCATAGAGGATTCTCTTGACGGAAACGATGGAATAATGGGGGAGCGTGGAGGAGGAATGATAAAAATAAATCGCGGTCGTGGATTTGATTTTCGTCAAGATGGAAGTCACTATAGGAAACGAATTTATATGCAGTTGGCACACTGAGATTGTATATATTCCAATAAGTTAGGTAAAAAAAATAACATTTGATGTTTGAAGACTGACATTTTATAGTTCAAGTTTAATTTGTATAAACTTCATGAATAAATGTGAAACAGCTCACTTTTATATTATACAGGGTGGTCCAAAAGTATCGAAACCCATGAATAAGTCTTCAGGAATGCATTTTTTGAAAAATGTACAATTCCAAAGTTTTAACATTTTTCTCTGGCTCTATCATGGTGACCTTGGCCTTGATCATGAACTCGAGGATCATATCAAGGTCAAAAGCATTTTTTTCAAATTAGAACCCCCATTTTAGAGCGAAAGATTTTACTTCCAAAACGCCCTTGACCCTAACGTTGATTATGATCTTGATCACGACAAAGGTCAAAAACATTTTTACAAAAGGCACTCCCACTTTTTCATTATGGATTTATAGATCGCATTGGATGACCAATCATGATCTAGACCTTGAATTCGCCTTGACCATAATCTTGTGGGTCATGTCAAGGTCAAATGCTTTTTATTGAAATGAGAATCCCCTTTTTCATTCCAGATTCGGAAAGAGCGAAAAACTTTACGTTTAAAATTACCTGGACCACGACCTTAGTCATGACCTTGCCAGATTTTCTCAAATGAGAATTTCCATTTTTCAGTTTGGATTTGTTTGATTTTACCGTCAAGTTGGTCACGGACAAGGTCAAGGTCGTGTTTGGACTTTTAATACTGCATGCATCCAAATGGTTACAAAATGTACTCTAAAGTAAATACCCAAAAGTTAGTGTACTTCTTGGAAATGGGCGTCGGCAATTTGAAATAGAAGTTGAAGAAACCTAGTTTTACCTATACCTTTATGTTTATCTCAAGGTCATTTTTGACGGCGGAAATAGACAGAGCGGAAAATCAAAATATTTTCACATTTTCATTATATATTTTCAAGCCATTGACAACGAAGTCAGAATCGACTTTGAAACGTTTGGTATTTTCTTTCAGTATACAGCTTTTTTAATTCAATCGTGGTATTATTCCCAAGAAAACTTAAAAATAATAAAGAACATGCCACAAATAACATTTAGAAGACAATTAAAGCAGACTCCCTTAGCTTTCATTTTGTATTGTGTTCTTTTTTATGTAATATTGTTGAATTATCATCAAAGTTCAGGCATTTTCACAAATTTTAAACTTTTTGAATTGTCGCTGTATATAATTTTTGTGTTCATTTATTTCTATATTTCGAGGTCTAGAGGCTTCTCCAATATAAAACATATCATATTCTCAAGGAATTTTGTAAATGCATTTTTTGATTTTGCTTTTATTTTTGATATATAAGGCAAGTGAACTCATTTTTGCCTGAAAGGAAAAGTAAGAAAATTGAGAAGATTTAGTTTTCTTTATTTTAGATTTAGATTTCTTTATTTGACTACGGTACATATTAAACAATGTTTGTAGCAAGTCCCAAATACACTCTTAGTGACAAAAAAAATTACAATTAAAATAATATAAATATGAAATACATGCTAAAAATAAGAACAGATATAAACAATTAAAAATTAGACACTAAAATTCGGGGAGCACATTTTGTGGTTCATGTAATCATCAACTGAGTAAAAACAAAACTTTAGTAGGTAGTTCTTCAAACTCTTTCTAAATTTTTTTAAGCTCAAAATTTTTATTTCTTCTGGCAAGATATTATAAGCATTGTAGTTTTGCGAGTTTTTCATTGTCTTATTTAATGGAAAACGGGTTGTTCGAATATTTCCTGCTTTTCTTGTACGATATTGATGTACATTAGACTGTTTAGTCAAAACATTAATGTTCTTGTGTAAGTCTAAGAGCACGTGAAACAAATAAAGGAAAGGAAATAAAAGTTGACACGACTCTCGAACTCCAGCTTTGGCCAGTATTCTCACTGCTCTTTTTTGTAACCTGAATATCAGAAGAGCATTTGACGAATTACCCCAGATCATAATTCCATAATTGATATGTGAGTGAAATAGTGAGAAATTTTTCTTCTATATCGTCCGATAGTTTAGTGAGATTAGCTAAATTGGTGTCAGAATATACAAAACTCGTATCGTCTGCAAATATAACAGATTTATTGGGACGAATAAAATTAGGCAAATCATTTATGTAAATAATGAACAGTATGGGTCCAAGGACGGAACCTTGAGGAACACCGTGTTCTATTGATCTAAATTCAGACGTAGAATCATTATAAGTGACGGCTTGAAAGCGATTTGTCAAATAAGTTTTAAATACCTATGGATAATGAAGATACTCTAACTCCGTAGTAATTAAGTTTAGTTAGTAAAATGTCATGCGAGACACAGTCAAAGGCTTTGGAAAGATCACACAACTTAATCGCTGTATGGGTACCATTCTCAAGGCCCTCAACCACTCAAAACTGCTTGTGTTATTGAACGATTTTTCCTAAATCCATACTGGGAATTATCTAGAAAGGTATTTTCCTCAAAATAAGAAACTAAACGATGCTTGATAAATGTTTCTATTATTTTGCTGAAAGCAGATTGTAATTGATACGTGAAACATATAAATGTCCCACTCTTGGTACAGTTTTAAAATTTTTGTCGTCATTGTTTCCAAATACTGCATTAAATTTTTGGCCGTTGTTTTTATTTGGGGATTCCGCAAAGAATTCCCATACGTTTTTATCGGCAGGTGCTTATCAATTTGTGTACCAATTTCTTTGCCACAAATATTGTTTGTTTCTTCTAGGTTACTTCGATTTATGTTTTCAATTTTTTTAGTGGAGTTTAAGGAATCTGATTTTGCGGTGTTTGTTGGATTTGAGTTCTTTCTAGTAGATGGTGCTACTGATGTAACATGAAAATTAATATTTACTTTTTCT
Source organism: Octodonta nipae (assembly GCA_034190945.1). Classification (NCBI taxonomy): domain Eukaryota; kingdom Metazoa; phylum Arthropoda; class Insecta; order Coleoptera; family Chrysomelidae; genus Octodonta; species Octodonta nipae. The sequence continues at coordinate 107,754,521 of CM067221.1, read as the reverse complement.
TTTAATAATAAAATTAAAGATTCTTGCTCTTCACACCTCTTTTCTAAATGATAGTTTAGCTTACTCACGATCTCTGTTTTTTCGATGTTTTCACTTGTAGTAGATAATTTGACACATCGTCTACAGGTTATGTCTTCGTCAGCATTTTGAAATGTTTCACTTCTACGTTTAACTATTGCACTAATTTTATTAATATAGTTTGTCAATATAACGGTAGTTGTCGTCACTGGCACCTTAAAACACAAAATTATGTCTATTAACTTGTTCTTTTTCAACTTATTTAACTGCGACGTTAACAGAGATATATCAACACCCGCCATTTTTTATGAAAGACTCAAAAAAAAAGTTGCATTTAGCGCCATTTTTGCATATGTAATTAAGTGGACTGTAATTTATAAGAGGTGTTGATCCAATTTATACTATTTTGGAGAAGTTAAAATCTTATAGTGCATAGAATGTTTCCAGTGCATAAATATGTAACGGTCCAATTTACAATTATTAAGATAAATTAGGCAGACTTACCAGAAAGGTAAAAGGGTGTATGTAAATACTATATGTAGATCCAGTATGTAGTTCCGTCCATAAAATGTGCATATAAAGTCATGGACCGTAACTATTATAGTTCGAACTGTTCGGGATGAGAGTCTGAGTTTTATATACAAAAAAAAAAAAAAAAATGATATAAATACTTGGTTCACTGTGTAAAATAGTTTTGATTAAAGATTTAAAATTGTTATAACTTTTTTAATAACAAATCCTCATTGTATGGCCAGTGGAAAGTGATTATGCATATGAGACCCAAAATATAATGGCTCACCATATCCTGGTTTTCAGCGTATAATTTTAAATACCATTCGTTGTATCTGCACGACATTTACAAAAATTGCATTTCTTAATTTTTTGAGACATAAATCACACTTAAATCTATTAATTGAACTTTATTCCTTTTAATTTAATAGATATTGAGTCCAATCTGTTACTTATTAATAATGTGTTTATTAAAATGCCCAAGGTTTATCATATATAATGACGTACAATGATGATTAATTTTAAAAACGGTTGATAACATCAAGAAATATATTTTAATAATAACAGTTAATTAAGTTTTCATCGCTACTTTTTGTTTATTCAGAGAATCCACTAACTAATTTTTTTAATACGAACCTGATTTTTAATGTAAATGCGATGAATAATTTTAAATATATTACAGATATTATACAAAAATCGAGCACTACTCTTGTCTGCAAAACTACAGAGCCTAACATTAAAAAAAGGAGCCTTATTGACAGTTTACAAGAAAATCTTAACAAAATTTCTACATTTATACAATTTTAAGAGAAACGAAATGGCATTTATCACAGTGTTGAAAAATTAATTCGTCATACAACATTATTTATTTGGCAGACATAATCCATCAGTTTACCAAATATTTTAACATCATTCTGCTTCTGCTCTTAAGTATGTGCCACACCTAGAATTAAAATAACCAAGAATAACTAATAATTGCACAAATACTAAAACTAAAATTGAAAATATTAATACGTGCCTACATAAATCATATTTAAATTATTTATAGTAAATGATCCAATTGGCGTCCACAATATATCTTTTGCATAATGCTCATCCTGACTACCGTGTCTTTTATGCCATGCATTCAATAATCCTGACTACCGTCTCTTTTATGCCATATATTCAATAATTAACACGTGCAGCTTCAACTTTCAGTAAGCAGAAATTTGCCACAGTTCTACCCATACTCATACCAGGCCGTTTCGATTATTTACAAATGGAAATTATAATAGAAATTAATTACGCCATTACTAAATGTCCATTTTATTGAAAACGCAACGATAATATGTGAAATATTGTCGTCGATTAATTATAAATTTCCGTTTTATTTGTGTAAACATGCCATCAAAATGCATCGTAATTGCAAATTTATCGTTATAGTTATCACCAAGCGATGCTCCATTTGTGATCAGTGTACCAAAAAGTTAATCTAGCACAAAATTTAAGTTTGTTTTTCGGATGGAGGTCGTTAGAACGGTAAAAATAAGAATTTTATTCTGAAATATGTGTTTTATTATTATTTTAGGGAATTTTGTCTGGCTCCTTATCTGTAATCTATACATATTATAAAATAATTTGGTCAAGTGCGAGTTGGACTCGCATACTAAGGGAATGGGTGCGTTTCTTATATTTACCCTTATAGCTTTTAAAGGAAGCGTTTTAAATTTATAAAATTATACACTTTGATTTTCCACACATAGACTTTTATTTTATCTGCTTCAGGATTGATTATTAGATGAAAAATGCGTAAGGAACAAAAAGAAATACAACAATTTGTGTAACTAATTATTGTCAATGAACTAGTTGGCTAGAAAGAATATAAAATCTGGTAGTTAATGAGAAAATTCAAGTAGAACAAAATGTGTACTGATGCTGTTGTTGACAGACAATGAAGATACTCCCATGGAACAACATAGTATGAAATATTTTGGTCAAGTGCGAGTTGGACTGGCATACCAAGGGTTCGTACCACCTTAAAGATTCTAATATTCCAGTTTCAGACAAGCAGGGAATGAGTGCATTATCTTATATTTTATCTTTTAAAGGAAGCGCTTTACATTTATAAAGAATATACATTCCATTCATTTTCCACATATAGACTTTTCATTTTATCTGCTTCAGAATTCACTTGATTTTTATAAGAATACATATGTATTTAATTTTCTAATTTGGCTCCAAAAAATTAACATTAGAGGTTTATTTTACTAATAAACTTTCAGAGAAGCCTTTTATAATCTACTGTCTGAGTTTTGAGGCTCTCTAGATTCGCAGATAAAGGAAATTAGGTCAAGTTTTAAATTATAAATTATTAAATCTATTATTCAAATTATTTAGAAATACAAATATAATATGTTTTTCAAAATTTAAATAGTGTAGTTTCTAAAGTGGAATTAAGTCGATGTTTAATATTTTGTTAATATCTTTTAAACAAATGATTTGAAAATGTGATATATTTGTAATTGACATAATGAGCTTTTTAACTGATATATTACATGATGCGTTTTGAAAATTCAATTTTTATTTTCCATTTATTTGTATAATTTGTCCCTAAAATTACTATGGGGGCTTTCTAACAATTTTTATTATAAATTTGAAGTGAGCCCCAGTACCCCAATTATTTTCAAAATTTTAGGTAGTATGGTTTCGGAAATAAAGCGAGAAAGGAATTTTTATTTATATATTTATGTTAATATCTTGCAAAAAATTAATTTTAAAAATATGAAAAATATATATTTGTATTCCTCATAATGAGCTCTTTCATTTGATGTATAGCATGATCGTTAAAAAAATTGTTTTTTATTTTCCGTTTAATTCTATAATTTGGCCCCCAATATTAATATTAGGGATTTCTTCATATTTTTCCTGTAAACAAAAAAAATTAGGTCTTATAGTTTGGGGAATAACGGAGGAATTCGGTATTTTTTAAAATATTTTTTTAATATATTTAAAATATTTATTAAAAAAAAATAAAAAAATAAATTTGTATTCGTCATAATGAGCCCTGTGATTTGATATATTACATGATCCCTTAGAAACAATTATAATTTTTTATTTTCCATTCAATTCTAAAATTTGTCCCCCAAAATGAATATTAGGAGTTTCTCCATATTTTTCCAGTAAAGTTCAGGTGAGCGGCTATACCTCCATTTTCATTTTTTCAAAATTTTCCAGCTTATGTTTTCGAAGATAAGGGGGGGGGAATGGGTAAATTTTTTATATTTTTGTTAATATCTTTTAATTAATATAGTTTAAAAATAATAAAAAAATGTATTTGTTTTCGTCATAATGAGCCCTTTCATTTGATATACAACATGATGGGTTAGAAACAATCTTAATTTTATATTTTTCATTTAATTCTATAAATGAATATTAGGAGTTTCTCCTTACTTTTCCAGTAAAGTTTCGATGAGGAGCTATGCCTCCATTTTTTTTCAAAATTTTTCAGCTGATGGTTTCGGGTATGTGGAAGGAATTATTGAAAATTTTTAATCCGATATTAGCATATCCACTAAGACACTAGGTGCTCCTATTATATTACTCAGAAATTTGAGTCCATTGAAACTGTGCAACGGTACAATATTCAAAGTAGTCAATTTACATTTTATTTTTGTGATACCCTCAGAATTCCCTTTTCAATTTAAACGTCTAGAATTTCCAGTAAAAATAGCGTTTGAATTGACAATTAATAAAGCGCAGGGTTAAATATTAAAAGTTGCTAGAGTCAAGGCAAATTTTTTCTAGGTGGGTTGGATAATTTTTTTGATTGATAATGGGCTGATTAAGTTTTCACGTAATTCCAGGATATATAAAATAGTTTAAATATCATATTTATTCTTATGAAAAAAATTATTGACCGGTAAAAATTTAATCTTCAAACCAAAAATTCCAAAATTTCGAGGAGTGTTTGAACCCCCAGACCCTCCCCCTCCCTTACCTCACCCCGCTGGATACCGGCTTGGCCGGAGTATACTTAAGCACATAGTGTTTTTCGCACAAGCAATTGTACGTTACCCTATCACCTGTTACTTAGAACAAAATTTGGTCCTTTTACACGTGATCAAGTTATTAATATGGCATACAAAGAATATACTTAGAAATAAATATAAATGTTTTCTGTTTTGTGTGCCTCATAAACAATTACCACTCAAAAAATAATCTAAATTAATATTATGTATAACGAGGAAAAATGATTGATTTTTTTGTTTGTTACGATTTCACTCAAAAACTACTCAACTAATTTTACCGAAACCTCGTTGTAACATTTTATATTTTCTATAAAGAACCCGTGTGAACCTGGGACGGATTGCTAGTAGATAAATAAATGAATTTATAATTTATCCAAGGTATAACCAGGCAATTTCGAAAAATTACTGTTATAATTGCAAGGCTTTCGCAAAGACTTCTACACAAAGGTTCTAAGCAAATAATTATTATCTATATTATTATGTGTATAGGTATAGTCATTGACGACTTCAAACTTAAAAGCTTCATTTGTTGTACACACATTTTATAGATAAATGTTTTTTCACGTTTTAAGGTTTACACATTTACCAAACGCTCAAGATATAACGCTGGTTTTGTACGTGCAAATATTATATCTTTATTATATTAAAATCACACCCATCCTACTGACTGTGCCAATTATACCTTTATACCCCGTATTTTCGAAAAGTGGTGTTCAATTTTTACTGCACAATTCTCACTTTCTTTACCACAACTAACCTCTGTCGAAATCACACTCTTTGTTACACTATCTACAACATCACTATAATTATACCGGACATACAGATTTTTCTGCTCTTCTTACTCTAGTCTTCAGGTTAGTGTCTTCCAATTCGTTTCCGTTTCGGTGCTGTATTAACATATGCCTATTTCATAAGTCTAGTACCCAATACTCTAGGTGCTCAATTCATTTCATCTCTGAAGAGCCCATTTTGGTTGACTTTCTATGCCCAACACTTCATCATCTCCTCAAAGAAGACTGTAATTTTGTCATCAATATCTCACGACTCCATTAAGTATTTCTGATTGTTCTACCGAGAACCCTCTAACTAAAGTAATTTGTTAGGAGAACTGTGCAATACAAGCCTCTCATCCAAAACCTCAAATCAAATGCCAACCCATATAATATAAAGGGGTTCACAGCTTCAATATCTGCCATTACGACCTTATGTCGGATACTATCTTCACACATTGGTTGAACCCTGAATGATTGAACTACTGCTCTCTTTTCACAATCTCCATCTGGATACTGTCCTAAGGACTGGTAGATGATTAGCATTAAATGGGCTGTCTCTGAATGGCGAGTGTTGTGGTATCCTAACAATGCAGTCCTTCTTAAAATGATCTGTATGGCCGGATCAGAACAATCTAGGCACTTGACATTAGATTAGCTGCCCTCGGCTGATCACCGTCTAGCGAACTGAACTCAATTTTCTCGCTTAAATAGGTCATAAATATTTATTCGAAATTTGCAAAATGCATCTTAACTGCTTGAACTTCAAAATGTAAAACTCAGTAAGAAAAAAATATATGAGTTAGGATGCAGTTGTCTTCACGACTCAGTATGTGACTATTTTTGGTTGTTTTTACAAATTCTGGGAAAATGATCAGTTAGAATTGTTCGTAGGTAATTAGCGGCCGTTCATAATATGGATTCGGGACTATCATTTACTGTGACAGGCGGTCTAAAGAAATGCAGCAGTTCATCAAACATTTCTAACAGTTCAATATTTAGTTTTATTACCTGAATGAATACAAGTAAAAACAAATTTCTCTTTTTTAAACCACAAAATACAAATTCCCAACTTTACAATGTTATGTAAACCATCAATTTTTTGACAAACAACAAATTCAAAATCAAAGCGAAAAATTTTTTAGGAAAAAAACCTCGAAAACAACACTAAACGATTGACAACGACTCCAGACTCGGAGTTGAAACGTCTCCAAACACAGATAAATATTCCACAGTATACAATACATTACTTATATACAGGAATACTGGTTGATCATTTTATAGACATCTCTTTCTCTCAGAAAAACTGTGAGGAAGAATCTCTGTACAGACAGCCAGTAATCCGGGCAATTTTACGAAATTGCCTTACTACACTTTGTTCTACATATACAATTTTTAAATACTTATCTGTTCAGGAAAAAAATTTGGAGGAGAGAAAACCCAATGAATAGACAAAATATATAAAATACAATCTATTTACTTTGGCAAAATGCAAATAAATATACGCTCACAAAATATCTAATGAATGTTTAAAATAAAATATAGGATAGATTAAATATGTACACCTAGAAGTGGTATGAAACATTACTAGTTGTTTAATATATTACTCTAAGCAAAATTTAAGCACCAAGGCGCCGTGGCTTAGTTGGTTAAAGCGCCTGTCTAGTAAACAGGAGATCGCGAGTTCGAATCTCGCCGGGGCCTCAGTATAATTTTTTTTTAAATTAACGGTTAACTAACGCAAAGAAATAGAAAATGCGGTACTCACCACTTTCTCCGATAGTTTATGTTAAAAGTAGTAAAAGCATTTCAATTCTTCGGAATATTTTTTGTGTATTAATAACCAATTCCTCTAAAATAACGTAATCGATTTGAATAATTTACTTTGTAATCTGATAAAAGTTTTCAATAATGTGCCACTTACCGTTTTCCAGAATATCGCAACAAGTTTGTTATGCAGTAAATCTCAACTGTTCTCTGAAACGACCTAATTGATTTAGATCGCTAGAAATGTATTCTATTAAGATAGATTAGTAAACCATATACATAACGGTGTGTCACATAAACCTTCTTCAGAAATATCCAAACATAAATGTCACTACATATCTAAAACTACGCATCACAAAGAGTGTTTTTAAATGTTTTTATTTTTATTTATTTCCTGTTAATTTATTTTTAAAAATACATCATTAATGGAACATACTTCGAAAACGTTTTTGCAGACTCTAATACCGCCTAGAGACAAAGTCAATGGTATTTAATTGTACGCCTTTGTCTTTGGGGTAGAATTAAAAATATACAGAGTTTTCCATTTAAAATAACAAACTTTTTTAAACCAGGAAATATAGGACGTTGCCCAAAGTTAAAAGGTAAAATAAGGAAAAATACTTAATTTTAATTTTGGGTAGCAAATTATAGAATTTAATGAAAAACTAAAAATTGAAAATTTTTCGAACGCAGCATCTATGTAAACCACACGAAAGGATCATTCTGAGGAATTAAATGGAAAATATAAAATTAAAATTATTTTTAACGCATTATATAATATATCAAATCAAAGCTCACTATGGCAAATACAAATATATTTTTTTCATATTTTTAAATAAATTATTTTAACAAAAATAAAAATTACATTCCCCCTGATTTCCGAAACTATAAGACCTAAAAGTTCGAAAGAAATTAGGCATATATGCCATAATTTAAACTTTATAGGAAAAATGAGGAGATAACCCTACTATTAATTTCAGGGCAAATTAAAAATTAAATGGAAAATATAAAATTAAAATTGTTTCTAACGCAACATGTAATATGTCAAATTAAAGGGTTCATTAAGGCGGTACAAATATAGTTTTTCGAATGTTCACAAGTTTGCTATATCACATTTTTCCTAGCTTGTTACTTACCAAGCGAAAGTAATTTAATTTATTTATTTATTTTTAATTATTTTGATAAGGGTGTAAATTTTAAGGTACTCAAACATGATTTCATATAAAAAGACTACACCAAACCAAAAATCTTTATTGGGTTTGTTAATCAATGAGTGGTGCCACCTAGTGTGTAATACTTTTACTTTTTTAAATACCCTTACAAGTTATTTAAAATAGTTACATTTTGATCTATCGATTTTAAATAATTCTTGAAAAATGCATGGGCCTAAAAATATAAATGTGTAAGTGTGTGTGATAATACATCATTCATGAAAAATATTTTGGTACATGTTTTTCCTTCAAATCCAAACATTTGTCAAGTAAGATAATGGTTAAACGGAATAAAAAAACTTCATGTACTCGTATTTGTCTGCTGCATTACATTCCAATTATAAACAAAAAATAAAGTTAGTCAAAGTATAATGGTAACATTTATTTATTATTGTAACATTTATTTCCTAAAGAATTTTGTAAACACAAAATAGTATTTAGGTTAAATTATTTTCTAATTAGTAATTGCACAATATGTTGGAGTTAGCACCGTAAATGTTTTCGCTTTACCTAAGGGAATGTTCACCCTTTAAGTGACTAAATATTTGTTTTAGAGATATCACTAACCTGATGTATGCAAATTGTATATTTAAGTATCAGCTATATTTTCAAATTACTTGTAGAGGTATTAAAATTTGTATGACATCACTCATTGCTTAAAACGGCCAATCTGTAGTTATTGAAATCTAAATTTATTCAAGGCTCATTTCACATATGCACATCTCACTTGAAATTGAGATAATGAACTGCGTTTTATGATTTTTATTATGCAGTTTGTGATGTTTTACATTATACATATGAAATTTACATGATTATCACAAAAAGGGCAGTTGTTAAGAAATTTGGTAGTAACTTATTACACACAGTATCACTGGGTTGTTCCTTATGAAAGTTCATGTATTCCAAATGAGTTATATCAACAAAACTGTAAATATATATTAGATTTAGATTCTTTCTCTGGCCATATTTTAAAAAGGTCTTCCTGTAAGCTTCTCATTATTGCATTCATTATTTGAATCTATGACCTAAAATCAAATGTAAAAATAAGATGAGTTTTTCTGTTTATTTTCTTTTCAGTTATTTTTAACAGTCTATTAAAGTATTTTTGTAGTTACTTTTCATGTTTTGATTTCAAGAAAAATTAAAACTTCTAATTTCCACCAAAGATTTCTAGCGAGGTTATGTTGACATTTGTTTGACTTTACATCGTTGAAAAAAAAATTATGTTCTAAGTCTTGAAACGTCCGTCTGAATTAAGCGATACCATGTGTGTATTACCTGAAGGTAGCGTATTGGGATGGCACTATACTCGGATGAGTTGCTGAATTTGTTTAAGCAGATTACATCCTATAAGTCTCGCTTAATTGCAAACGTTGAATAAGCAAGAGCACAGGACATTAAGTATGTAACACACTCAAGCAAAGAGACCGAGGTATAGTGTGGTAGGCAATGCGTTACCTTCTGGTTACAGAGAATGGTATGTATTCGTGCGAAAACATTCGAGTTTTTGACATAACAGTTATAGAAATTTTTAATATTTAATAACGATTTTTCCCAAAGATGAGACCCGCACCAATCAATTTCTATCCATCGAAACTTCCAACTGGGAAAATTTCATCAAAATCGTTAGAGCCGTTGTCCAGAACTCAATTATATATTATATTGGAATGTTTTTAGTTGTTATTTTTGTTATTGTTGTCTAAGCCAATTTATAATAGAATGAATTTAAGTTATGTTAAATTATTTGAATTGAATTGTTAATGAACTTTATGATAAATAATAAATAAATAAATATCTTTTTTTGCTTGAGTTAACGTTGTCAAATTTTAATAAATAAACTTGTACTTATCTCTTTCGTCTTATATGTACTTAATCCTTCTCCTAACGGTTTTTATAATATCATATTTCTATCTTCTGTTGGTGAAAGAATTTATTTATTTTAAAAGTGATTTTGATCTAAAATATATATAATTTGTTGTGTTTATTGCCTAATTTGTGATTCTACATGTATTTTACAAACTCTACGATCATTTTACGACTGAATTTAACCTTTTGATGTTTAACCTTTATCAAGGGTCTTTGCAAATATTTTCTTTTATGTAAGAATTACTCTTTTATTAAAATTTGTATGATGCAATGTCTAGCTTTTATATGCCACTATTCAGCCTTGCAACAATTTGCTTTTGAAACATTTTACATAGTTTAAAATTATTGGTTTATCTATTTCCTATTACATGATTTTTTATATTTATTTACAACTAGTTGCCATTTCATTTAACAATTTAGATGCTTGCAATTTCCCTTTATTTTTATGAATGCATATTATCGACATTACCTCATTACTTAACTATATTTAAATTGATAAGGTTTTCATATTATTTTACATGTATTTAAATATATATTAGTATTCGAGTAACTAGAAGCGAAAGCAGAAAGCTACGAGAATTATGCGAACCGACCTGAAGAGGGAAGATGTGACTCTGCCGAAACGTCGTCATTTTACCATCGATCCCGGCAGGGATCCGTTATCAACTACGCGGATGAGTTCCGGAAACCACCTAGAACATATATATATATATATATATATATATATACACAAACCTTCCTCGTATTATAAGTATTAGATTAATCCACTTTTTTGTATGTTGCGTTCGCCCTCTAATAACACTAGATGGCGCGTTTTGATGGTTGCACAGTTTCAATAGTTATGAACACCAAAACTGAAACCGATCTAATAAAAAGAAATATACTTATATGATGAAGCTATACAGATATTTCAAAATAAATTCAAAAGCACACTCCTTGTTACAAATTTTTATTTACCACTGTATCCAAAAAGGCGTTGAATATTCATCCTATCAAGTCTACATTTTAACGTCTGGACTGTTTCCAATTTCCCGAACAATACAAATATTACCGACGAATTTCCATAAAATATTTATTGAGACATAAGATTGTAACATAAAGATTAATTTTATGCCCGAGAACTATTATCAAATATCCTGAAACCGATAAAATTCATCCGGAGTACCGGCCCGTTGATCGTCACAATTCATTTCAAATTTAACGACTGTATCAACTTCAACGCGCCCGTATATCAAGATTTATCTTATTCATCCCTTTCAGCTTTGTTTAATATTCCGAGCTTGCGGCCGAATGGCCGGAATGGTCATTTTGTTGAAATTTTACGGTCGATTTTATGTCTTCGTGAACCTTACGGCGTCCTGGAATTAAGATTTAACTAAATTTCTTTGTTTATAACATTTACGATCGTGCGCGGTTAAATCAATTTTTACGAGCGGTGTTTTTTTCACAACGTGACGTATAACGTTTCTTCGATATACCGTTTACGAGCTCGTGTAATGAAAAATCCCACCGACACGTCTTTGCAAACGGTGCAAGGAGAATTATTCTGTGACATTGACATTTGAACATTGTCACTTGAAAGGACAAAGGACTATCCTAACATCTTTTCATTTACTCACAATGGGAATTTACTCATTCTTTAAAATATTTACTCATTTTGGGCTATCGGTGCGATTACAGAAAATGATCAGTTAGGTAAAAAATTTGCATTTATTAGGATCATACTATTATTAATACGCAAAGAGCTAAACGCACTCCCCTTTTACGGCCTTCATTTTGAAATTAGGGTAATGAAACGTATACCATTCGAAAGTTAATGTGCCATAGATGTGCGAATATATAAAGAATCTTTATTTATTTCTTTTAAAATAAGTATATATATTAAATATAAATTATTGATACAAACCAAGTAAGATGGCGCCCACTATGAACAACTACCTTAACCCTTAAAATCTTATATTCGAAATTTGACAGCAGTAGACATAACCCCAATCGAGTAGCGAAGTATAAATATTGCTTAAATAATCGACTTTTACTTACTATGATGTATTCTCTAAAAACCTTCTTTTCTATTCATTTATGACGTTACTTTTTTACAAACACGTTGACTTCAGAAACTATTATTTTGTGATCGAATTGAATGTGTTTTTTTAAGAAGTTTGCGCATTTACAGAAAAATTCACATGCAAAGTTTTACGTAAGTACAATAACTATTTAGAGATTCTAAAGCTAATTGATAAATTTTATTTTCGATCCTGACCATGTTGAGTCTATACATTTCTTCAGTCATAAATTTATCACAAATCTAATAACAATTTATTAATATTTTGGTGTATCCATTACTACGTTTAAGGCAATCTTTTAAATAAATTTTAAGATGTCATCTAAAATAGCTGTCAGTCAAAAATTGTTTAATGTTCTTTTAACGAGATGTGACATATATGCTCCAAATATATCTTTACTTATTTATCTAATAACATAATACATATAATGTGTTTTATTTATTTTTGTTTTGTCGAAAATCCCTTTTGGGGTTTTGGCATCTACAAATCGAGAAAGAATTATGACAGCTTTGTTCAATACAGGGTGATTTGGCGACCTATTTGAGAATAAAACTGCCATGAAAAATTATTCCAGTGCAAATTGATGTGTAGGATCTTATAAAAATTTCATTACTGTTTTTCTAGCATTACATTTTTATAGCTGAACCTTTCAAGATTTTAAAGCAAAAAGTGCTGATTAGGCCATTTTTGAATAGGTAAAAAGTTATGTGTTTTCATATTAATTTGAGGCACATATCTTGAGAGTCTGCTTATATAAATAGACTGAGATATAAGGCGCTAGAAACCAAATGTTTTATTGGGTGGCCCAGTTGCACGTTCAGACTGTTTAGAATATTGAGTGTAGTGAAATTATAGTTAAACAGGGTGGTTGGAAAAAAGAATTATATAGTGTAGCCTAGTAGCGTTTGCATTTACACGGTACTTAGAATAGAGGGCACAGTAGAATCATAGTTAAACAGGGTGCTGCAAAAAATATTATATAGTGATACATATACAGGTATGTTGGAAATATGCTGGAGTAGAAATTTTTGATGAATCCTTGAATTTACGAGTAAAGCTGGGTCACCCATGTAGTATTTATTAAATGTGCAAATCGGAATTGAATAAGTATTAGTAATAAATAAAACAGATTATTTTGTAATTTCTACATCTACGATTTCTACTTCATAACTATTCAATATTTTCAAATGGAATTGTCATTTAGCTTTATTCTATTTTCTATATTATTCTACCAGTTAAAAGCTGAATTATTTAATTCTAAGAAATTTCGTGGTAACTAAATTTTTGTGATTAATTTCCACTTACTGTCTCTTTTCATATTAAATTGAGAATTATGAATTTCAACACAAATAAAGTCCTATTAATTATATATGAACAAGCAGTTGAATTTCATTACTCACTCACACAATTGGTCGAATTTCGACCACAGGGATTCTAGCATTATATATTACAAAAATCAATGACAAATTTTAAACTAAAGTGGCAGATGCCGTATTTGTTGTCTATCGACTTTTTTATGCAATCATATATGCCAAATAATTTATATTTAAAAAAGAATCGAATTCAGCTTAAAATAAAAACCGTTTAGAAACTGTGTGCAATCAATCACTATTTTCAGACATATCTTTTTTTTGTCTGATTTAAGGTACAATTCAATTGAAAATTTTAGCGTATTCTTATCTCTCTCTCTTTTTCTCCTGCTTTCTTTCTCCCTCTATAATTGTTATTCTTTGTCTTTATTTTCCGAATATATTTTAACTTTATAATTTGTTTTATTATTTGGACCACTTTCTATATATGTAGCAAATTCACTCTATATTGCATCCACACTGTATATGCTTCTATGTATTGATCACCCCTTTATAACTTATTATCATTTCCTGAATCACCCTGTACAACTATAATTCAACTCAACACAATATTACAACTGTCCTAATATCTTTAAAACCACCCTATATAACTATAAATCCTCTCCACACTATTAACTCTTTCTATTTTTCTATTGTTTAAATTATTCCTGTATACCAATGATTTTACTCCGCCCTATATGTCTAGTATTCCATTTATGCAACTGCTCATAGTCTACCCTATGTAAAACAATTCACCTTTTTGAACCTCATTTTATGACTATAATTTTGCTCTACCATTTATTTCAACCACTCGGCGAACAGTGCGAGATTATCTTGACAATATTTTCCCAAATAGATGGATCTGAAGGAGAGGTAATCTCGAATGGCCAGCTAGGCCTCCAGATCTAAGCCCGTTAGATTTTTATCTTTGGGGTTACGTGAAATAGAACGTCTACTTCAATAAACCGGAATTTATCCAGGAATTAAAGAATAGAATTAGAGTCTAAATACAACAAATCCTGGCACAAACGCTAAATGAAGTGTTACGAGACTTTGAAAACCGCCTTAGATATGGTCAGGAAGTTAATGGGCAACAATTTGAACATTTAATTTGATATATTCATGTTTGTCTTTCTTCAGTTTTGAAATACATGTAATTTTGTTAGCAACTGTTAATTTTCGGTGTACATGAAAAATACTTAGAATTCAATGCAGAATTCAAAAAATTAAGTTAATAGTCGCAATTTAGTTCTGGCCCACCCTGTATAAATGAGTTTATCATCACAAAAACCGCAGTCAAAAAAAAAACCGAGTCTCCGAGCGTTTTTCCAAAAAAACAACACCTGAATTTTAAATGTGCTCCAACACACGCGTCCTCACTGTATATTGTCAGCATAATAAATAGGTGAACTAGGTTTGAATTAGTATAATTCTACAAATTGTATGTTTTAATTAAAAACTAGTGGTCTTCCAGTGGTCGAAATTCGATCCCATTTCATGAAATTGTAAAACGCATATTTTTATAAGAAACAGAGTTCTGAAGAAATCGGAGAAGTAGATGTAATGACCAAAATTGTTCAATCATATTGTCAAATCTATTGAAATAAAAAGAAAATAAAAATGTAATCGAAATATTTTTGACAAATGAATGACCCCCCAAATTTTTGGCTGTAACCGCTCCTGGCAAAATATTCGATATAATAATTGGAAATTGTTCTTTAAAACCTAAAAGTTTTCGTCATTTGGGGTTTCAATCGAGTTCAGGAATATTAAAGAAAATAGAGGACCAACAACCCTAGGAGAACTTAAATATTAAATACATTCTCTGTTGTCCGCTGTCTGACAATTTTTTACACATCAGCTTCTGGAAGGTTGAGATAATATATTAATGAAATAATTAAATTGACATTAAAAACTGAATATTTAATATGAAAGTTACTGAAACGCGTCCGAAAAATCAATACTGATCTACTACTTTGACTATTTTACCACTAAACAATAACAAGGCTTACATACCACTTCCAGAAGTATATGCTCTAAGTACAGCATCTAAGGATAGCTCCATATAGAATTAGTCAATGCTTTGAGTTTTGACCGTCTGGCAGTGGCGGCACTGTTTGGCGTTGACACTATGGACGTAAATAATGAATTTTTATTATATTTTATTTAATGAATGAACAAATATTATAAATTAATATTAGCATTCTGCCCTGAAGGTCGTCAGTAGCTACTAAACAAAACAACAATGAAGAAAATCAGTTGAGAGGCAGAGGAGAAAATGATACCTAATTGTTTTTTCTTTACCTATTTATATATAAATTAACTTAAACGAGATGTTCCTTTGCAGTTTCGTTTAAATTAAACTAGATTACACATTACGATCAATTCTTGAATCGTAACAAAAGAGACGAGATATATATTTCATATGTAACTTTCGCTTTCATCGTTCAGTCTCAAATGACTGCCTTTCTTTTTTTAGATATATTTTTTGGTATTATAAAAGTAATAAGAGGACCGATATCAAACTTTTATAATGGAAAGCTTCCGATGATTAGAAAATTGTACAGAACTGATTCAACAAAAAAACGTTTTGCGTTTAAATTTTTCGGAACAGCAAACGGCTATTCGTGAATACATCAAATTACTCAAATTGTAAAAATAATATTATCACAATTTACCGATAAACCATTTGTATTAAATTCGTTTTTTCTAAAAACAATACATTGCTGGAAAAGTGGTGAAAATTGTGTATTATAGAGAAACACGCGATGCACTCTTTATTACTTTGTATCATAAATTTTAATTGGCCACTGTCATCGTAAAACAACACACAATCGACTGTTTTTCCGTTCTTGTTTTTTTATTATTGTTTTCTCATGATGTATGCGTCTATACCGACGAGGAATAGCATTATTATTTCTATTTTGGAGGCTTTTGTTGTTGTTGCCCGCACGGCGTTGTGTTTGTTCTGTATATCGAATTTTATTTTATTTTATTTTCATATCTATATATCTATCTCGCAGCAGCAACTGAGGTATTGTTTGTCAAAACAGCCCCGGGTGTATGGTGATTTTCTGTTTTTAACGGTCAGAAAAATCGATAGAAATAACACGAGAACAACGTGGACAGTAAACCGAATACCAAAAGCAAATTGTTAAACAAATATGTGTAATTAATGTCGACTAATACAGCTGAAGACTTTTGATGTGCATGAATTTAGCACCACAATTTTGAGAATTCAGCTCTAATGTGCCCGGCATGTTCTATCATGTGCCGTATTGTGTGAAAATTTCTTTTAAAAAATATAGGTAGGTATATATTTCTTACGTGAAATTATCACAGAAATTTGTTAAATTCAGTTAGAGATTAAGTTTTCCATAATGTGCTTAAATATGCTATCATGTACGGCGTTGTTAAAAAAATATTTTAGAAATAACGTTTTTATTAGCAGGCTCTTGTTCCGCCCTTTTATATTAATAATTTATATTTAAAAAAGACCCGGCTTCAGCTGACTAAAACTAAAAACAGCTTAGAAACCGTGTGCAATCAATCACTATTTTCAGACATATCTTCTTTTTTTATCTGATTTAATTAAGGTACAATTGAATTGAAAATTTTAGCGTATTCTTATTCTAATTTTTATTCTTTGTCTATATTTTCCAAATTTATTTTAACTTTTTTATTTGTTTTATTATGGACCACTTTCTATAAATGTAACTAATTCACGCTAGATTGCATCCACACTCTGTATGCTTCTGTGTACTGGTCACTCCTATATAACTTATTGGTCTATCATTTTCTGAATCACCCTGTATAAGTATAAATCCTCTCCACACTATTGACTCTTTCTATTTTACTTCGCCCAATATGTCTAGTATTCCATGTATCCAACTGCTCATGGTCTACCCTATGTAACAAAATTCACCTTTTTGAACCACATTTTATGACTATATATTTACTCTACCAGTTATTTCAATCACTCGGTATATGCAACTCCTTCTAAAAAAATTTTAACCCATGTCTATAATTATACCCCTTCCTACGTCCTATAATTCAAATATCCTGACTGCTTATGCCTATATAACAAATTTTTGATACACCCTCAATAACAATAATTTTACCCCACCCTTACTTCAAACACCTTGTCTAAGCAACTACTTATGTTCCAAACTATATAACTTTTTTAAACCGCTCTGTATAACTGTAATTATACTCCTCCTTATATTTCAACCATTGTGTATACTCAACTGCTTCTGAAAAGTTTTAAAGCCTTTTGTATAACTGTAATTATTCTCCGTTCTATAACGCAAATATCCACTCTGTATAACTATAGTTTTGCTCCACTCTTATTTCAACGCAATTACAGATGTGTTACCCAATACAATGTTTTTATGACCACCCTGTATAACTAATTCAATTTCAACTTATATTTCAACCATCCTATGTATACAACTGCTTATATACCACCTGATATTACATGCATTTACGCACATACCTTCAACCGTCTTCCACACAGAAGAGATTGCCGAAATAACAAATTTTCTGTTTAATAAGCTAATGGAATATGTTCTGCTTAACTTAACTTCGCTTCTAAAATAAACTGATTTCAAAAGCATCAAAATGCAAATCATTACAAACACCCTGTACGACATATTTTCATGGCATATCGTGACAATTAAACTAATATTTATTATGAAAATTTGACATTTACCGTGATGTTTACAGTTTTTGTGCATATATTTTTCCGATTTTCAGTAAAATATGTTTTACGTTCTAGGAAAATGTGCGGAATCAAGCTGAAACATATCTTTGTATAATACAATTTATCTATATATAAATAGGCAAAGACAAAACGATTAGGTACCATTTTCTCTTCTGTCTCTCAACCGATTTTCTTCATTTTTGTTTTGTTTAGTAGCTATTGACGACCTTCAGTGCAGAATATATAAAGAATCTTTATTTATATCTTTGAAAATAAGTTATTTAGAGATAAATTATTAATAAAATTCAAGTGAGTGGCGCCCACTATGAACAAATAGCTTAATCTAATATAAATTTGACAGTCAACAGTAAAAATCCAATTGTGGTCAATCGCGAGGTGTAAAAAATATTCTAAAATAATCCAAAAATAATCGACTTTTACTTACAAATTACAAAGATGTATGCTGTAAAAGCCTTCTTTTCTATTCACTAAAGGTACTAAAATACTCAGGAGATGTGTTCATGCAAATATATCTTTAATTATTTACGTTTATACCATGTGTAAATAAAACTTGAATAAGTATTACAGTATTAGCAATAAAATAAGACGAATCAATTTGCAGTTTCATTTGATATAAGGTAATCTTATAAATTAATTTTAACAACTTATCTAAAAATTAGCTGTCAGTCAGAAATTGTTTAATGCTTCTTTAACGAGATGTGATATGCTGCAAATATATTTTTTCTTATTTATCTAATAATATAATACCTATAATGTTTGTTTATTTACATGCATCTTCGGGGTTGGCATGTACAAATCGGGATCATTCGTATTACCGAGAAAGAAGGAGATTATGACAATTATGTTTCATTCAATACAAATTAATGTGTAGGATCTTATAAGAATTTTATCACTACTTGATGTATTTCTAGCATTATATTTTAACAGTTGAACCTTTCAAGATTTACAGTAAAAAGTGATGGTTAGGCGATTTTTGGATGGGTAAAAAGTTATTTGTTCTTATGTTAATTTGAGGCACTCAATGAAGTTGCCTTAAGCAGTTGCATATGCATATATAAATTGACTGAGATTGAGATATAAGGCGCTGTAGCTTATAATTATACAGGTTGATTCCAGAAATGTTAGAAACCAAATGTTTTATTGTGTGGCCCAAAAAACAGTTGCATACACACAGTGTATTATATATACATATATATATATATATATATATATATATTGGGTAGTCCATAGGCAGTTACATAGACAGGGTGGTGGAAATATATTATAAAGTGAATTTATTATAATGAGTGTTAGAGAGTTGAAATTAAACTGAATCACTTCATCTTGAGATAAATTAGACCAAATATCCGATTAAATGTATATATCTATGCACCTACCAACATTTTTGATGAACCTTTGAATGTACGAGTAAAGTTCGGTCACCCATGTACCATTAATTAAATATACAAATAGAAATTGAATAAGTATTAGTAGTAAAATGAAAGAGATTATTTTACAATTTCTATGCAAATAGATTTGTCAGTTAATGTTAACCAAATTTTTGTCTTTAAATTTCCACTTACTACCTCTTTGCCATACCTTATATCATTCACTTAAGCATTAAGAATGTGCTCACAAATAAAGTCCTATTAATTGCATATAAAAAACAAGTTGAATTTTGTTAGGAATTGACGCAATTGGTCGAATTTCGACCAATGGGCGATCGCTAGTAATTATAAATATAAATAAAGATTCATTGAAAATCGCTGAAATCTAGGTCCTTATATACTTTTTTCCTGATTTTCTAGAAAACCGTAAATCTCATGTTATAGACCTTTCTGTAATGTAGTTTAAATCATCAAAATTGCGGAAGCCGTTTTTGAATAATCGCTGGACATACATAAAAAAAGTTGTGTAGACGAATTGGTAACCTCCTCCTTTTTAGAAGTCGGTTAAAAATGATATTTTTGAAATGTTTCTTGGTTCAAATCGGCGCATGATAACACATGTCGAGCACATTCTGACACACTTAATTTCTAAGTGAATTTGAACACTTGTGATGCTAACTTCACAGAGCCGGAACAAGGACCTGCTGATAGAAACGTTATTTTTGAAATATTTTTACAAGCATACTGCATTGTAAAAAATATAGCACATGTTGGACATATAATGACATACTTTATGTCCTAACTAATTTTCTAAAATTGCGGTACTAACTTCACCTAAGAAATGAACCTCCTTATTACAACAAAATATAGAAATCAAAACAGTCGGTATAAGTAAGCTTATATCAACCATAATTTTGTATTAACACTTGTCCTGATTAAGACAAAAACCATTCGTTCTTCGGCCATATCGATACTTTGGTTTTGTGTTATGTTTTGTTTTTAACATACTGGAAAAGGCTATAAACTTTTTAGAGATCCTTTAGAGTAGCACCGCACAATCAGTACAATTTCGGAAAAATCGTTGAAGTTTGTTGCGAATTGTTTGCTAACCAGCTACCAAAAAGGTGTTTTTTTAGCTCTAAGGGAATTTGAGAAATCTAATGTGGTATTACTAAAATGGTTCTATCGTAACTGCTTTTTGAGCAGATGCTCAGTCATGTTGGAACCACTCAATTTTTAAACGAGTTCTCAAATTCATATTATGCAACATGTCTTGAAAAGTGTATTGTAAGAAATGCAAGTAGCGCTCCCCAGTAAGTGTTTCGTCATAGATAAAAGGCCCCAGAATAGTAGACACTATGATACCACACCAAACATTAAAACCAAATTTTATCTGGAGTCGTCTTTGTTCTAAATGGCCAGATATGCTCATTGTGTCTATTGAACATACCACAGTTAGTAAATCTAGTTTCATCTGACCATAACACCTTTAATGGAAACTGTGGATTGTTAAGGCACATGTCTCTAAACCATGTACAAAACAAAATACGTCGATGTTCGTCACCAGCATGCAAAGTTTGAGAAACTGAAAGTTTGTACGGGTGGTACTTGTTCGCTTTCAGTACTGAATTGATTCGGCCGATACTTGTTGGAAATTCATTATAATAATTAACTGATACTACAATTGCAATTTCCACAAATTACGTTTTTTTGAAAACTGTCCGACGCGTTTCGACTAATGTCTTTGTCAAGGAACTAACGCTTTCAGTACCTTAACTACAGTACGTTGATATGTGCCAGCTTCTGCCGCAATCTCACGAGTTGATTTACCATTGCCAAAACATTTATTTGTGCTGCTTCGTTAATTTAATTACGTTCCTTTGGTGGTTTAGTAAAAGATCCATATCTCTTAAATGTACATAGAGCAGGTTGACGACGATTAAAATATCTGTGAAAGTATTCCTCAGCTTCACGAACTGAATTTTTATGGCATATGATATAACATTCCACCATATTCAGTTTTTCTTCGTTAGAATATTCCATTTTATCACGAAAACTTGTCAATATCGACTGTCAGTTCAGTACTACTAATGGAATTAATCTCAAATGAGGAAACGTCAAAGTGAAAACAATCTTTTTCATGGCTACCTGCGTTAAAAGTGAAAATAAGAGAAAAACATCCATAACTCCATTATTTTTATGAATAACTATATCGAGTATTATATTGTTGAAAAGCTCTAAAAATGTCCGATTTTTTAAGGTCATAGCCAACTATGGTTTCCATTCAAAAAAAGATAGGTTTGTGTCATATCTCGAAAACGAGAGCTGTCACGCAAACAAGGACATGACAATCATATTCGGGATACAATTCCCTTTTAGTATTTACACTTTTATAAAATCAAAAACAAAGGAGCAAGAGGGATTTGACTAAATCGACAGAATTTCGTTTTTTCAAAATATCTAGTAAGCCATGACTTTTTACGAAAATCCGAAAGTGTCATTAAATTGGGCCAGTAAAACTACAAATTTTTCCCAATTTAACCTTTGCTCTATCTCCGTTAGTTTCCGAGATCCCCATACTGATCATCAAAAAAACTCACCCTGTATACACTAAAATATTCTAAAGATCATATGACATCAGAAGGCTTCTTTCAAATTGGAGGAATTTGAAAGAGTTATCTTCAGAATTTCATATGTGCTCATATGTTCGACTTTGTTATTGCATGTACGATATTGTTATTAAAGTTGTAAGTGAAAATCTAGGAAAAAACGTATGAAGTATCACGGTACAGGGTTGTTCAAAAGGAATTTACCATCATTAATTTCATTCTTAATTATTGGTAACCAGGAACGAATGAAATCTACAGAAGTACTAGCCATACAATCGCTTTCATTCATTTAATATAGTTAAATCACTCTTTCAGCTTTCGTTTTGTATTGTATAATTCTTTGTGTAATATAGCAAAATAGGTGCCAAACATGTTTACAAATTTTTGACATTTCGAATTGTTGTTTCTTTATACAATTTTGTGTTCATTTATTCGAACATTTATAGGTATAGAGATTTCTCCAATGTAAAATTTGTTACATTCGCAAGAAACTATACAGGGTGTAAACGGTTTGAGTGCAAAGATTTTGAGGATCAATACTTCAGGTCAAAACAAATCAAAAAGCTTTATAACATTTTCAGAAATAAACTATAGTTTTGCCAAAAAAAATGAAAAAGTTAGAAGTTCTGTAGCCTTTATTACAGTGAATAATAGATTATTTCCGACTTCAAAATGATTGTAAAGCTAAATATGTAAATACTCAATAGCGTATATACCTTTAATAACTGTATTAACAAAGAAAATTATTATTTAAACTCTAAATATTCTGTTATAATTTGCCCTACGTTTCTCGGATCAGATGTGGCAACATAGCATATACTCAGTACTACAGCTAGCCGCTGCCATGAATGCTTTTTTGCTGCCCGGTTCTTTTAAGAAAGTGAAAGTGATTTTTGCGTGACATTCGACATAGCGCAAGTTATTTGATTTTCATTTTAAAATATAAATTGGAAAAATAAATAAAATCTGTGGTGAATTGTGAGTTCGAGTGTATTATTTTGTGACAAACAGTGACAATCATACAATAAGGTAAAGACCTGACATGCTATTAATTTGTGGGGAAAGCAAATGTAATAACAAGAATTTTGAATTTTGAATATTTACTATAAATAATCCGTTTGCTCGCCAGAGCTCTTTCATAATGACATCCTGCAGGTCAAAAGTTTTTATTTGTCTAAGATAAGTAATATTAATTTCTTAGTAACAATTATTTCTCGAAGAATTTAACACATAAAAGAACTACATATAAGAAATGTTTCGTTTAATATAGTTTGTATCGCATTATTTTTGTATCATAATGTAAACAACTTTGTATCCTCCCTTCTTCAACTTGATGCATAAAATAAATCGCCAAATATAAATATTCATTTCAATACATAGATATTAAAAGGGTACATTTTTGAAAATAATATTTCATAAAATTTTATGTACCTAAATAAATCTACCGGCACTCGAAACTATGAAATTATTTAATACAAAAAATAACAGGTGTTCATTTTTTGTGGTGACTCATTCCTTTATTATTCATGCTACAAGCAAATCTCATTTTTAGCGCGACGTTGCCCCATTGACAATAATTTACTTAACATGTATTTCAAATTTTCTTGCTTATTAAGACCTTTAGACCATAGTGTTATAAGAGTTTTTTGTTTTGTTTGGTGGGTACTATCTGCACCTAAAATATATGCAGTCAAACTATTTACACCCTGTATAAATGCAATATTTTCAGTTTTGTGTTGCGTTATTTGGTTTAGTTTTTGATATAATTGATTTCAGAGTATATATTTATCAAAAACTAAACCAAATAACGTGAAATACAACTCAAAACAATGTATTTATAAAATTCCTTGCGAAACCATAAACAAAAATTCACATCGATGTGTCAGTGATGACTACTGTTTCCATTTTAGAGGACCTTCTATCATTTTTATAAGATAAATTGAAAACTCATAATAAGCGTGATGTAATAGAATTCTTGCATTAACCAAAATTAACCAATATGTATTTAAAATAATAATTTATTCCTTAGCAAGGTATTGATTTTTACATTACACTTTTTTTTAAAGCGTCGTCCTTTGTTTTATCCGCACATCGACATGTTTCTGTGGCATATTGAATTTTTTATTCTAAAACAAATTTCATATCTGCACGAAATGCAATGTCATTTTCGGTTTTACACGGCACCGAAAATCGATAGAATAAATAAAAGGTAGACGGCATCGAAAGGAGCAGCATGAAACTATCACCGTTATTTTTTTTTTGCTGCTGCTGCTCCACACGTTCGGCGTGTTTGGTTTCGATACGTATGTGCATTTATTCCGAATAAATATAGCGGAAAAGCAAATATATTTTTCCAAATTAGAGTGTTTGTCTACTCCCACGGTCTATTATGATGGTGAAAATTGTATAATTTCGCTGTTTGTGTCAGTTTGTCCAGGTGTGTGTCAGTTGACTTTGAAAACATTTTTTTGGGAAATGAATAATTTAAGAAAAACATGTCGTTTGGTGTATTGTTTGTGTTTAAGTTTTCGTTTTGTTTTAGTTTGGTTTTTGGTATTGTACGCCATTTTAATTAAGAAGCTAAAATAACATTCGAATATTTACACTAAACAGTTGATTGAATTTCCGGTTAATTTTTGAAAACGTTTTAAAAGGTGAATTTGTCGCAATGGAATGAAAAACTTTATGTATTTGTTTTACGTATTTTTCCCGAATTGCCAGATATAAAAGAAAACAAACTGAATTCTAAAAAAAAAACTAAATTACGCGCTGTTTCCTGTTTTTTTTTCTTTCATATTACTTCCGTATCAGACAATTAATTAATTGAAATTTGAAATAGAACAAATTGTAGTAGGATGAATTTTGAACAATTGTCTGAATTACTGGTTGTCTCTTACACAAAGTCTTCCTCAGAGATGCGAGAAAGAAATCTCTATAATGTGACTAAACAGTCTTCCTGTGTGCAAATGTGTTGGGTAAGTCCGGGAGACTTGCTCAGGTGGGAGAGTTGAACCAAATTTTAAAACTCAATTTGCGGGCTAATAAAACGTCAAGACGGTCATAATAATAATAACCAGCACCCCGCCATTTTTTACAATTGTCGGTTTGTTTGGCTCTCAGCTTTGGAAAGGTGTTTTTGTTATGGTGGAGTAGATTGTATTAATTTATCTAGTTTTGAGATTGCGGCAGTGTTTATAGAGGAACGTATTTTGTATTATTACTATTGTACTGCCTGATTATTGTAGTTTGACATGTGCTAAGTGTTTTTTCGCTAAGCTTGATTGTTTTTTCTGTCAGTCCATTTAAAGTCCAAGTAGTACATGCGGGAGACTTGCGCCATAGTGGGTGAGGGAGATATGCTCAGTGGTTCATTTATCTCTCGATAGTATTTGTATGAGGATTTTTGGAGTTTTATTTTATAGATGTAGAAATTTAAGACTTTTTGACTAAAATTAAAAACAATTCGGAAAACTTAATACGCAAGTCCTATTAGTATTTTGTTTTATTTTTGATGTTTAATCTTATAATTGCATGAAAAATGCCTTTTCGATACGAAGAATAATGAAATAAAAAAACGAAAGATGAATATAAATAAAAGAGTTTTTGAGAAAAGCGACACTGAATCAGAAAATAAAAATAATATTAATGGAACTAATAAGGTTTAAGAAGACACTAATAAGAATGGAAAGAAAATAATAAAAACCAAACTAAATCCTAAACTAAAAGATGAAAAAGAGAACGTTCCAGGAAAAACTGAAGGAAAGAAAATATTGAAAACTAAACAAGGTTCAGAACAAAAGCCCAGAGGAAGAAAACTGGAAAAGGCAAAAAAAGTTAACGATGATAGTGAAACCGAGTGTGAAGGCGAAGATGTTGCGTACGCTGATAGTTCCAGTAATAGTGATTTTGCAAAAAAACCGTGAATTATCGTTGGTATTGTTTTGTTTGCCAAGCATAAGAAATTATGTCCATGCTTCTATGTCCTTTATGCCGCAGATATGATCCAAAAATTGCTGGAGGAATTCGAGCTGCGATTGTACCATTGTCTTGTCAGCAATGGCGGACATTTTGAACATCTAATTTAAGTACAAGCTAATACAATATGAATGATAATTATTTTAATTTGTAAATTTGTAAAAAATAATCTGATTTTAAAAAAAGATTGGCAAAAAGAGACCTCTAAAAAGAGGTATGTCATGATACTCCTTTGTATCTAAACTTTCTGAAGTGATTTTCACCCCCGATGAGGGGTTGAAAATGCATTCTGACCTTTACGTGTAAAATGTGTCCCCCGTAAATGTAAATTAACATGTTTTTTTTGTCTTTTTCTTTTAAAATTTATTTTGGGTAGCTAGTTTTGAAAGAAAAGCACTGTATATAACCGATTAATGCAAAAAATTGTTCTCTCCACTTTTATACATACGTAACAAGCTATTATTTTTTCGAAAATATTCGCTTACTGTTGAAAACCATCATCCTATGGACTACGCTTTGACCCGTATATGAAAAATAGTTATGGATTGGGATATAATTGTTTCATTATTTTCACAACAATGTTGCCATAAACGCAAAATAAATAAATTAAAACTGAATTGGAATAATGCTCTTGGTAGTAACAAAAAGGATATTGTAGGCATTGGATAATATTTATATAATTGGACAAAAATAATATTTTTTATGTAAAATTCTTAAGATTTTGCAAACCTGTAGAGAATATTGTAAAAAAATTAATAAAAAAATTACGAGCAGAAAACCCCATTTAATAACACGTCTTATTTAACGTAAAAAGTTAATATGACCCATACATTTTTTTCTATTTATTTTCAATAACAGAAAAAAACAGTTTTGTTTGAGCATATGACTTCCTAAGGGTGCGTTTTAAGTCAGATCTTAACAGGGACTTTTTAGCTTATTTTAATTAGTTGTATTCACAGCAGAAGTTTGAAACCCTCTTTTAAAAACACCCTGTACGGTACAAGCCCTAAGTCTTAACTCTAAGTTTTGTTACGTTATGACTAATATTTGAGATTGTTTCCTATTCTTATCCCAGAAATACTTCGTCGTAGTATTCAAAACGGTTATATATCTTACTTAATTTTTTGACTTCAATTCCAATTCAAAAATATACCATAGGTATCATTTAAAGTAACAAAGCTAGTGCCATCCGGTATTAACGGTAAGTTGAAATTAATTTAATTAAGAGACCATTTTTGAAAACTCCATGGTCAAACTGTCACATCTTCCAACATGTTTCATTTGATAAACCTTACGTATTTACAAATTTTCACCCCATTTATAAACACACCATAATATTTAGCTACCCAAATTGACTTACGACCCCATATAAACTGATTACAACTAGTACCTAACTAATAAAAAAAAACAATAAACTAAACGTTGTTTTGAGGATGACAATGCCAAATAAATTTTTTCAAATGTTCTTCTGTTTTCCAAGTTATTAGATAAAAATTAATTGAATGCAAACGTTTTTATCGGTAAAACAAAATTATCAGAATTATTTTTAAAATTTAATACGAGCAATTCGTGCAGAATTTCAATGAATTTTCGATAACAAGTTTGCAATTCAAAATATTTCATTAGACTAAAAATTGTTTTGTTGATTCTGATATTTTTTTGTATGTTTGTTTTTATGTATACTAAACTACTGAAAACTAATGAAGTTATGGAATGATTGAAATAAAAATGTTATTGCGAATTATTCTACTATAGCTAAACATCATAACTACA
This sequence comes from Octodonta nipae, assembly GCA_034190945.1. Lineage (NCBI taxonomy): Eukaryota > Metazoa > Arthropoda > Insecta > Coleoptera > Chrysomelidae > Octodonta > Octodonta nipae. The sequence goes on along the minus strand of CM067221.1, from coordinate 107,726,513 downwards.
TTTAAAACTTTAAAAACTCAACAAAACGAATTAGAAGTCAATTTGATACATTTCGTTTATGTATGTAATAAATTAAAATAGTTTATTTGTAACCAATAAAAGCAGTAAGTGTAAATGTTGGATACTCATCTTGATATTAGTAAATATAATAGTTCTCAAAACATCTGAAAATATAATTTTCCTGACACTATGAGTGACCGAAATAAGCAAGGAAAACATTTGTTATCAATTTTTAGCAATAAATTATTATCAAGTGATAGAAGAATTTCTTTAATAACTTGTGTCACCCAAGGCAACTACGCACTACCAAAAGTGCTCAATAAGACTGAAAGCAGGCCAAGTCATAACTGTTATACTAGTGTCTTTAATGTATCGACTAATTACACTCGTAGTATGAGGCCATTGTAAAATGAATTCTGGACCATGCTGGGCAACTAAATGGATTAGCATATGGTTCGGGAATCGCGTCTCTGAATTGTTACACCCGTTTAAAGTCATAATTACTCATACTATGTTTGAGTAGTTGAGCAATGCTCATTTTGGCTCACAACTAGCAGACATGTCCACTAGTTAGCACTACGAACGTAGGCAGTTGAGGGGTTAGTGTCGGCCGGCTGTTGCGTTTGCAGGGGGCGCCATCATGTGACGTCCGTGGTAATTAATCAGAAATGTTGTATTGCAAGTTGCGGCGAGCATTTAGGTGGAATTTTAATTATTGAAATGTTGGCATCATCATGCTGCAATCGTGATAAGTAACTAGAAAAAAGCAAATGACTTGACCGCACGACACAACCCCTGGTTAATTCCCACAGTCATCACATGATCACACTGTACGGTAGCTCGGAATATACCTTACTGATTAATTAACATGAACGCCACAAGATGACACCATCAACCCTTAACTGCCTGCACTTGTAACGCCATCTAAGTGACGTTTCTGCCTCTAGTGATCCAGAGTGAACATTATTCCACTACTGGAAGCTCCTTCTAAATTATTTCTCTCACTTTTAAGACTAAATAGAGTTCTTTCTTCCTAAAAGGGACGTGAGTCCACTGATCCATGCACCAGTGAAGATATCCTTAAGTAACTATAGTTAGTACCCTAGAATGAACAATTCAACTCAGCCAAACAGTCACTCATTTGAAACAGTCAATTTATTTCTTAAAATCTGAGTTGAAACTCCCTTTGCTTTTATAGGTTTTCTAGTCTGTAAATGACGGAATGTCATCAAAGAGCTGTGCTATGTGTCATTGCGACCAAATCTTCTGCAATAAAGTTTGTGTCTCTGATGACTTCTTCAATATTCAAACGCCTTTTGTCAGCTGGTTTTTCTATGTAGGTATCCGTTATTCGTCAAGTTGGGACAGCTCTAATATTTCCATTATTAAAATACCCTCTTTGTCTTTTCGGGAAATTTCAAGCTTTTATCTAAAAAATTTACAACAAAACAAGTGATCAAACTGACCAGTATCAGCTTATTAAGTTCTGTAGCCTATAACACAAACATGGTGATCTGATTTACTTCCTCAAAACCCTTTGAGAATCCTTTGTATTACTTTTTCTGAGCAATTTTCTTCAATTGCCCTCAGAGATAAAAATCTAAAGGATTTAAGTCAGGTAAACGTAATTGCTAACTAGCAGGACCATATATTTCACTGAAATAAACACGACCATCGACTGCAAAATGTACTGGGCCCAGCATGCTGCAATCACAGGCGATCTCTTATATGCAATAGATATAATCTTAGCAAATCCTGACTAAACCTATTGGATATTAATATTCTGAATCCATCCATTTTCAAAATATGTTATACGTTCTGGTAAACGATGCTTCATTCATGATTAGCGTAATAACTGACACATTTCTGTCGTGGCTTAATTTCCTTGACAACCAATGCCTAAATTCCTGTAAAAAAACCCTAAGCAACAACTCTTGAATTCGTGTAAAGTGTGTAAAGCTATACAAAATAGCTTCTTCAGCTTGAACGGTACCTGGGTATCATTTGTATCTAAAGTCTATTGGTTTTAAAAAGTTACGAAATATATGCCCTAATATGGTCTTATGTGAATGTCTCTTTGAAGAAATGTTCGGTGATAAGTTCTACTGCCTCCTGTATATTTTGCTTTACGTCACCATAAACTAAGAACATGTCGGCCAATTTATTTGAGGGATAATTTGTAAGTCATTTTTGCCTATGTTAAAATTTCACTTTAACATCAGAAGTACCTTTACTTACCTTAAAATAATGTCTTAAAACACCTTGTATACCACCCGCCCTTAGCAGTTACTGAGTCTTCCAGAACAGTATATTTTCTGAATTTCGATAATATCATTTTCATTTCCACAAATTCTATTATATTATTCATCATCAATGAACGATACACTGTTTATTATTTTACAAAACATTTTAGCATTTTCTTTTATTTATAAACATTTCATTAAAGATTAAAATATTCATAATGGCGACTCTAAACTATTTTAGTGTTCATGATCATTGATAATGGCCGGCTGCTAGGACGTTAGTATATGAATTTTTAATCACTTGATTTAATATAACTTTTCCATTAACGTGTTTTTTGGCGAGTCTCCATTTTGCCTGAAACACACATTAAATATTAATCGGTGTAATAAAGTAATAGCTTTTTAGGAGAATCTGAAATTATCCCTAATGGACCTTTCTGGCATTTTGAATATTTTTATATAATTAACCTAATAGGTTCTCATTTACTATTTATTAATGTGTCCCTAAACGAGTTTAATAGTTTAAGGTCAACCAGCAAATGGAATAGAGTACCTATTGACAATATAAGCAAAATTATTTCACTATATTCATAGAGGGACACGATTTCGAATAGAAAGTGTCGATACTGTACTCCTGAGTAGAATCGAAAAGAAAGTATCGTACTCGTAAAAGTATCAAAACAAAAGCATCGATACTACAACCTGCCTGCACAACTAGACATCATAACTCAGTGGATCCATTCAGGGAATTGTACCATTAAATGACTAAAGCGTTGCAGCGGTTTGCTTTCGCTGAATGTAGATTTTTGTTTCTAGTTATTTTCACTTCTTATGTTTGACAGTTGGTAGCATTGTTGCATAGTTCAACACAGAATTTGACGATTGTTTTAGTTATAAAGCTGTACAGCGGAGAATTTACATACTTTGGCTCATTATGAAACTGCTACAGCGCTGCGAGTAAAGCAGACACTATTTAGTACATCTCTTTAACAAAGCAATTCAACCGTACGATCCCCTTAATACACCCAGTTCAGCTTTAGCAGTAGTCTAAACAGGAGCTTCGCTATTAATTATTCCGATTTATTTTTTTTTGCTGATTCTTATGCAAAAAGTTCTCCTAAAGACAAATTGAAAGGTTGCCGGTTGGTTTAACACATAAAAAACAACTTTTTGGGTCTCTTGTGATTTTTCTCCAAAGTTGTCGATAATTAGAAAACCATAGTTGTGGAATACTAGTATCCGGATCAAGAAACATTGATCGTTGCTGATGTCCTTAACAAGAGATGGATCAGCCATTTTGATGTTGCCTTGAAGGTGCACTCAAACCAATGTAGAACTTTCGAGTCTACTGTTTTATAAAACGTTAGCAAACTACTGAAAACCAACAAAACACGGAACACAGGAGGATTACACCCGCAATCCTATAGAATGGTAGAATGGATTTTTGAGTTCTAAGCGATTTAATTAGTAAGTTAGAAAAAAACCCAAAAATGACCATTTTCCCAACTCTATAACCCGGATAAAAATTATCACTTTTGATCCCAGAGTTTTTTGGGATTATTTCATTGCTCCATATTTTACTAAATGTACCACATATAAAACAAAATGCATCAGCATCATGTTTACAGTTTCTAGACGACATTTTCACCTCTTCGAGTAGACCCTGCGTGACAGTTACGTCATGTTTATTTTTTCGCGGTATCTTTTGAAACATCACAACTATTGAATACTTTTTAGGGTTCCGTATATACAATATACAGATATCCTTATAATATCACTCCGGATTTCTGCCTCTCTCACAACACAGCAATTTCCTCCCAAACTACTGGACGGAAAAGGTTGAAATTTGGTCCCAGTGTATAGTTTGGTGACCCGATCAGGAGTACATATCGTAAATGAAGATATTTTGATTTTAGGGGTACTTCTGGGATGAAAAACTACCCCCCCCCCCTTATCACCGAAACTATAAGAAGTAAAATTTTGAAAAAAATTAGAGATATATGGCGTCCCTTGAATTTTACCGGAAAAACCTCTACTATTAATTTTGGGGGACAAATTACAAAATTAAATGGAAAATGTAAAATTAAAATTGTTTCTAACACATCATGTTATATATCAAATGAAAGGGCTCATTATGGCGAAAACAAATATATGTTTTTCAAATTTTTAAAATAAATTATTTTTAAGATTTTACCAAAAATTTAAAAAATTTTACACATTCCCGCTACCTTATCTCCGAAACTAAAAGCTGTTAAATTTTGAAATAAAATAGGTATATAGGACCTCACCTGAACTTTACTGGAAAAATAAGGAGAAATCGCTAATATTAATTTTAGGGGGCAAATTACAGCATTAAATTGAAAACATAAAATTAAAATTATTTATAACGCATCATGTAATATATCAAATCAAAGGCTCATTATGACGAATACAAATATATTTTTTTCATATTTTTTAAATTAATATTTTAAAATATATTAACATAAATATTTAAAAAATTGTCCATTACCCCCATTATTCCCCGAACTATAAGACCTAAAATTCCCTAATATAAATTGTGGGGACCAAATTATAGAATTAAACGGAAAATAAAAATTAAATTTTCAAACGCATCATGTAATATATCAAATAAAAGGCTCATTATATGAATTACAAATATCTCATATTTTTAAATCATTTGTTTAAAAGATTAAGATTAACAAACATATTAAACATAGACTTTATTCTCACTTTAGAAACTACGCTATAATTTGTCTAACAGATTTAATAATTTATTATTAATTGACCTATTTTCTCCTTTATCGTCCAATCTACAGAGCCTAAAATTCAGACAGTAGATTAAAAAAGACTTCCCTGAAAGTTAAGTCGTAAAATAAAACTCTAATGTTAATTTTGGGGCAAAATTAAATACATATTTTTATAAAAATCAAGGGAATCATGTAGCAGATAAAATAAAAAGACTGTGGAAAATAAAAGTGTATATTTTTATAAGTTTAAAACGTTTCCCTTAAAAGATATTAGGGGAAATATAAGAAAATGCAATAATTCCTTGTTGGCCTGAAACTGGAATATTATAAGATTAAAGGAGCTATAGAAGCCTTAGTATGCGGTGCCAACTCGCACTTGACCAAATTATTTTAAATATGATAAGTCAAGAAAAAGATTATTATCATAATCACCATAAAAGCAAACTTTTAAAGAATATCCGTAGATTTCCTTTATATTACAGCATGATGAATAAAAATAAATAAAATTTTGGGACAAAGATATCTTTTTATTAGTAGAGTTGTGTTATAGAACAGAGACATTTTTTAAACTATTTGATTTAATTTAAAATCCGCACTACAGCTAAAACAACCATATCAAAAAATGAACGTCAACGCCCTAGACAGTGAAGTGCTGGCCTAAGATCGAAAGTATACCCGAAAATTGTCACGATCATTTTTCTTATCTGAAAACTTGATTGTTTTCCCAATCGTTACACTTCGAACAAGAAAAATAGCGATTACGTAATCTTCTAATACAATAAAAACCGACAAGCGATAAGAGCGTTCAAAGACCGAATGACAGTTCCATTTCCTCAATTCCAGAACACAAAAGCACCTGAAATAATGAAAATAAATAACTCCCTGCTAAAGTGGAACGAGAGGGTCTTCCTTCCATCATTCACATATATTACTTTCCTTCGAAACGATCTCTCCATTCGAGTGATTCCAATTGATTTTTTTTCATCGTCGTCGTCGTCTTCTTCTTCACAATCCGACACCAGGAAATTCAAACTGACCCTTCTAACGTATCAATGGCGGCGTCGGCGGTGGCACCCCACGCGTTTTAGTAAATTGTTCTTCGGCATAGCGTCAACCTAAATACAGATATAGTGCTTCTGGTAAACTACTGTTAAAGGTAACTTAAAGTAATTGGCAATTTCGCTCCCCTTTTCGGCGGGCGAAGCTACACGGCTAGACCGACGCCTTAGACGCTCCTACGATCCTCGGCGCGCTTCGGGACGCCGTTCTTGAGGAAGGCGTTATTCAATTGATTCGCCTTGTGTTGGCGGTGCGAAGGGCGTTTTACGATATTAAAGTTTTCGCTTTATAAAGCGGGACTTGTTAAACGTCGTCCTCTTCATTACGATGAAATGGTCAAAAAACAATGCTTTCAAAAATAAATCTTGGAAACAAAGTTTGGCAGTTAATGTAGATGACAAAGAATTCTCTATTTATAATTTTAGAGTAGAACAAGAAATTCTAGGTGTTTTAGATATACAAGAATATATTGTTTCTAGCGAGAACCTTCATCAGTTGCACTTGTCTCAACTGACTCAAATCTCGAGTAATTGTTTGTATATTTGATGCATCCAAAGGTGTTCAATACTGTAACGCAAAATATATATCGGCTTCTAGAGATTTCACGGAGAAGTGCCCAAAAAAAAACTGTGGACATCAAAGTATTAACTAGAGATAAGAATGGTTTCGCAGAACTAGCTTTTGCACCCACTGTGTATTATTTTGTTTTTGTTTCAGTATTTTCTTCCAATAATTGTCAGTTTCACTTTTAGTTCAGCTAATTGAACTTTGCAATAAATACACTTTAAATTTGTGTCTTATTTATTTTATTTGGGTTCCGTATATACAATATACGGATACCCTGATAATATCACTCCGGTTTTCTGCCTCTGTCACATCACAGCCAAGGTCCCATTCTGAGGAACACAAATATTTTTTTTTCATATTGAAAAAAATAATTAAAAAGATATTAACGAAAATATACCAAAATTTACCCATCCCCCCCTTATCTCTGAAACTATAAATGGTAAAATTTGCAAAAAATTAGAGGTGTAGGGTACCTGAAGTTACTGCAAGGCAAACCTCTGCTTTTAATTTTGGGGGCAAATTACAGAATTAAATGGAAAATAAAAAATTAAAATTGTTTCTAACCCATCATGTTATATATCAAATGAAAGGGTTCATTATGGTGAAAACAAATATGTTTTTTTCATATTTTTAAAATAAATAAATTAAAATATATTAACAAAAATATAAAAAAGTTTACCCAGTCCCCCCCTTATCTTCGAAACCATAAATTGTAAAATTTTGAAAAAAAATAGAGGTAGAGCGTCTCATCTGAACTTTACTAGAAAAATAATAAATAATTAAATGAAATATATATATAATTGTTTCTAACGGATCAAGTAATATATCAAATCACAGGGCTCATTATGATGAATACAAATAGGTTTTTTTAATTTTTTTTTAAATGAAGATTTTAAAAAATATTTAAAAAAATTACCCATTCCCCCTTTATTCCACAAACTATAAGACCTAATTTTTTGTTTACAGGACAAATACGAAGAAATCCCTAATTTTAATATTGGGGGCCAAATTATAGAATTAAACGGAAAATAAAAATTATTTTTTTAACACATCATACGTCAATGAAAGGGCTCATTATGAGAAATATAAATATATATTTTTCATATTTTTTAAATTAATTGTTTACAAGATTAAGATATAAAAAATTCTTGCTTTATTTCCGAAACCATACTACCTAAAATTTTGAAAATAATTACGGGTACTGGGGCCCACTTATAATTTATGAGAAAAATTATTAGGAAACATCCATAGTAATTTTAGGCACAAATTATACAATTAAATGAAAATTAAAAATTCAATTTTCAAACGTATCATGTAATATATCAGATAAAAGGCTCATTCTGTGAATTACAAATATATCATTACTTTTATGTTTTTTGGGCAATAACACCACAATAGAAATAAAACGACGTATATTGCAGGAATACCAAACGTTTCAAAGTCTATTCTGACTTCGTTGTCAATGGCTTTATATTTATTGATGTAGATTGTAAAAATACAATTGCTAACGGTAATGTCCTTTTGAACAACCCTGTCTCAGGATAGTTCATAAGGTTTTTCCTAGGTTTTCTCTTATGACTTTAATGAGATCTTTGGTACATCAGAATTACTTTGATCTCATTTTTTCTTATAACAAATTGGTACCCATGAGCGCCACATGAAATTCTGAAAATAACTCTTTCAAATTCTTGCAATTTGAAAGCAGTTTTATTATTTCACATGGTCTTTATAATTGTTTAGTGCTACCCTGTATATTCTCTTAGTTACATCAGTTTTATTGTCAACCATTTAATGTCACTGTGAATTGCTAAATTTGTCATTGGTCTTTTCATTTTTAATTCAGTTGTTTCAATTTTTATTGCTATTGAATACCGGATCTGATTTAGACCCTGAAATGTTTGGAGTATTTGAAATATACACACTTTCCAGCAATTTCCGAAAATAAATAAAATATATTTATTTACATTTTTTTTTCATTTTATATAATTACCTCCATACAATCCACGTCTAACATTTGAAATAAAAAGTTAATTATCGTATTATTACGATATTTAAATAGTTTAGTGTCATTGTTCTTTTCCAAATTTTCTTTTCTAGCTGTTGGAAACAAACCTACATTTTTTATTATACTTTAATATCTGCTGGCCAAACGCAACACGTCATACTTATAGTTACAAGTATACTATCAACATAACATTTCAGTAACGCCAACTCTGAAAATCTCCCAACCTATCAACAAAAGTTTTCACTTCAAAAACGTCGCACTTTTTACTCTACTTTATCTTGCGTGTAAAACTCATGTATATTTTTCTATCTGATCTTTCATCCAAGTCTACTGAGACCATCAAACGTAATTAGCAAAGTTTACCGCCAAGATCGCAGCTGCAGCCCAGACGAAGGCAATAAAATTTTTCCAGATTCGACCGTACGAGGCAAAAGTGCAGATCCCGTGCATTAATTACCCATTTCGCTTGTTCCCGCTGTTTCATTATAACTTTCCTCTGTCGGTCATTAAATGAATTCAAAAGTAACTCCATTCATTTTTCCATTTCTCCAGCAATTGCAGCCAGAGATCCACCAGCCACCGCAGACTCAGTTTCGGAATAATAACTGCCAACTTAATTGGCAGAAAAATTACTAGGTATAGTGTTGTCTTAGGGGAGTCCCCTGGATGAGAGTGGGATTGCCATTTTAATTAAAAAAGAGAACTGGTCTTAATTGCCAGCATCAGCACCCTTTTCAAGGCTTATCGTTCGCTAATCTCTTTCTCTCTGTTGCTTTTTCTCTTTGCTGAGTTCCGAAACGAAGTTTCCATCTGAATATGCAGAAAATCTTTGCTTAATGGCAAATTGTGTATGGAGCCATGAGTTATACTAAAGAGATGTTTATAATTTTACCTTACAGAGATGTGTGGAAAACTACTTACTTTCAAAATGCGTTCAAAGATCATTTCTTAATACCACTTTACGATTTTTTTTTGTTATTTAGTCTTTGTGCTCATTAATCGTACACTTTGAAGCCTGCTTGTTTTTCTAATATAAAATTTTTCACGTTTATAAAGCTCTATGTATAGTTAAGTGAAACACTTTCTGCAGAGTTCATACTTACCAACGCAATACCTTAAATAGCGTTCTTTAAAGTGACAGGATCCTAAGTTTAGACTCATTTTGGGTATTTTTTTAGAGGTATAGAACTTTAAGTTGGCAACACACTTTTAACCGGCGGCCATCTTGTCAGCTGTCAAGTGATTTATGTTTACACTGACGCCTGAGCAACGCTTCCAAATTGTGTAAATTTATTTTGAAAATCATGGTGCTATTCGAAATACGTATCGCGCACTACGTCCATTTTACGTTCAACATAATCGTCCATCAGAGCAATTAATTCGATTAACTATACAACGTTTTCGCACCAAGTTTACTCTAAATGATAATACGCATCCACAGAGATGTCGTACAGTGCGTACAGAAGAATCCATTACTGCTGTAGAGCGTAGCGTAGAGGACCCGAATCAGTCTATCGTGCACAGGAATTGGATATGTGTCCATCCACTTTATGGAAGATTTTGCGGAAAGATCTTGGTTTGCGTCCTTACAAAATTCAACTCCTGCAAGAATTGAAGCGACACGATCACCTAGCAACGCGTACATTCGGTGAATGGGCCCAAATAATATTGCCGTTGATCCCAATTTTCATAAGCGAATTTTGTTTAACGATGAAGCTCACTTTTGGTTGAATGGATATGTCAATAAACAAAACTGCCGTATTTGGAGTGATGATAATCCTCAAGTTGAGACACCGTTACATCCAGAAAAACTGACTGTTTGGTGTGCTTTATAGGCTGGTTGAATAATGGGTCCGTACTTCTTTAAAAATGATGCTGGCCAGAACGTTACAGTCAATGTTAATCGCTATAGAGCGATGATTACTAACTTTTTCGTTCATCAATTGAACAATCATGATGCACAGGAGCTGTGGTTTCAAGAAGACGGGGCAACATGTCACACAGCTCGTGGCCCAATTGATTTATTGAAAGAAACGTTTGGTAACCGCACAGTTTCACGTTTCGTACCGGTGAATTGGCCACCAAAATCGTGCGATTTAACGACGCTTGACTATTTTCTGTAGGGATACGTGAAGTCGCTAGTATACGCTGATAAGCCCGAAACGATTGACCACTTGAAGGACAACATTCGCCGCATTATTGCCGATAGACGGCCACAAATGTTGGAAAAAGTCTTCGAAAATTGGACCTCCAGATTAGACTACGTCCGAGCCAGCCGTGGCGGTCATATTCCAGAAGTCATATTCAAATTATAATGCCAGAAGATTATCATTCGAATAAAGTAAATTTCATTTCATTAAAAAAAATCAGTTTTTATTCCATTTCAAAGTTCTATACCTCTAAAAAAACATCTTTATATCGTCATTAAAAATTATTACATAAAGTTTTAGGTCTTCATTTCAATAATATTAACACAAAGAAATCTATACAATGACAAATTCGTAATATGATGTCAAAAAAAATATCCATTAAATTAAAAAATCCACAAGTTGTATTGAAATACAAAATATACCGCTTACTATACAATTATAGATATAAATTTACTGAACACGAACGCAGAACTCTTACTCCACACTATCCCAAGCCTCCACATTTCAATGGTTTACTTAAAATTCATAAACCCAACATCCCTTTAAAACCAATTGTCAATTGCATCATTTCTCCACTTACAGGTAATTCCAATTCACCTCTTAAAAATAATGCACGTTTCTTAGACAAATTATCCCATATACAATACAAAAATACTTTGACACTAGTAAGTTTTGACATTGTAAACCTATACAATAATGTCCCTGTCGCCGAAACCCTTCCTATTGTAACAGAACGATTAGAACATGACTTGTTACTAAACGAATGTACATAATTATTCAGTGACCCCAATAATGGGATTATTATTATTTTGTACGAAAACAAAATATTTTCAACTCAACGATGACTTCTACCAACAAGATTTTGGCATGGCCATGGGTTCCTGCCTGTCCCCTGCCTTAAGCCACAATTTCATGGAAAAATTTCAAGTACAGATAAATAAAAAGAATAAACCTTTAGTTTGGTGTCGTTATATCGAGAAGATATATTTACTATTTGAGAACACTCTTTTGAAGACTTACATGAATTATTAAACGACATCAATAAGAAAAAAAGCAACTATACAGCTCACATTTGAAATTGAGCAAAATATCACACTACCTTTCTTAGACATCTTAATAACAAAAACACAATCGTCATTTGATACACAAGTCTACAGAAAGCCGACTCACACTAACAGATGTCTCAATTTGAACTCTAATGACCCAAAAACCGTAAAAAAGGCATCATTAAATCTTTATATGATAGAGCAAAAAATATTGATTAAAAATGCTGCTAAGAATTATCCTAACAAGTTCATCAATAAAGGCTAGATAAAATTTAACACAAAACAATCACTAACACTCAACACCAAGCTACTCCAAACAATACTAATACCCTTGATAACCACATTACTACAACAACCAAACCATATATACAGGGTCTTTCAGACAGACTGAAATGAGTGGAAAACAGATTTAATAACAAAACAACTTTCAAAACAAAAAATACACTGAAACCAATTTTATCAAAAACTAAACCAAATAAGGTAACACAAATCTCAAATAATTGCATTTATAAGATTCGTTGTGAATGTAACAAATTTTATATTGGACAAACCTCTAGACCTATTAATGTTCGAATAAGTGAACACAAACATTATATAAAGAAACGACAATTCGAAAAGTTCGAAATTTGTGAACATGCCGGGAACCTTGCTCATAACATACAATTATAAAATTACCATATTACACAAAGAAGAGCACAACAAAAAAGGAAATCTGAAAGAGTCTGCATTAACTTTATTAAATGAAAGCGATAGTATTGCTAGTACTTCTATAGAATTCTGCCGTTCCTCCTTGCCAATAATCAAGGATGAAATTAATTTAATAATGGTAATATCCTTTTGAAAATCCCTATATCGGGATAGTTCATAAGGGTTTTCCTAGGTTTCCCCTTATGACTTTAATGAGATCTCTGGAACATCAGATTTTCTTTGGTCTCATTTTTGGTGAATAACAAAATCGCATCGTAGGAACGCCACATGAAATTCTAAAGATAACTTTTTCAAATTCTTCCAGTTTGAAAGAAACTTTGTTAGTTCACATGATTTTTTGAATTTTTAGTGCTACCCTGTATATATCAAATTTGCAGTAAATTCCCTTAGTTTCATCAGTTTGATTGTCAAACATTAATTTGAATTTGGATGTACGAAATTTGTCATTGCGAATCCTTTTAATTATTTATTTCTTGTTCATTTGTGTTAATACCATTGAAAACGGGGTCTGATTTAAAGAAACCAGATATGCCACAATTATCGTTCAGAATCCAACAGATAATGATGGATCGATGTAGTCGAATTTCTAAATGTAGTTCCTAATAATTGTTTTATGATGGTTAACTATGAAAAATTGAAAAAGTGTGAATTTCTATATTTGAGAATATGATTTCTGTTGTATACCCATGACGGTTAACCCTTTAGGACGTCTATGTACAAACATGTTCATTAATACCCCAGACCAGCCAATCCGACTATTATTTGTGTTTAAGGTACTCGTAATAGGTTTGGGTTGGTAGTAATAAGTGTTGAATGGGCTTAAATTTACCCTCTATTATTTCGTAGTGCGCTTTGAATTACCAAACATTTCAAATGCTGAGAGTCGAGAATATCAGCGGAATTGATAATGTGAGAGTACGATTTCCTTTGATTTAGATTTGATGTTTGAACGGAACCTTAAAAATTCTTACTGAGAAATACTCAATTTCCTAATATTTTAAATCTGAAACTGTTTACCAGAATTGTTTTAATTGCCTGTCTTTGTATAATCACTTGTTTTAAAATACCATCTTTTGTCTATTTATTCCAGAACTTTTATTCTACATTCAGTCTCAGTAACATTCAAAGTTTTGTATACAATCATTTTAAGGTCTCCTTTGATGCTTTAATACATTTTCTATTTACAAATGTTATTTTAATTTACTTTTACTTGGCTGTTCTGAAGTACATAACTTATACCTTCTATTTCTATTTTTTTTCCTTAATATTTATTTCATTATACTTTATTTTATGTTGTAAAATAATTTTTCTATAAATTGTTGGCCTATCACTTTGACTGACAACTAACTTTTGGTATATGTGAAAAATTTTGAAACACCTAAAATAAATTGTTTTCTGAATGATACTTGTGCCATATTTTTCAATGTCTAAGTGCTTCTTGGGAAATAACACCACAGTTTAAAGAAAATTGCTGTATATTCCAAACGTTTCGGGGTCTAGATCAGACCCCGTTGTCAATGGTTAAGAAACTACGGATTAAAAAGGCACAATTCTAAGATGTAAATTAAAATATTTGACAATGTGTATTATTTGATTTTTTTTTAACCATTGACAACGGGGTCTGATCTAGACCCCGAAACGTTTGGAATATACAGCGATTTTCTTTAAACTGTGGTGTTATTTCCCAAGAAGCACTTAGACACCTAAAACAAAGTTAATTATTCCAATTTTTTGGGCAATATAACGTGTTTTTTAAACATAAGTTGACCTAACTATAATTATTTTGTTTACGCTTAGAAAATATATCGGGCAAATCTAATTTATTACAAATATGTTACGGATTTTAATGATATACAGGGTGTTTCTAAAATAGTGTTCCAAACTTCTGCTGTGTATATAACTCATTAAAATAAGCCAAAAAGTCACTATTAACATGTACCCTAAAACGCACCCTTAGGAAGTTATATGTCCTTGAAAGGGCCAATTGTTAAGAGTTTATAAATCTGTTAACAAAATTGTAAAATATTAAATAAAAGAAAATGCGGGCCGAAAACCCCTTTCACCAACCTAAAGCCTCTTAGGCTTATGATTTGCATATCAAAAGACGGAGTAGCACTTGTTATTTAACGTAAAAACTTATGTAAGACTCATACATTTTTCTCAATTTATTTTCGACCGTTTTGTCAATAACAAAAAAAAAAACAGTTTTTAGCCGTTTTAAGGGCATATGACTTCCTAAGGGTTCGTTTTAGGGAACATAATAATAGAGACTTTTGGGCTTATACTAATGAGTTCTATGCCCAGCAGAAGATTGGAATCCTATTTTAGAAAAACCCTGTATATAGAAACATATTGATATGATATATATTATTTATAGAAAGTTCTAAAATATAAATTTGTAGATAAATAAGACGGAAGGACATTCACTAGCATTTTAAAAAATATTAGTTGGAAAGAAGGGGCATGCGTTTTGTCCGAATATAACTTTAAAATATATATTCATATAAATATTAATCAACTAGGTTTAGGTAATTAGACCACGGTTAATAATTGTTTAAACAAAAAAACAATAGTAGGATGAAACCCATTGGAAAAGGAAGGGAACATAAAATTTAAATACGGTTTATCTCAATTTCGGGCAAAACTACAAGTCCTATTGAAAACAGTTGTAGGCAATAAAAATATCTACACCTTTTGTGTTTCCGTTTTTTTTTTCAAATAACCTTAAAATTTATGTGAAAAATTCAAAAAATCAAATTTTCGGTTTTTTATTTTTATCTTTTACAAAAAAAATGTAAATGCAAAGAAACGAAAGAAACTCGAATCCGAAAATTAAGTAGTATAGCCCAGACCCTTCTAGCCCCTTTCTCACTTCTCTATTAAAAGCCATTTGATGGCCTAATATTTTTGGTAATGCAGTCAGGTATAATCTTAAAATAGTAATAAATAGGCATCTACGCATATAATTTAAGGAAGATTCTGTAACTTTTTCAAAATATTGTAGATGTCTTATTATATTAACTTTATTAACTTAATTTTCTGAGAACATTTACCATAGTAATGTATATATTTTTTACAGCATCAGAAAGTAAAGATTTCACCATCGACTTTTTTAAAAAAGCAGATATTTTGACCCTAGAATTTTT
Source organism: Octodonta nipae (assembly GCA_034190945.1). Classification (NCBI taxonomy): domain Eukaryota; kingdom Metazoa; phylum Arthropoda; class Insecta; order Coleoptera; family Chrysomelidae; genus Octodonta; species Octodonta nipae. The sequence goes on along the minus strand of CM067221.1, from coordinate 107,710,842 downwards.
GATTGAAAATTAGGGTTCTTTTTCCATATTAAGTCAAAATAAGGTGAACAAATAAATATTTTAAATCAAAAAAATTACAGTATCTGTGGGAGACATAAAAAGGTACGTTTTCACCAAATTTGGTGATTTTTTTTGTAAAAGATAAAACTTGTTTTTTGAAGTTGTCACATAAATTTTGAGGTTATGTGAAAAAAATGTACACACAAAAATTTCTATTACTTACAACTTTGCCATTTAACTTTTTTCCACAGTACTTGTAGTTTTGAGATAAAACGTATTTTACCCTAAAAACTAGAATTTTGTTGCAATTAGCGAATTTATTTCTGATTTACTACTTTAGACAGGTTAAAGTTTACCCGTGTTTACAAATTTTATTTCATACAATTGAACTTAGGTTACAAAAATCGTGCAATTATTTATAGATATTGTGTGATCCAAAATCATGCAGCGGTGCATAAGATTGTATATGTGGCAGTCATTGTACCCTCGTATGCATTGGCCCCACCATACGGTTGACGTTCCCTGAATCTTCATAGAACAACTGGTTGCATATTGCGCAACACAAAAGTAGTTGGAAAATGATGAATAATGAATATTTAGTTAAGTAGTTTGTGCGAATAGCTCTTCTAAATATACACATTATTCAGCATTTTTAATATTAATGAATCAGCAGCTGTATTCTGGAACTCGTTATATTATAACGTTACGCTAGAACGCAAAGTTACTTAATGTTTCTGACTTAAAATTCGTTCTGTTCTGTTTCGATCATATCGAGCTACAGAATCCTTATGCAGGCTAGATTGTCAAAACTAACTGTGCATCACAAGGCCGTAGCCTTTTTTCGGGGTGTGTTAGAAAAAATTTTTAGAGGGCTGGATAATTTTTTTGATTGGTGATGATGGACTGATTAGTAAATATAAAATTTATTCTTGTGTAAAATATTATTATTTGAATCTTGAAACCCAGAATTCAAAAATTTCGGAGGGCTACTACTACCCTAGCTACAGAGGCTGTTATGGTCTTAATCTATTATAGCTCCATGAAAAGGTATTTTAAGAATAGTAGTAATTGGTGCATTCGGGCTTGTATTTTTTGTCGTTATTTAAAATTGATTGCATTAGTTTATTGTTTTTTCAAATTAGCACTATCTAGAATGTTTTCTATCGTGCCAATACTAATTTCTATCTCTTATATTTTTTTGCGTGTAAAAGAGACTAAACTCCAGAGACTTCGTCTTCTGTCACGCATTTATTGTTGTTTTTTATGTTACGATGTTGCGAGTTATCTAACTTCAATCTTAACAGATTACGGCTTTTTGGTTCTCCTACAGGAGAGCTTTAATTGTTTCTTTCTTATTTAAAAAGGCGCATTTTATTGTTTGCCCCTGATAGCAGAGTTCGCCACTAACATTTTTGTTTGTAACTTTATCGTCTAGATTTTAGTGTGAAGCTATTAACCCAGGTATAACTGATTTTTTTTGTAATTTTACTTATTTTTTCATAAATATTAAGTTATTTAAATTAGGAATGCACAAAAAAACATAAGTTATTGTATGTTTTATGCTATAATTAGAATTATGATGCGTTCTTTTAAAAGAACGATATTAAAATGAACCGCTGCTAGAAAAAAGTTCAAATAATTGTAACGGGGTAAGCTCTTGAACTGGCCCTATTAGTCATTCCATAAATCTGGTTGTGGGGTGATATCTTCATGAACCCAGCACACATTTTTCAGTTTTTTTGGTGGTTTACCAGACACACTACCAGTGAGAATCACTGTTGCCCCAGGATAAAGTTGAGTCAATGGTATGTCCTCATCAGAAATATTTTCATTATCTTGAGCTTCATATTCCTGTGGAATTATAACTTCGACTTCATTTCTCAGTTGGCTGCCTGGAAGATTATTCATGGTAGTAAGTTCCTCATCGTCACAATCGGTGATTTCATCATTAGCATTATCAGGAGGAAAAAGTATGATAGAATCCGGAGGAACAGGAATTCGGGCGGGATATTCTAGCTCCTCAAGTAGCTCTTGAAGTTTCAAAGGTCTTCTAAAAACGCGCAGTAGTATATAGTACTACCGTCCTTTTAAAAGGACAGCATCATTTTGCTCCGTTTACAAATACTACAACAATTTATGACATTTTATATTCGGAAGTAGGTATAGAATTATTATGTCCAAATCGTATCTAAATAAATAATAATAAATCTCTTAGCTGAATGAAATAATCTGGTGAGATGACATTATTAGATATTCAGGAATCGGTACTAAGGGTGACACCTATTAAAAAATAGGCAAGGCTCACTCAATGGACCTGTAAACATAGAGGTATTATATTGTAGAGTGAATTAGGTATGGGCGTTACTGTAAGTGGCAGTGTAATAACAATAGTAAGAGAAAGACAATATTAGGGTGCGCTTGCTATATCTCTCACCTGGCTCCTGATTGGTCTTTGACGATGTCACCGAATAGTGACGGATGAAAATTATTTCCAATATTTTTGATATTTCTGCGTAATAAGTTTGTGCAACTAAAGTTCCAAAAAAATAAAACAAATTACAAGGTACTCATAGAAATTAAAGAATTCAAGCACTACAAGTATTGACAAAATAAAACCTCATTTGGATTGCAATATTCACTAATTTGGCATGTATTTAATGTAGGAACTGAACTGCTCAGTAAACGCTTAATATGAGTATAGCCATCTCTTTGATGGTAAGAATCTTTATTAAAATGATTGCTACAGATTCTGGCACTTTTCACAATTTCTGAGACTTCAATATCAGTCATCCAAGCCCTTTTCATATTTTCCTTTTTCGGAAACCTGTAGTTAATAGAGCAAATTCAAATGTAAGATTTATTAAAATGATACTGATCTTCATATATAGTTAAGATATAAAAAGTTTGTAAATTAACTTACATATGAAAATGCCGTGTACCGTCTCACGGACTAGATTTTTCTTGCAAGCAGTGCAATAATTGGGCATCTTGCAGTTTTTTTGCACAATTATGTAAAAAAATATATTCTGAAATGTCTTTTAAGTTTAACAATTTACAGCTGTCAAAACCCTACCAATAGTCGAAGTTGTAGGCGTCACCACTGACACTGGCCAATCAGGAACGACCCGTTTATTATCTCTCTCTTTTTATTGTAATTACAAGAATTTCTCTACTTCACTTGCTCCACAGTATAATACCTCTATGCATGTAAATCAAATGCCTTTTAAATGGGTTAAGAAGCTCTATAACAAGAATTTCGCTACTTCACTTGCTCCACAGTATAATACCTCTATGCCTGTAAATAAAATGCCTTTTAAATGCGTTAAGAAGCTCTGTAACTGTTGCTACTATTGAGTCTAGTCTCAGAAGAACGGAGAACCAAGAAAACCCTACGACATAAGCTTAGTGATTAACTGTTTATTTGGGATATTTATTACGCGGCGCCTTTACATTGTTTAGATCCATTGATCCGCTTACAAGGTCCTTCCTTGGTTATCTGACTGAATCCGCATTGTAAAAAAAGATAAAATAATACATTTCAGTAGTATTGCTTGGGGAACAATATTATTAATGACAATTTTAGAACTTAAACTGCGTTGAATTATTAACAAAGTACAACTCTTTGAAGCCTTATGCACTTGTTTCAAAACTCCTTGAATATATTATTTCTTTCATACTTTTGATTTCTATTTGTAAAACATTTCAAACTAACTTTGATTTATAATTTATAGGCATATGTGGCTAGTTACATATGCATCATACGTGAATACATAATGTAATTTCGTCGTTATTTTTAATATTTAGTTATCAAGAAAGACCTTTGACCTACATAATTTATTGAAAAATGCAGAACAGTTCACTCCAACTTAAATCACGGGGCATGGAATACGCCCAGGAAAACGAAATTTATTTCTCTCTAAAAACTTCCAGCAAAGTAATATTTCCGTCTTTATGTACCGTACACACAGATTTATCGAGAGAAACAAAACGTAAGGCAAACTATAAGGAGCAACACGAAAAAGACCAGAAAACTCCCGTCCTCGTTTTGGGTGTGTGGGGGGGCGCGCGCGAATGTTTCGCAGCGTTTGGGGTTCGAAACGTAATGTATACCATTAGGACACGGGCACGACGACGAACATGGCGAATTTATTGTGTTTGCTTAACCTATTCGGAAGTAATTTTCGCACAGAACCGCACCGGCAGAAAGGGTGGGGGACGGGGGAGATGGGGAAGAGCCGCCACGTAACACAGACTCGACGATCTCTCCCGTCCTGGGAGCCGCCAAGTTTACATTCCGAAATGAGACGGTCGCAGTTGGCAATGCAAATATTTCCCTGTGTACTGTGCTAATTAAGGAGATACTAATTAATCTAATATTCTGTCACTTTCTACCCCGTGCACACTCTGTACACACGTTCAAATGTTCGATGTCGGTTAATAGTTGGAGAATTTGTGTGCTGAGAGGTTGAAAAGGAGGGGGCGTCGTTGTGAGGCAATTGAAATTTAAATATGTTCGAAGCGTTAATGAAGACGAAGTACGCGTTAATATTGTTTTTAAATGACAGTTGATAGACTCCTCTTGAGTTTAGAAAATGTTTTTGTTTCATAAATGTAAGAGAGAGTTCTGGTGTAGCATGTGAGAGGAAAAAGACGAACCCTACCTTACAATTTGAGAATATTTCAACTAAGAAAAATTGGTTTCACTCACTATTGATGTGAACTTAAACTTAAATTTAACAAGTAAATCAACTACAAGGCATAATAACAATAATGACGTTAGTCTGAATCTGGCAGACAATGTCCCTCGTTCTTCGAAGTTTCCTTGGACGTTTCAATAGCTTTGTATCTGCTATCGTCATCAGGTGAATGATGGGAAATTCAGTTTATCCGTGGTATTTATACCTTTAATCGGTCATGCGTCGCCGGTCATGGACATTAGGTCTCATCCGGTCCAATCAGCGTCGTCGTACCTGACCTACCATTCCTAGATGTAAAATGTCAAAGGTCTAGGACCGGAATCCAAACAACAGTCTACAGAAAGGCTACCCACACAGGACTGTATCTACATTACAATTATAACCACCCATCAACAACGAAAACTGGCATCATCAAAACTCTAATCCATAGAGCCAAAAATATCTGTAGTACGCCAGAAGTCCTCAAAGAAGAACAAGTGAAACTTAGAAAAGACCTTTTGGCGAATGGATACCCGGAAACCATCATTAACAAGGCGTTTGAAGAAATGGACGAACCACCTAGGCAGGAAGAGGAAACCACGATAGCAACACTATTATTACCGTATACTAAAGGCTTGTCGGAGAAACTTAGACGAATTGCACAGAGATATGGAATCAGAATGATTTTCAAAACACCACAACATCAACTGGGACCAGGCCAGAGTAATTCACAAGGAGGAGCATTGGTATAAAAGAAAATTTATAGAGACAGCATATATAATCTCGAACGGAATATAATTAGCGAGCCCAGCGTCCAAAATAAAAACATTTGGAAACCACTTCTTCTGCCACTGTCACACTGACAGCAAGATTAATAGAGTTGAACATCACAAATACTTAGGAATTATTTTTGATTTTAACCTTAAGTGGGATAAACATATTAATTACATTATTAATAAAACTAAGTACTAAGTACTGTGTTCTACAAGTTATCTAAAATAATGACAGCTTATATAATAAAAATAATTTATTATGCATTCTTCCATAGTATTATTTCTTATGGTAATATTGCTTGGGGAGGAGCGTATACCAATAGTATATTTCATCTGCAAGTGCTTCAAAATAGATTACTTAAAATCTTGAACAAAAATTCTAATAATACAAGCAAAAATCCAGTTAATCTTGTACAATTATTTGCTCTTTAATCGTTATGTTATCATTATGACACACTTAAAACTGAGTTTTTAACAACCACTAGTGTTACTAGAAATAAAGCTTTTCAACTAACTAAAATAAATAAAAGAATTTTAACTAAATACAGCTTTATCAATGCAATAAAAATATTACCGAATGAATACAAATGTATGGTGAACTGTGAAAAAGCAAACAAAAAGAAATTGACTCAATGGATAATTAATAATATAAAATGAAGCTATTATTTCACTAAATGCTTTTACTAATTATTAATGCAATATACACTGTGATAGCTAAAATATTTACTGATTTGTGATAGATGTTACATGATTGTTTTTGTATTATTTAAGTTTAATTTTAAGATTTAATCTTAAGTGTACCAGGTACATACAGGGATTCCTATCCCTCTGTGGGTTTATCTAATAATAATTTTTCATTGTAAACTGTATACTGGTTTCAATAAATAAATAAATAAATATATGATAATATAAAATAGATTTTAAAGGTGGGGCTAAGCCTGAGAAATACATTTATTCATATGAGGAATTCTATTTCCACCATAATTCAACTCAAGCGTTAAGAAGTTAATGAAAATCGAAAATTTGTTCCTTTTTTTATTTATTATTTATTTATTATTATTATTCTATACTTATAATGAATATTATTTCGTACCATAATTGAATTCATAATCGTTTAAAAGGTATTGATAAAGGTCGGTAAATTTTTTATTTTTATTTGTTTTATTTTTTATTTTTAACCGAGTTGTATGTATGCTCAGTGATTTCTCAAAAGCGACTTAGGCAGTTTTAATTATTTAAACGGTATTGTATTAAGAAATTTTATAGAAAGGTACCATATAATTTTCTATAGTGTGAGGTTTACGATTTTCGAGAAAATCAGAAAAATTGGTAATGAAGCGACTACACTTCAGTGAATTTCAATGAATCTACACAGCTTTCTCTAGAATGGCTCAACCAATTTAAATATTTTAAATTGTATTCTACAAAGAGATGTTCCAACTGGATTTCGTATAATTTTCTATAACGTAAAACACACAGTTTTTCTGAAAATCGTAAAAATATTTGCAAAAAACTGTAAACATCAATGTAAATGTCAAATTTTCATCATAAATATCTAGCTTAAATGTTAAGATATGCCATGAAAGTATAGCGTACAGAGTGTTTGTAACGGCATTTATTTTATAGGGCTGGCAGTCGAGTGAAATGGCACAAAATATTCCATTATTGTATCGAAAAAAAAATTGTTAGGTGAGCGATATTTTCTGTGCGGTATACGGTAGTAGTGTGTGTGTGTGTGCGTGCATCGAAATTCAAGCAGCAAGACATGTGCGCAGTTGAAATATAGGGCGAAATAAAATTACTGTTCTAGGGGGGTTCAAAAAATCTTACAAATAAATGTGAAATTGGGTGGTACATATGCAGTTCCATATATAGCATGGTTTAAATATAAGGTAGAATAGAATTAAAGTTATACATGGTGGTTCAAAAATATTATATCGCGTGGCACATAGTAGTTGCGTATACAAGGTGGGTAAAATAAGAGTGAAGTAAAACTATAGCTATACAAAGTGGATCAAAAAAACTTAAAAAATAGTTAGATAAGCATGGGATATTCGAGCTATAGAGCAGAGGGTTCAAAAAATGTTAGAAGCACCTGCATAGACAGGATGATTGAAATATTAGGTGGAACATATCAATATTAAAAACAAGACTATATTATGTGATACTATGAAATTGTTTTCGAAAGTGGTGCCAAGCCTGAGAAATACATTTATCCGTAGGATGAATCCTATTTCCACTATAATTGAGCTCAAGCGTTAAAAAGGTATTAATGAAAGTCGATAAATATTTTTTTAATTTTTTTATTTTTATCCGACTTCCAAAAATGAGGAGGTTATAAATTCGTCGGCACATTACATAAGTAGTTGCTTATACTTGACATATGGGGCGAACTCAAATTATAGGTATACATGGGGAGGATTAATACTTATACAGGACAGATGCAAGTTCGTGTAGAATTGAATTATAGTTGTACAGGGTGATTCAGAAAATGATAGACAAATAATTTATACTGGGTGACCAATACATAGAAGTATATAGGGTGGTTCCAATATAGGGTGAATTAGAGTTGCACTTATAGTAAGTGGTCCAAATAATGAAACAAATAAAAATATGTGGATAATATAGAAAAAAAAAGACAAATTAGCGAGATAAGAATACGCTAAAATAATCAATAGAATTGTACCTTAATTCAGATAAGAAAAGAATAAATGTCAGAAAATAGTAATTGATTACACACGGTTTCTAAACGGTTTTAATTTTAAGTCAGTTAAAGTCGGTTATTTTTTAAATATAAATTATTCTTTTGTCTTGTTACTTTTAATGGACACCTCAAATGACTGACGGAGAGAGAAAAAACTCCTCCTTTCTCAAAAAACTAGAAATTTAATAAAGTAAATTTTACCAAATGTTGAGAACGAAATTCTGCAAGTAGAGTACTAAAACCCACTGAATTCGACAATCTGAAATTAGACTAACAGTAAGTTATAACTTTTTCAAATTATTTTTTATCCGTATTTATATATGTCTTCTCGGAATTCTCTAGGTTTCTCGATCATTCGATGAAATCTATGAATTCCCGTCACACTATTAAATCTTTTCTTTTCGCAGTGGGATATAAACTCACATTCTGCAAATTTGGGGATAGAAGGAGCTTCTATTAACACGCTTTTATTACCTTCAATTGAAACTATGTATTCAAATCTTGGAAATTATTGTCACCTACTTCTAATTGCCAATTCGAAATTAAAGTTCGTATATATGTATATGTAGTTTGGATGGAGAGACACTAATAGGGTATCGTGAAGCTCACCTGATATATAAAAATTGAGTTAACCATCATGTGTTATTTTTTTTAGTTATCCCGCGCCTCCACCAGAATTTATGTATTATATTTGCTTTTACTCCAATTTGCTAATGGGCTATTTTTGTTCTTCAAACGTTCAACAGCTTTTGGAAATGTATTGGAACGTTCTTAGAGTTTGTGTTGATGCAAATTATTTAGTTATATACATGTTTACCCAAAGTTGATTTCTATCAGCTTCAGACACTTGACATGCCATTTTAACTTTAAGTGTTTCAAACGTTTAATCATTTGTAAATGAAAAGTTATTCCAATTTCTACAACAAAAATATTTTATAATATTTGTTTGTACCAATTTTAATTATCGAATATATATTTTGTCATCAAAGTTCTATTGGCTACTGCTCTTGTTTTTCACATTGCTGTTGATTATTTTTACTCACTCTGTTTTTATTAATTGTTTGAACGACGTCTATGCCGTAGCAACCAAGTTAAATGTAGCCTACCCCGCTCGAAGCATTTAAATTTTTTAATTCTACATAACTCGGCATTCACACAATTTACTGCATCTAAATCCTTTACGAACACTTCTCCATAATTTGCAAATTCATCGAATAGCTTCCTTATCGATTCCGTTTTTAACATAAAACTCGAACATTTGTATTCACATCAAATATGCGAGAATTACATTTCCAAACACAAAGCTCATTCTAATTACCAACATAGTAACGGCAAAGCTTATTTTGAAAACTATATGCACGAACGTATATCTGCATGAATAACTGCAGATCATTAATTGTAGAACTATTTCATAATTATGTGTTTCATTATGGTATTTGGTTCTCTGTAAACGTATCGAATGTACTCCCCCACGAGGGGCCAGGCATCAAAAACATATTTAACTGTTCCATGAGCGCGCTTTCAAGCTTCACAACAGGAGATATTTGTCGTAGAATGAGCCTTTTTCCTAAGAGTAGTGTATCCTTTCTAGTTCAAGTTTGTACCTAGTTACCTAAATTATTTAGAATTTTAACCAAATTAAAGATATCTTTTTAAAAACCACCCAAGATTGTATTTTTTGACTGTAAAAGAGAAACTTAATTTTATGACAAAATGCAACAAAGTAGAATCAAAATTTAATTGATTTAGTAAAAAATGCACAGTTAATAGATATACATACAACCTTTAAGTAATTTCAAAATGATTGTAGTAGCGGTATTTGACTATTTTCACTGTTTATATTATGATTCTCTGCTCAGATTTTTCCTGCAACAGATAAGTATTTGACATTGTAAATGGGCAACCAAATGTAGTAAGGGCAATTGTACTATTTCATAACCCGGTATTTGGTTCTCTATAAACGTATTGATGTACTTGGATTGCTTGCTTTATCACAGGAGGAGATATTTGCCATAGAATGAGCCTTATTCCCAAGAGTAGTGTATCGTTTCTCAGTTCAGTATTCTATACCTAGTTACAGCTGAATTATTTAAAATTATTAACCAAATTAAAGAAATAATTTTAAAACCTCACAAGATTGTGTTTTTTCAACTGTAAGAGTTTTTAGAAACTTAATTTTATGAGATAAAGTGCAATAAATAAATAGATGGATCAAAATTTAATTGCTTTAATAAAAAATGCAGTTATTATACGTACAACCTCTAAGTAATTTCAAAATGATTGTGGTACAGGTATTTGACTATTTTGCCTGTTCATATAAGGATTCTCTCCTCATTTTTTCCCCGGAACAATAAGTATTTAACATTGTAAATGGGCCACCAAATGTAGTAAGGCAATTTGCAAAAATTGCCCGTATTACTGATTGTCTGTACAGAATTTCTTCCCCTCAGGTATTATTAGAGAAAGATGTGTGCAATATGATTAACCAGTATTCCTGTATATCAAGAGTATTTTGTATATCGTGTCATAATTATCTGTGTTTGGAGACGTCTGAACTCCAACTGTGGAGTCGTTGTCAATTGTTGTGTATTGTAGCTTGAGATTTTCGATTTTATATAAACTTTCTTGTTTCTCAAAAAATTTTAAACTGATAAATTTGGCATTTGGTGATCACTTCATACTGGGGGTATTGTCTTTTTGCTATTCTAGAACTAAATTTCTCATCCCAAATCCATGTTAACTGAAGGTGTCCTGCTGTCCACGTTATTTACCATCATGCCACTTCCTTAGTTTCCTATTTATGGATTTTTTTTCTTTCAACAATATCTTTGTTGTATCCAAGTCTATCGTATGGCAACCGGTGCTGGGCAAATCAAATTTGTCAAAACCTAAATTAACCAGCATTAACACAGAAAACAATCTCTAATGTGATTTTTAATTTATTTTTAAACCGATTTCAAATGCACAAAAATAATTCAATAGGAAAAAATTTAAAAGGTCATAAAGAAGAGTAGAATGATTTACCAAAATTTTCTTGTCTGTATGTTTTGACAACTGTTTCTATTTCCCTAATAAAATTATATTTAAAAAAAACGACTTCAACTGGCTTAAAATAAAAACCGTTTAGAACCGTCACTATTTTCTGATATCTGATTTAACGTTCAATGCTATTGATTATTTAGCGTATTCTTATCTCTCTCTCTCTTTTTCCCCTCTCTCTTTCCCCTTCTGTCACTCTCTCTCTCTAATTAGAATTTTTTTCTACGTTTTCCACTATTTCTTAACTTTTTTATTTGCATTATCAATTGGACCACTTTCTATAAGTGTAACTCTAATTCATCCTATAACAACCACCCTGTATATGTTTTCGTATATTGGTCACCTAATATAATTCTATCACTTTCTTTCAACCATCCTGTATATGCAACTGCTTCTAACATTTTTCTAACCCTCCGTCCGATAACTCAAATATCCTTACTGCATTTACTTATTTAATATTTTGTTAACGTTTTTTGATCCACTCTGTATAACTAAATTTTAGTTCTCTCCTAATTCATCCACATTGTATACGCAACTACTTATATGCCACGCGATACAACATGTATTGAACCACCTTGTATAACTTTAATTATATTCCACTTTATATTTTCAACTATCCTATATATGCTTATGTACCACCCAATTTCACATTTATTTGTAAGATTTTTTGAACCCACCTGTATAGCTGTATAGCTGTAATTATATTTCAACTGCGCACATTGTTTGTTTCCTGAATTTCAATGCACGCGCACGCACACCTACCACTGTATACCTTATTTAACATAACAATTTCATTTTGGAATATTTTGTGCCATCTCACACGGCGCAGAAAAACGGTATTTTTTACTTTATAGATAATTATTGGGAATCAAGCTGGAACATCTCTTTATAGAACACAATTTAAAATGTTCAAATTGATTGACCCGTTTTAGAGAAAACAGTGTAGATTTGATTGAAATTCATTGAAATTACTAAAGTGTAACTACTTTTATGTTTTTTTTGGGGAATAACACCACAACAGAAATAAAACGACGTTTATTGCAGGAATACCAAACGTTTCAAAGTCTATTCTGACTTCGTTGTCAATGGCTTTATATTTACCTATTGATGTGATTGCAAAATGAAATTTTGTTATTGTTATTCCCCAAAAAAACACAAAAGTAGTAAAGAATATGCCACAAACAACGTTTATAAGACAACTACTAAAGTGTATTTCCTTAATTACTGTTTTTTCTGATTTTCTGGAAAATCGTATATCTCACGTTATAGAAAATTATATGGTACCTTGTTGTAATATTCCTTAATATAATGCCGTTTGAATTATCAAAATTGCCCAAGCCGTTTGTGAATAATCACTAAGCATACATGAGAAAAAAGTGCCGATAACTTGATAACCTCCTTTTTGGAAGTCGGTTAAAAGATGTAATAACGATATTGGCCCCATAGATTTAAAAATAGCTTTAAAAATATTATGTAGGCATATTTTTCAATTGTGCAATTTTATTAAGAATTACGACAGTGTTCCTTGTCAAATTTGATTTTTGTGTTATTTCCGGTTACACCAGCAATGATAGGAAGGTGTAAATTATGAATACATTGAGTTCTTTTGGTGCTTATTCCACAATTATAAATATTTAGCTAATAAGTTCTATATTATGAATATAACTGGCGCAGTCAGGGGGATACATTTAAAACTGTATATTTCAGAAAAGGTCTATCAATTCCACCAATTAATTATGTGATCATGTTAAAACGAATAAGTCTCGGTGAGCGTGTTGTCTGAGCAAATTTCAATACATTGGCTATCACTAGGCACAATTTTTTGCGTGAACTTGGTTTTGAAGCCGAAGTAGGTGGAAGCCGGGTATAATCTAATGAACAAATCCACCATAACTCTGATTTATATTAAGAATTGCCTCATCAGAAATTTGATTTGTTGTGATATGGATTTTTACTTATTACCACTACCAAATATTTTTCAGGTAGCTCTAATACTCTAGAAGATATGGCGCTTCTAATAAATGTCTTGACACTCTGTATGATTGAATTAGATATACTATCTTCCTTTAAAATGAATTTGAAGATAATTCAGGGAAAATCAGGGAGTGGTCTAGGATTTAATTCACTTTTAAATTATACTTCTGACATCTTTTTTGTAGACTTGCATATGCCATCAGACACTAATTATCTTCTAAATGTTATTTGTGACATATTCTTAATTATTTCTATTTCTTGGGAATAACCCCATAGTTGAAGTAAAAAGCTGTATATTGAACGAAAAACCAAACGTTTCGCAGTCGATTGTCAGTGGCTTTATATGTATTGAAAATGCATATAAAGCCATTGACAACGAAGTCAGAATCGACTTTGAAACGTTTGTAATTTCGAAAAGATTGTTGAGGAGGTCTTGAATTATTTTGTCTATTCATGGGTTTTCTCTCCTCCAAATTTTTTCCTGTAAAATTGTCAGTGTCAAATTTTTTGACAAACAATAAATTCAAATCAAAGCGAAATTTTTGAAAAAAACCTCGAAAGCAACACTAAACGATTGACAACGACTCCAGATCGGAGATGAAACGTCTCCATACACAGATAAGTATTACACAATATACAATACATTACTTATATACAGGAATACTGTTGATCATTTTATAGACATCTCTTCTCTCAGAAAACTGTGAGGAAGAATCTCTCTACAGACAGCCGTAATCCGGGCAATTTTACGAAATTGCCTTACTACACTTTGTTCTACATATACAATTTTTAAAATATCTGTTACAGGAAAAAATTGGAGGAGAGAAACCATGAATAGACAAAATAATTTGAAACGTTTGTTTTTTTTCGATCAATATACAGGTTTGTATTTCAATTGTGGTCTTATTCCCAAGAAAACATTAAAATAGACCCTAATTAGTTGCTGGTTATCAAAATCAAAAGAGATGAACTTTTAAAAATTAAAATAAATCCGAAAAACTAGCCGATGAAATCACTGAAGTCATTATTATGCATTATAATAATAGAAATTACGATTGTGATCGTTAATACAAAATCCACATCTATTGTGAGTAATGAAAGAAAGAAAGAAAGAAACGGCTTTATTATAGTCTAATCTCCAGGGACCTCCCTAGAACAATCAAAACAAAAAAGCAATACACACGAACGCTTTATTTCGAGTAATGGTAGTATTAATACTTGAGAGAACGTATTAATCCCCAACACCGAGCGATGATTAAAACGAAGGAGAGCGCAAAATGGATGAATGGACGAAACGAGAACAAAAAAAAAAGGATTCTAAAACAACATTCTGTATTCGCACGTTAGTGAATTTAATCCAATTTTGCACACCACAATCGTCGGTGTAATCCTTTTTGTAAATCTGGTACAATGGCACCGGACAAAAGAGCCACGCGTTTACGATTTCGCCCGACAAAGTGATCGGCCACGCCGTCGACGCTCGTGGAACGGGGCGTCGGAGCGTTCGGACTCTTATAAGGCACTCCATCACGTCGAAAGGGGGCTTTCATTAGTCGAGGGTAACACAGTGTGCCAGAGAAAGATAGAAAATTTACCCGACTATGCATGAGTTGGCTGGTGATGGGATTTGGTATTGTTTTTGGTTGATTTTGCTGTCATGAGTCGATTATGATGATGGGATAGCCGTACAGTGAGCACGAAAAGTTTGGAACGAATTAGATAAAGGCTTTATCGCACAAGTAAAACGGAGTGACTTTTGGCGAATATTTATAAATGTGTAGAAGCTTTGTCTAGGCTTTTATTAAAATCTTGCATGATCATACAATAATGTAAATTAATAAATGTTATATTATGAATATAATTGGCGCAGTCAGCAGGATACATTTTAAAACTTTATACTTCATAAAAAGTCTGTTATATTATCAATATAACTGGCGCAGTCAGTAGGATACATTTTAAAAATTTACACTTTATAAAAGTCTAACCAATAAAAATAATGCATAATTAATTCATAAGTCTGGGTGAGCGTGATGTCAGGAAAGTTCAATGACTTGCAAATCACTTACCACAGTTTTAATAGGAAGTGTGTTCGGTGTAGAAAAAAAATTCTAAAGCTCTGACTTTTACAATAAACGAGGATTTGTTTCCCATTAACAAATAGTATGTCACTAAAACGTTCAGTGTGAAAATGTAAATAAAAGTCTTTTTGGTTAAATACCCATAGTTTCACCGTACCTTCCTAATAGAATTAGGTAATACTAAACATAAACCAAAATTTTGAGATTTTTATTGAAATAGGTATAAATTTGCAAAGAAGTTTGAACTTAAGCTAACGTATTTACTAATATTTTCACAATCCAACATTTCTAAGGCCAACTCGGCCAACGAGTGAAACACCGAGCGAGAGAGAGAAAAAAATATTTGACTATATATAAGATGAACGAAGTTTGATATGGTGAGTACAAAAACATCGGAACAGATTGTAGGAGTGCAAATACATAACACCTTGTTACGTCGGTGTTATGTATTTATAGGCTCTCGTCGGCGGATATAGTGCCGCTGATTGGTTGGAGATAACTCCTCCCTCTCCGCGGTCCGTTAGATCACCTGGTCACTTGTTAGGTTTACTCTCTGTGTTGCTTCTGTTGGTTTGACCGACATATCTTTTGTCACAGGTTTCTCAGGCTGATTTTTTAGTGTGATTTTAGCTTTTTGATTTTTCTCAAAAGCTGTACCTGTGGTTTTATGTGTTTTATACGCAACAGTTATGTTATGTTATATATCAAATCCGGAGCTTTAGGAGTTAACCTGCTCATATTGCAGTATATTCTATATAGGAATAGAAACTTCAAAACTCATTATGATGAATTCTTTTATTTAGTTTAAATAAAATTAATTTATCTTTGCTAATCCTTTTTTCCAGATAGGTAATACCTTTTCTAAACTCATCTCTGAAATTCTTGAGAGCCTAGGAAAGTTTAAGAATGTCATGAAACCATTTTAGCCCATTTTAAGGTCTTTCGTCAACACTTAGTTGAACGCCCTTTTGGATTATGATTCCTATGAGTAAACGAAAAACTTGTGCAAATGGCATCCATTTACTAGATGACGAGCTTCACCCCTTTTTTGACAATTTTACCGCTGTCCCCCACCCTGATGGTAACGCTCTAGGCAGACGCCAATCGAAAATTTGACTGAATACCTGATAATCTTCTATATAGCCAATTTTGGAACGTTGGCCCGATCACGAGCATGACAAAAAAAATTACCATTTCACCCCCTGTAGCTGTGCTCGAATGTCGTTTTAACTGACGCCTGAACAGAAACGTGATGTAATTTGGGAGTGTAACTTAACACAACACATCCTGTCCATTTGCGCGATGACGAGCAAAAACGGGCTCTATCTCTTACACTATTAATATTTCCGAAATAGTTGAAGATAGGTGTAGGACATTTACATTAATTATGTTTAGAATTTTCTGGAGAATCCATAAAATAAATAATATAAATAGGCTTGCATTTAAAATAAGAAAAACGCCAATACCAACTATTGGCCATTGTCACATGACACACCCTATATATATATTTTTTTTTGTTGAAAAAAGCGCATTTAACAATACAAAGCGTTTTTCCCTATAAGCCCTCCTTTATTCGTTATCGAATTTATTCCATTTGGCTGTTCCACACTGTATAATAATGGAATACTTACAGGATTGCACAATTCTCTTGTACGAACTTATTCGGAAAGGACATATATGTTACAATGCTCATGTCACTCTAACCCAAATACTGCTGCTACTCCCATAATCCTAACGCATTAAAATAATGAGTTTTTTGTGCAACACCGCCCGTCCAAAGCTTTTGGGGATCTCCTAATTTCCTATAGCGTATCTTCAAGGCTAATTCTCCCTTTCTTTCACATCGAGTATAAAACATCAAGTCACCCATAAAATTAAAATAAACAGCCAAACCATCCGTCTCAATTTTGATAATTAAAAAAATACAAGCCGGTGTTGTTGCTTCAGCACCGTTAATTTCAATTAAATCCGGTTAACAGGGGACGCAGGAGCTGCAGGGACGCCTTTCCGACGACCTCGCTGGTCTAGCTAGCTATATATATACGCGAGCTTAAGCATTTTTACTTATGGCGAATTATTTCATTTATTTTAATAATGCCCCGGTATCCACCTGAGAGATAATACGCCCTCGGTCTATTATTTTTTGCGGCTCAGAAGAGATTATTCAGAAAACAATTATCTTATCAAGATGAAAAAGGGGATACTTTCCACCTGTTGTGTTAGGGTGTTTCTTTTCAAAACAATTAGACAAAATTCAACTGTTTTCTTATTTTTTTCTGTCGTCTGGATTGTTTGAATGAACGCCGAAATTTGAAATTGAATGAAAAAATAAATATTCATGAAAGGTAAATTGTATTTACTGCAGACTAATAATACTGACTATAATTTTTTTTCACTCTACAAAACGTTACTTTGTGGTATTTATGATGTAAAAAAGGTTTTATCAAACATGTTGATTTGAAGATGGTAAAAATTTCTTATTAACATTATTTTTTTATTTTAATTTAAACGTAATGTGATAATAAACATGAAAGAACAGGTTGAATATATTGATTACTAAACTCCTGTTTTTTTATGGGTAAGGTTGCATTTAAAATGAATTTACCAACCACTCGGTAATCTAGTCCAATTCTATGCAGTAGCACATTGGTTCTTTCATTAATAAAATAAAATAAAGAAATTCATAATTTACGTCCACACTGTCAATGCCAAACAGTGCCGCCAGATTACTTGTAGAGAAAATCATATGAGAAAAACAAACTAAATTAAAGCAAAAACTAACAAATTTTCAGTTCGGAAAGTTATTCTACATTGTCCATGCTATTGCTATTGATTTATATTATTTTATAATGACAATATATTGGGTACCTGCAACTTCAAAACTTTAATTTCTTTCTAAATATGGTTTGTCAATTAAAATTAGAATAATGTATTCTGTGGCAACTGACCAATGTATTTCCAATAATATTTCAGTATTTTAACATTATGCTTTTAATTTCTATTGTTGCTATTTTAAAAGATGCTATTTTCATAAAATTTAACTAATTACAAAGCCCATGATATAAATACAGATAGTGAGATTGAAGATAAATAGTTAGATCTGACATCATGGCAATAAATGTAATATTCACGGCCATCGTCGTTGTAGCGAAGTTAGGTTAAAGTACCATTTCAATTCTATGTGAAAATTATCAATGTATTATTTTCAAAATTTCAATTTAAATACACTTACAAAAATTCTCAACAAATAAGAATATTATTTAACATAAATAAACAGCAGGTGCATTGTATTCCTTTATATTTTTGATATAATACAATAATAGTCATTGCTAGCTTTGTGTGTTTTAATTTATGAAATTATGCTAAATCTTAACATATATTTCAGTTTAAGGTGTACTAATATGTAACTACTTATGTATTGTAATTACTTATACTGCATCTTCATAGTTATGACTTGGTTTCTTGCATTTTCTTCTTAGAAATTGAAATCGTAATTGTGAAATATCTGAATAACCGTAAAGCATTGTCGAAAAACTAAAGTTTAAAAATATTATATTTAATATTAGTTTATTATGTAATATACTGTTAACATTTTAAAATTAATTTTGAAATATTTTATACTCATTATTAATACATGTTTAAATATATTTATGAAAAAGCGTAAAATGTATTTAAATTATTTTTAGGTAAGTAATCTACCAGTCAGTCCTTAAATTTTTTCTTATAGATATTTTATTTTACATTACATTAATACAGAGTGAACGACTTTTACCTAAAATGAACATATTGACATTTTAAAGATGTGTATTTTATTAAAAATCTATATGTAAATACGCAAATGCAATAGAGTTCTTAATTGCTAATTAATTTCGACCACTAGGCGACCGCTAGTTTAAATTAAGAACTAGATTATACCATAGGATTAAGACGTGAATTGTAATAAAATGTTGACAATTATTATTGTCATTTCCTTGAAATTTATATTCATTAATTCGAATGACACAAAGAAAGAAAAACATAGGGAGGGAGATAACAAAAGACGGAAAGTATATTTCGCAAGAAGCTTTTGTTTCTATCATTCAGTCTCAAAAGACTGCCGCTCTTTTTCATTCAAATATATGTTTAAATTTAGTATTCCACAGCGAGATGACTCCTTAAGTCTTGAAATTTGGCATTACTCAGAATATAATTTGACAACAGATAATGCTTCCTGCGCGCATGCATAGTACTGGTTCGCCTTCCCCATTCTAGACTGTTCCCTTAAAAATATGTAAGTAATACAATTTAATTGAGTTCTTAAAATAACACAATATCATAGTTATTCCACTTTATGTTAGACAGAATTTAATTTTCCTAAGTGCAGTTAGTTAACCACTGAAAGTTTTTCTTTCATTTACCTGTATTATTTTTAATTATTCTATTCTCTCACAGCTGAAATTCATATTCAGAACTAACCTTTTGTTCCATACGAAGTCTGCTTTTTTTACCTGTAGTCGGCTCTCCTCATCTACAGATTAACAAAGGACTAAATAGAGTAGAATATTAACATCCACTGTTGTGAATTTTAATTTCATACGCGAATTCATCTGTTTGACTTTTTCATTGTGATGATAGAAGCACTCAAAGAATGAAAAACGTAAATGGATATGCGATTCACTTGGGTTTTTCCAATCGGAATTTTCAATCGAAAAGAAATGCAGCATGAATTGGTTTTGTGTATGTTGATTTGGTTTTCCTACTGCGTCTCTATGAGCTTTCGTTTTTGTTCGTTGTTTGCTGCATTCCGGAATCATATATCTAACTAGATATTTGCGGTTATGTTTTTGGGTTTTGTTCTGCACAAATACTGAATATGGCTTTTCTGGTTTGCAGTGTATTGTTCTTTTGATTTGAGCAATATGAACCAGCCAACTGTACGAAGAAACGTAACTATTTACTCTCGTTTATTTCATCACATGTATTGTTTTAATATAAATAGCTTTTCAAAAAATAACAACTGCAATGCATAGTGACAATAATGACACTAAAAAATATTTATAATTGAACATTGGTTATTTAGAACGAAATATATTATTATTCTATAAAACTGTGTTTGAAGTTGAATCCAAGCCTATCATATTCATTTATTTTACATAGGAATATAAACAGCTTTACAAATTAATTATATTAATGTTCTTTTTAGTGATATAATGGCGTAATTGAATGCATGTGTTAATTGTTTCTAACTTTGTTTTAACAATTTTCTTTCTAGACAAATCAAGAGTAATTTACTTTTATGACAAAATTCATATTTTTTGACGAATCTCGTACAAAAATGAAAAAACACAGGTGACGATTTTATTGAAGTATATATATTTTAAAATATTAATATTGTTAATAGAAATTCACACAAAGTTTCTTAAAAAAACAATTTTTTCTTAAGACAAAATGATCCGGTTAATTTCATTTCTCTAACATTTATTGAGACACTATAATAATTCCAATTCATAATATGCTTCAAGCTCTCTCTATATTCTTATTTACCCAATATATTTTTTTCTTACATTTTGTGAATCACTCTAAATAACTGTAACACTTGATAGTCCAACCGTCCTGTAAAACAATAACACTTTATTTTCCAATCATTCTGTATATGGTACTGCCTGTGGGCCACCCTATAAACACTTTTTGATTGTAATTTTTTTTAATCACCTACTATAACTTTATTTCTAATCCGCCCTGTCGTATACATCCAACACCTGGTAGGGTACCCAATAATTTTTTTAATCACCACTATAATTATTCTTGTATAACTATAATTATTCTACAGCCTATATTACAATCACCCTATACATGCAACCGCCTATGGGCTACAAATATTGCACTTTTGTCCTAACATTGCTGGATAACTGTAATTATACTCCAGCATATATGTCAACCACGCTGTCTATGTATCTGCCAATGGCCACCCAGTGTAACATTTTTTGAGCCATCCTGTTAAACTATATTTCTACGTTAGTCTAGACTCCAATCATTCTGTATTTGTAACTGCTAAAGGGCTACCCCTATAGGTATAACATTCTTTTAACATTTATTAAACAACCCTATATAACATATGTTCTACTCTGTCCTATCTTTCAACTATCATATGTAATTAACTGCTTGTGGGTTTGTCTTTATTTTGATTTATCTAGTGTTTTTCTAACCAACCTGTATAACTATATTTTCCCTCCACTCCACTCAATATTCTAACCTCCCTATATATGCAACTGCTTATGAGCCACCCAAGAAAACATTTAGTCTCTAACGTATTTTCACCATCTTGTATAATGATAATTCTACAACGCAATTTTATAAGCATATAAAACTGCTTATTGCCTACATAAAACATTTTTGAACCATCTTGTACAGTGATAAGGATAAACTTGTATGAAGATAGTAATGGCAGGAAATAATAGCGACTCACCTTCATGTGTGCCTCAGATTCTCAGATTACCATGCGACTCGTAAGTTATTATTACCCATCTAAAGGTCAGCAACTTTTAAGTTTAATTCATAACCAGTTTTGATATTGCCAGAAGAAATGGTAGATCCTTCACTATTAAGGAAAATGCATCTTTTTTACACACCTCGTACTAACTTAATGATAAAAGTGATTTCGTGATTTCGTTTTACGTTTCAAACTATTTTTTTTTTATGGAGAATAACTTATTATTTTCAAAATATTACTAGTAAGGAAATTTTCCATACTTAGGTGCACCCTATATAAATATGCAGGCAAATTAAAAACATACAACTGGAAAGCGGGAAATTAACAAATATTTTCATGAAATTCCAATCTATTTTCAATTAATTTCATCCTAGATTTCGAATAAGATTAACTAAAATGTTCTAATACCAGCGCATTCACCATATTATAAGTTCGTTCCAACAGAGCGAATTACCGATACACAACGGATAGATCATCTTCGTGCGCTGTGACGAGCTACCGTTTACAATGATACTTACGCGCAATGCGATTACCGGTTGCTTATCGGTTTTACATAATGTTGGAACACACCTTATGATACACCGAGAAGATTTTTCCTTTTTTTTCAAAATGGCCGATCACATGTCATTGAAAAAAATTTAAAAAAATATAGGACCAATCTGGAAGTATATTCTATCAAATGAAAAAAGAATGATCGAAATCAGTTCATAGTTGTCGAAGTACTGAGGTCAGAAACTTTAAAAAAATACAACCGAATTGAAACCTCCTCCTTTTTTGAAGTCAGTTAAAAATAATAACTTCCATTTGAAAATTCCAAAATATAAATTAACTTCCTAATTTTCGGCATTGTTTATGTATTCTTGACTTTTGCATTTTTAAACCGACTCCAAAAACCTGAAGAATATCAATTCGTCAAGATTCCTTTTAAAACATAACTTTTTATGTTAAAGGCAGAAAGAAGAGTGAATAGAATTAAAGTGACAGTGACAAAATATTTGAGGTGTCGCAAACCTGTCTACATATCTGGTAATTCATCAAACGGGTAATTAGGTGTAAATTTCCAAACAGTTTTGTGATTTGATTGTTGCTTGTCACAGACTTCAAAAATATAAAAGATGGATGGTAATTAATGTCTACGTACTAGACAGCTGTTATTTTTGTATTTTATAATTTTCGTATTTTGAAAGTGCGATTATTTTTTGTAGTTGTTTGTATATTTTTTATTATTTTTTTAACGGTTATTTTTTTAAATTTTTGATTACTTATTCCTGTTACGAAAACCCTGTACATACGTAAACCGAATCCCATTGATCTATAAAACTTTTTACTAGCCACTCTAGGAGGAATACCTCTATACTTTCATTTGTATGAAGGCAAGCGACATATGAATGATAGGCGATTAGTCCTAAAATTGACAGATAAAGTACCCCAAGGTATATCAGTGTACAAACGCTATAAAAATTATAGGGTACCCAATAAAATATTTCTTTTTCTAAAAAAAAAGTATTTAATCACCTTGTATAACTATAATTATTCTACAGCCTAAATCTAAAAAAAAATTAACCACCTTGCATAACTATAATTATTCTACAGTCTATATTACAACCACCCTATGTATGCAACTGCCTATGGGCTACAAAGATAAGTTTTGTTCCAACATTTTTTAAATCAAGCTGGATAACTGTAATTATACTCCAGCATATATGTCAACCACGCTGTCTATGTATCTGCCAATGGCCACCCAGTGTAACATTTTTCGAGCCATCCTGTTAAACTATATTTCTACGTTAGTCTAGATCCAATCATTCTGTATTTGTAACTACTAAGTGGCTACCCCTACAGGTATAACATTCTTTTACCATTATATAATATATGTTCTACTCTGCCCTATCTTTCATAAGTAATTAACTGCTTGTGGGTTTGCCGATATTTTGTTTGATCTACCTTTTTTCTAACCAACCTGTATAACTATATTTTCTCTCTACTCCACTCAATATTCTAACCACCCTGTATATGCAACTGCTTATGGGCCACCCAAGAAAACATTTAGTCTCCCGTTGATCTATAAAACTTTTTAATAGCCACTCTAGGAGGAATACCTCTATACTTTCATTTGTATGAAGGCAAGCGATATATGAATGATAGGCGATTGGCCCTAAAATTGACAGATAAAGTACCCCAAGGTACATCAGTGTACCAGCATTATTAAAAATTATCCCTGAATTTTAAATGAATTTAATCCAACTTGCACGTCCTTAATGTATGCACATCTTTATAATACTTTATAACTTCTTTTTAGTTGAAAAAGTTGTGAAAAATCATACTTTAGAAGGATTTATGTTTTGCTTATAACAAGAATATGGTCAAAAAAGTAGGTTAGGAAAGTCGATATTTCATTTCCGCATCACACCATCCGTCTTGGTCGGGGGAACGTTTCAACATTTATGAGATGGCTTGCTCGCCACCGTGCAGACGAAAAATGAGAAACATCGAAACGTCAACGTTGCATAGGTACAGAATATGTCAGAAAAATAAACGACAAAGCTCCCGCTGACGCCCTGCCAATACGCGATGTTCTCTTAGGATATGTATAAACGACATACCGACAGAAAATTTCTTGTAATGGTAGAAGAACACTTCACGCAGGTACGTTTAACTACTACGTAATCTGAAATCTTTACCACTAAAAGCGTATAAGCTAGTAGATATGGCATACAGTGTAGAACAGCCAAATGGAATAAATTCGATAACGAATAAAGGAGGGCGTTGAAAAACGCTTCGACACGTCGATTTGTATTTTTAAATGCGCATTTTTTTCAACAAAAACTTTCGTATTTTAAATACAAGCCCTTGTATATTATTTATTGTTTGGATTCTCTCGACAGAATTCATATACAATGCCCTACACCTATCTTCAACTGTTTCGGAAATAGTGTTTCAGATTTATTACAAAAACTAACATTAATAATTTATATTTAAAAAAGAACCGACTTCATCTGACTTAAAATAAAAAACATCACAACGGTCCTGAAATCTTTAAAACCACCCTGTATAAGTATAAATTCTCTCCACACTATTTTTCTATTGTTTAAATTATTCCTGTATACCAATGATTTTATTTCGCCCCATATCTCTAGTATCCCATTTATGCAACTACTCATGGTCTACCCTATACAACAAAATTCATCTTTTTGAGCCACACTTTATCACTATAATTTTACTCTACGATTTATTTCAACCACCCGGTATATGCAACTGCTTCTAAATTTTTGTTCACCCATGTCTATAATTATACTCCGTCCTACGTTCTATAATTCAAATATGCTAACTGCTTATGCTTATATAACAAATTTTTGATAAACCCTGAATAACAATAATTTTACCCTTACTTCAAACACCTTGTATAAGCAACTACTTATGTTCCAAACTATATAACTATTTTACACCGCCCTATATAACTGTAATTCTACTCCAATTTATATTTCAATCATACTGTATATTCAACTACTTCTGACAATTTTTAAAGCCTTTTGTATAACTGTAATTATTTTCCGTCCTATAATGCAAATATCCGCTCTGTATAACTCTAGTTTTGCTTTACTCTTATTTCAACCACCTTGTATACGCAACTACTTATGCCACCCAATACAATATTTTAGAAACACCCTGTATAACTTATTCAATTCCAACTTATATTTCAACCATCCTATGTATGCAACGGCTTATGTACCACCTAATACCACATGCACGCACACACACACCCACAACCGTATACCATATAGAAGAGTTCGCCGACATATCTAACAAATTTTCGTTTCAACTTTCAAATGCATCAAATTGAACACCCTGTGTTTACCATGATGTTTACAGTCTTTTTGCATATATTTTTCCGATTTTCAGAAAAATGGTATCTTTTGCTTTATAGCAAAATGTACGGAATCAAGCTGAAACATATCTTTCTATAATACAATTTATAATATTCAAATTGCGTGAGCACTTTTAGAGAAAATAGTGAAGATTCATTGAAAATCGCTGAAATCTAGACCTTCATCTACTTTTTTTTTCTGATTTTCTAGAAAACCTAAATCTCATGTTGAAGACAATTATATATATATATATATATATTTACAATTTTGTCAAAGCCGTTTTTGAATAATCGCACCACATACATAAAAAAATTTAAAAAAAGTTGCATACGAATTGATAACCTCCTCCTTTTTGGAAGTCCGTTAAAAAAAGAAAATTATTTTACGGTTTTACTTTATTATTGCCATCTACTCCTAATTTTAATTAGTTCTCTAATTATTGTACTAATAATTGGTTCTTTTGATTTCAGGTAAGTGGAAAAAACTCTGATGAGGCATAAGTAAGTGCTTTTATTGTTAACCTACACAGATATCATGTTGCGTTAATTAAATTTTGCCTTTAATCAACGCAATTATATAAAACAAGGCAGCTAAACATCTGGTGAATAATAAGCAAATATTTATTTAACCCTTGTATATTACAGTTAGATCCCACCCAGCGAATAATATAAAATAAATAAAATACTGACTGATCTGTCCGGTTTTGTAAATTAGATCCTTAGGTGCATTAAGTTAGATGATTTGAAGTTTGGAGTACTTAGACGATAGAGCATTTCTTCATGCACCAAAATCGTTCACGGTGAAATTAACCTTATCAAAGAACATTTACTTGAAAATCAGTATCCATATTATACATAAAACTATAACTGAACTAAAACCAAAGTCGCCACAACAAAATAGAATAAACAACCAACACACCAGTAAAACCAATCAAACACAAATAGAGAAAATAACTAAGAACACAACTCCATATGTTCCGGGTGTAACTGAAAAAATTAAAGGATTGGAATAAAAGATCGATGTTAAAACGGTTTTTAAAGCAAATAATGCATTACGCAATATGTTTACACATAAAGATGATTCTTCATGACATTTAAATGTAAAGAAAAACACCAATAGACAAATCAATTAAAATTTATCAACCACATATTATCTAACACCTGCGGCCTTGATTAGATTGTGATAAAACAAAGATTTTGTCCACAAACAAAAAAAATTTAAATGGAATATTTAAAGAAGCCAGCATTCTAATGAAAATAACGCGGAAATCGGGGCCCCCTGGAGCTGGGATGGAAAATCTTATTGCTAGAAGAGCAAAACAACGACAACCTCATCAAGTTATCACTAACAGCAAAATTGTCATTGTCAAAAAGTTTTTAAGAAACCAGAAAATTTCCATCACTGCAAGAACTCAAGAATAACCTTCCAGCTAAAACACACAGTGATTGATAACTAGGTACTCTAGATTTGAAGTTGAGACTCTCCAAGCCCAGAAAAATATCACATAATATACAATATACTATTTATATACAGGAATACTGGTTGACAATATTGTAGACATCTTTTTTCTCAGAATATCTGTGAGGAAAAATTTCAATACAGACAGCCAGTAATTCGGGCAAATTCACGAAATTTCCTGACTGCACTTTGTTCCTCATTCACAATTCAAAAAACACTTTTCTGTTGCAAGAAACATCGATTGAGAGACAACTCTAATGCAGAGGCAAAATCATCAAAAACCTCCTGAACAATCTTTCGGAAATTAGAAGTATTTTATTAAACAATATATAACATCATCTACCTACAAGTCAAACAGATAATTTATTGTTAACTAAATTCGTCTTCATTTCACAGTTAGCTCCAGTGCAAGCAAGCTCTTTTAGGCTACTCTTGAAAAAAATAGTCAAAAATCTTCATCAACCCATAATTACTAGTTTCAATTTACCAGTGCAAGTACCAACAAATTGAGGTTTGTTCAACCCTACCGAGATTGTTTCACGGTCAATGTTCCATAAACAAATCTGCACAAACCCCACTGAGACTTATTTTTTCCAAATCCCCACATCAACTTCTTTCCAAACGCACTTTTGTAAGCATAAACAACCCACAACTCTAATCCCTTCATTTCAACAGGTACGAAAAACTCCTTTTATCCCCCACATCTTCATTTTTAAGAATTTCTCCCCCTTTTCTAAGTATCAGTATCTATATAACTACCATATATATACACAATGCAACAAATAATCCGATTAGACGTTCGAAACTTGTGCTCTGGCGCTTTTGTTCGACGATTCCAGACGGATATTTTCCGAACGCACCGTAAACCTAAATAACCGTTCGTGAATTGTCAAATCCGCTTTACTCTCGGATCCACTCTTGGTGTTCCGTGTCGCGGGACGTCTTTCTTGTTTTGTCATCGATGAAGAGATTTTCGAGATTTGTAACGTAGCGCAAAGAGCCGGGAATGCCTAGCGTAAACTGTTGAATCGGCATTGAAAAGGTGATTTTCAGATTTGATTCACCTTGAGTTTTCGAGAGATCAAGTGGAGCTGTTGTAATAAAGTTTTGCGAGCGAGAATGAAAAGGAAATGGAGTTTACTTTAATGCAATAGCAAAAGCGTATACGTTTTAGTGCCGAGAACTACAATGTATCGAATGCATTGAGAATAAATGTACTTTAGAATAATCCCCGTCATCTATTTCGCGATTTTAGATTTTGAAATATACGAATTGCAAATATCATCGGAGCTTTGAATTGAATCCTATGTAAAGTATTACTAAGACAAGTGACACTTTGTATGGGATTTGTTTTTTGTGCGAATTCATTTAAAAATTGTCATGTGCTTTTCGTTCTAGGAATTCTTAGTTAAGTAATACGCCAGTCAATATATCGTACATCTATTTTTTGGCCGATGTAAAGTTCTATTACTGTTTGACATCTGCTGATTTTAATCAGGTTATGCTGTGATGCTAACGGCAACCCGCATACTAACTATAACACCTCTATGTGAAACCCTCCACTCTGGATAAAACATCATATATCACAACTCTAGCCTCATCTCTCTTTGCACTACCTCACCTACCCCTAATAATTCACGCTCCTCTTTTCCTTTATTCGCGAACACATACGTCAGGAAGTCACCATTCACTCACCAATTCCTGGTACTCACCATCATACAGTTTACAACATTCTCGACCTCCACTATGCACCAAATCATCGATTCCACAATTTCCCTATACCGCCACCACAACTCACACTTGAAATAAGTGTGGTGGGAAGTCTTAGCCTCACCACAGCTAACACACATCATGCTCAAACAACCTGAACCTATTGAGATACTGTCTAAAACAGCCATGTCCCGAAACCAGATATGGAATCAAATAGTTAGTTTGTCTATGTCGACCCCGAACAAACACCTTGGTATGAGTTATTTCGTTAACCCAAGCTTTGTTTAGATTGGCCGCTCACTCCCTTGGCCATATATGCATCGAATACCCTGCTTTTCTTATTTTCATATATTCTCCTTCTCTCGTCCACCTCTAGCTATACAGCAGAGGAGTATCTGCTTTTAGTGTCCCACAATTATTTCAAAACAAGTAACTACCCTTCATCACCGTAGACTACACTGGTACACATATACAACAGACTTTACGAAGCTCCACAAAACTCTGCTTCTACGCTTTCTCGGTTACTCAACGTTGACACTAATCTACTTTAAAACTCCAGCAAGTCTTTAGCTTTTAGTACCAAACTACACGTATGCTTGTTGAAACGAATGTATGAACAAGGAAACTGCCTAACCATTTATTCCATTTAATCTATTTAACCTGTCCCATCTTCAGTTAAAATAGATCTCCTTTTTTTTAGTGAAATCACCCTTTAGTATCAAACATTCTGTCTCGTGAGGAGCATTTAAAGCCACATTCCCCTCCATCACCATCTCATTCATTCATTCATTCCCTTGACCCGTACAACCATCATCAAATAGTCTTCAAAGGGAAGGCTCCCACATCCCTCTGGGCTAAATAACCTAAGAACCTAAGTCCATACTCTAGGGTTCACAGCTTTAAACCGAGCCCTGCGAAATACCCTACGACA
Source organism: Octodonta nipae (assembly GCA_034190945.1). NCBI lineage: Eukaryota > Metazoa > Arthropoda > Insecta > Coleoptera > Chrysomelidae > Octodonta > Octodonta nipae. The sequence continues at coordinate 107,681,164 of CM067221.1, read as the reverse complement.
ACCAGTAGCTTACTATTCAAAAGATGTTCCATAATTAATTTCCATCACCCACTCCCACCTGACTGTGTTAAATGCAGTTTCCACGTCCACGCCGACAGCAGCCACCCTTTCATACTCTGGATCCCCTACTATTTCTATGTTCTGAGCGCTTGATGCATTCAAACCTTCCCAACTCCTCTGTTTCAATCTCAACCTGAGAGCCGCTTAAAAGTTGCTCGGGCCTTTGCTGTTTAATGTGTTTGTCGCTAACGTGGCCTTGCTATTTGGTATCAATGCAGTGTTGTATGCTGACGACACCAAATTGTTCAGGTACCTATTAGCCTTCATTTAGACTTCCACAGGTATTCGGTATTGCACATTGGTTACAATACCCAAAAAGACCTTAGATTAATTATTTCTAACGATTTGAAATAGTCTGCTCATATTTCTATAGTAACAAAAAAGCTATGGTATACATAATTTCTCTGGGTTTTAAGAATATGTCTCCCTCTTTGCTAAATAAAATATCCAAATCCTAAATACGTCCATCACTTGAATGCGCAGTTCCCGTATAGTATCCATCTATTGGTAAAGTACAGAACAGAATCCATGTAGAATCACAAAACTGTGCCCTGCCCTTCGTAATTGTCCATACAAGGAAGGCCTAGAAAAATTATGAATTACTCGTACTTCCCTTACAGGCAGGAATCTTATTGAAACTTTTAAGATTCTGCATGGTTTTTAGCCGGTGAGCTTAAGCGTATTCACAATTAATCTGAATGGCCGAGTAAGCGGTCATAATTTGAAGATTTTATAAATTGTGTTTATTCATATCCAAACAAATTGTACGTTAATAGATTTCACTGCCCTCCGAAATAGTGAATCCTACTGTCATTAATTATTTTAAGAATTTATATGATCGATACCTTAATTTTATTCTCATGTAATTCGGCTAATTGGCTTACTCAACAAAGATACAGTTCTATCCGCCTAGGCTGCTTCTCGTCTAATAATAATAATAAAACTTACCGATCATATCTAGTCTTCCTAAACAGTTGGTGACTTAAGGGAGGCGGTATTACAAACAATTGAAGAAATTGATAGGCGCTCTGTGAGAAAAGCGGTAATGTCAATCTTAAAAAGATGCAATTTTTGTCTAAATAACAATGGTGGACTTTGCGAACATAAATTGTAACCATTATTATGTACTTTAATTTCTTAAGTTTTTAGTAAGTACCTACTTATTTAGTTTTTTCGTTATATCTGATATACCTAATAAAAAAATCGTTCAATGTTTTTTGGAATAGTTATTAATAAATCAGTCTATTTCATGGCTAACTACGTGAAATGTGAATATAAGAGAGAAAAGCATCCATAACTCCGTTATTTATTTTTATGAATAACTATATCGATTATTATATCGGTGAAAAGCTCTAAAAATTTCCGATTTTTTGAGGTCATAGCCAACTATGGTTTCCATTCAAAAAAAGGTAAGTTTGTGTCAATACTCGAAAACAAGAGCTGTCACGCAAACGAGGACATGACAATCATATTCGGGATACAATTCCCTTCAATTTTGATATTTACACTTTTTTTATAAAATCAAAAACAAAGGAGCTAGAGGGGTTTGACTGAATCGACAGAATTTCGTTTTTTCAAAATATTTAGTAAGCCATGACTTTTTACAAAACTCCGAAAGTGTCATTAAATTGGGCCAGTAAAACTGCAAATCTTTCCCAATTTAACCATTGCTCTATCTCCGCTAGTTTCCGGGATTCCCATACTGATCATCAAAAAAAAAACTCAACCTGTATAGCATATCAAAATTCTAAAAATATGTCCCATCAACAATAATCGTTATCTCCTACCAACAGTTAGTATCTTCTATCAACATTTTTTTTCTGAATCCCCCTCTGCATGAAAGGCAAATCATTTGAATTAAATTCATTTAGTATCAATTCCATTGATCATACCAAGAGTTGACATCTGAACGCGCGACAAAATTCTTTCTGTATTCTTAAAGGGGATTTGAGAAATAACGAACATCTAGTTAGACGATGCCTTTTGAAATTTTCTAACTCAAAATCTATTATTGAAGTACAAGACTACCAATTTAAAACGTCCAATCCGCTTATCCATTAGGTCTGCTTGTAGGTTTCAACGTATTGTTATCTGCCGAGCATTTCACAATAAACGTCGATTGATGTTTGAGAATCCTTTAGTGTGACACGCCATTATTACCCCAGTTCTTTTTGACAGTTTGATTGCGCAGAAAACTTCCTCTTAGCACACACAAATAAATACAAATAAATTTTGTAAATAGATAAATAATTAAATAAAGCTTTATTAGTCAACAGTACAGATTATTAAAAGGACAGTTTTAATGTAATCAGTATAGAAACAATTTTCATACTAACTTTACGAGATTTTTGGATCCATTGAACGCAAGACAATATATTGCTTCTAGTCGAGAACCTTTATCGGTTGCGCTCCCCTCAACTAATTGAAATCCCAAATAATTTCACGATAAATTCAAACACTTTGTTACGAATAAATTCTTTTCTGTAACAATGCATCACACCGACATGTTGTAATGTGCAGAATTGGATTTGTGAACTACTTACAATTTATTCCGAGTAAATTTAGAACTCAATTTACACTTTGTTATCGCAATTTCGAAGTTTCTGTAATTAGGATTGTGACATTTGTCCCTCCTTCAATTCTTTTCTGTAACAGATAAGTATTGATGTAACTTTGTAATGGGAAAAAAGTCAATAAGGACTGCAGTAATGAGGGAAGTTCTCTCGAACAAAACGTTTATGCCCGGATGTTTACTGTTACCATAAGTCTTTTAAATTCTTATTTAAAAATAATGTTGGGAGTGAGAATTTTTTTTACATAACTGGGGTTTGTAACATTTTTTAAATATATATTTATAGATATTGGTTCCTTACATGAATGTTCCTAATTTTTTAATATATTTTGAGGATCTCTTTCCAAAATAAAATATGAATCTATACAATTTAGGATCAATAAATCCCAAAAATTAAGACCAGCTCAACTTAACCAATGGGTAATCAAAATTAACATTATTGGAAGCAAATCTAATTTAACGTACGCAGAATTTAATATGTAAGATTCAGGTTATATCATCCATTCTTAAGGTCCATCCCAAAGAAGACGACGCGCTGCTTTATTTTATTTTCCCTGCTAACAATTTGCTACTAAACTTGATTTGTAAGTGCAAAATATACAAACTATTGTCTCTACCGTATTCGTACTTTGCAGTCACCTGCATTACACAAAAGACCTTTGAATCTACACTTTAAAAGATTCGTATAGCTCTTCTTTTATAGTTAATTCGTCACTAAAAATATGCCAGTGATAATAAATTTTGCTGGGGGTATATAGTATTTCTATCTTTGTTTATTCATATTTGAATTCGTTGAAATGGCTGTTGTTATTCTCTAGGTTCTCTATTTCTGTCTGGTATTCTCCAATTAAAACAAGTTATCTGACAAACTCATCTACAATTATGTCATCTCCTAAAATTGATTATAGATTCATAAAAATACGATAAAATACAGAATGCCATTAGCAATAAAAATGTCTAGACGATTCTAGTTCAATGTCTCCATTCATTGTGTGACTGATAATAACACCTTGTGTCCTGTTTGATATGGCATTTTTCAGACGTCCATAAAGGTACAATAGGACTGGATGTTTATGACCGTTTTTGTTTGCTTACAGCTTTTATATGCATACATAAGGCACGGCATAGAGCTGTAATAAAAGAAAATTGCTGGAATCAAAAAATGATTTTCGCCATGCAAGGAGAATTATAAAATTTGTAGTTGTTTCAGTTTATGTTGTACAAATAAACGCGACCGTAAATTTTGGCTGTGATTGAATAATTTGGGGTTGTAAACGTAAACAAAAACGTTAAAACGGCAAACTTGTGTCATGTTTTTCCACAATTCTTCTTTGTATCATGTCTCAATTTCAGGTAAATTAAGGTTTATTAAACAAATGACAATATTCCCAGACAACATATGAATTGTATAAAAAAATGCATAAAATGGAACATAATTATGTATTCAGCAATATACTTATAAATAAAAGCTCTAGCATTCTGTGGAATTGTTTTCTCAATATGTAGATATCGTATTTAACTTTTTATCTCGTAGGTATTTCTGAAAAATTCTTGCAAAATGAATTAGAAAAAATTCTGTCTAGAGTTTCAGAAAATATCAATATCAATTTCATAATCAGATACCACATACAAAAATATCTCGAGTTCTTAATAAGTGCTGTAAAAAATTAGACTTTTTGTGTTAAATAATCTACTGAAATTAACTATACTCACTGACAAAGAAATCGGAACACCTAACGCAAGAGAGACTGTTGAGATATTTCACCATCTCACTGTTGACATTAAGGAACCGTTCTTAAAGCCTGAACTGGTGGACAGCTTGACTTCCATGTTAAACTTTAATCTTCAACAATTGTGTGGCAATAAATAAAGATCTCAAAGTTAGGAACTGAGACAAATATGGATGGGAACCTTGAAAATTACTTAGACAATTAGTTGACATATATTTATATCTAGACTATGATAAATTTGCGGAGGCTCTAGCTGGGGACGAGCGTTCATTTAGAAAAGAACTTTACGATGATAAGACTGTGAGGTTAGAAAGAATAGCTGTAAAAACTCCAGTTGAAATAGAGCAATTTAAAGCTCTTTCTGCTTGATGATTAAATTTAATATTATTTGGTAAAACGTAGATGCTATTGTAAGGAGTAAATGATTAAAATTTGAATAAAAAATACCAAGGAGTTTAATTTTTTATTATGTTCGTTAATAATGTGTTTGTCCACCGCAGTTATCTATACACGCCCCAATACGTCTTGATCAATAAAATGGTCCGTTTCTTCTTGAGGAATACTATCCCAACCTAGTCTGAGAACATCCAAAGTCTGTGGGGGGTGGGGTAAATTTCCGAGCCTTCTACCCATCATATCCCAAACTTGTTCTAAAGACGAAAGATTGGGAGATCTAGGTGGCCATGGATACATATTCACATGGGTCTCTACAAAAGAGTTTAAACTACTCGAGCAACAAGAACCCAATTAAGGCTATATATGACTCCACTACTTCCTTAAGATAACATTGCGCTGTCAGGTTGCTTCGAGCAAGGACTAAAGGTGGCCTACTTCCATGTACAATAGCACTCCATGTCATAACGCCTACTCTTCGGTCTACATGTCCTCTAACCCTTCTTCGGTCCTCATGTTCACTCAAGCAGAATCGAGATTTATCAGAGAAGACAAGCTGATGCCATTCCATATTCCAATGTTGTGCTCTGCAGCACTGTAGTGGTTGCCGTTGATGCTCAGCTGCCAGAGGTAGCACACTATGTGGTCGATTGGAGTCCAAAAGACCTTATACGGCTGTAAACTATTCGGACACTTAACAGATAGCCTTGTTCTCCTAACCACTCATCAGTCGAATTTCGAGTTGTCGAACTTCGGTCTCTAACGGCTATAATGCTTAAACGTCGATGTTGAAGTTCATTTGTGCCCCTTCGACGTCCTGTGCCTCCTCGTCTCCGATTTAGGGTATTATCAAATTATCAAACCACGTGGGGTTAGCAATTTCTTGAATTGAAAAACCCGCCCCTGTAAACCAATAATCCCACCTCTTTCAAATTCCCTTAACTGGCTATACATTCGGCGTGCACGTACTCTAAGGCATTTTAACATACTAAATCGATTTTCGATGTCATCAACCAGTTTATTTTTTGGAATAATAATAATAATCTTTATCAATAAAACTTGGCTAGAACACAATACAATATACCATATTAACATTTAACATAATTGAATATCAGGGAAAAAAATTACAAAACAATTATTTCTTTAATATGTAATAAACATGTTTGCTTAACTTCTGTTAAATAGAACCAGGCAGTTCGTTGTATTCATTTAAACCCTTATAAAATAAATTATGTTGACTAAAGTTTGTGTTTTCTCTACTATTTCTTGACCTAGTATTATGTTCATGGATATCTCTAACAATTTTACAATTATTAAGGAGGTATCTCGGTAACATTTTGTATATACATACATATAAATGTAAGTTATTGTTTGTTTTATACTTAATAAATTTTTACTTTTAAAACATATGAATTCTACTTTTTTTTATTGCAGCCTAAAATAATACGTAAAACCTTGTTTTGTTTTTTTCTGTTGGACAGTAATAAAAGTGTAGAGGTATAATTGTTGTAAATTTGGTATGTTAAAAATGGAAAAAACGACTACCACATTAATTGACAAAAAAAAGTTTACATGAAAATTCATTGCGATTTTTTTGTCAGTGAGTATATAATATATTTTTTCTTACCTATTTGTTCTTAGGGATTTAATAACTTTGAATGCCTCTCAGCTACTAGTTCCTCCGATGTCTTGGATTTATTTATGTAAATGTTTTGCGCCGTCCTCGTTTTTCCTTTGGACATTTGCTTTTTTATTCTTTGTTCATTTCCTATATTCTGTGCAATCATCTATCTGTTTGGTGGAGAATCCTTTACGATGTAATAGTTTCTTTCCCTACTTATTTTAATTGTTTTGCGGTAAAATCCCACTTGCGGTAATGTTTTCATCAAATGTAAATTCCTGTACTATTTTAAATTTTAGATTTATTCCTCTCTCGGCGTCTGTTATATTAACATCTAAGTCGTCTATCTACTTACTGGTCCAAGGCAGTTCATTTTTTTAGCCATTCAAGATTGTTCCTTTTTTAGCCATTAACTGTTTATAGTTACATTCTAATCATCTGTATATCGGAACCGACCTGACCTACACTACACACACTGCTTCAATCTTGAAATACCCATCCAATTCAGTCAGTTAAAGAACAAGGACCAGATAATATATTAAGAGTCTCTTCTTTTATAGAAAATCAATAATAAATAAGAAAGTAAACCAATATAACATCCAACTAATATAAAATACCTGCACAAAATTTGCTTTTCATTCTAAAAAACAGTCCAATTCTCACTTTGTGATGTATTAAATTGGAGACATATGTCAGAAATTAAAAAGAATGCAACACTAAAAGGCAACCAGGCAATAAATTTTCATATAATTATTAACGAATATAGAGTCATAGAAGATCCGCATAAACAAAACATTACATATCGTAATAAACAAAGTACACATACATCCGGAACATCCTCTAAAGAACAAAGTTTGAATAAGTATCAGAATCCATAGAACACCGGTTCAACAAACATATTCAAAATTAAATTGTTGCTACCATTGAATATATAGGTATATAATTTACATATGACATCGTTTTCAGTTAGTCAATATCACAGACCTATAAATTCCAAAGCTTCATTCATAATCCGATACAAATCGATCCAACATCAAGTACAAGCTTAGCTTTTTGGAATACAACTTGTATGCCGAAAACTCCATATTGAGTGGTAAAGGCGTCGTAATGGGTAAGAGGAATATATTGGTGTCGCACATTATGGATTTAAGGACAGATTCTCGAAATTCAAAATCTAGAATCCCATATGGCGGACTGCAATGAATCTTTGGGGGACCGTTCTCAAAATGAATCCAAAGTATAAGAACTAAATGAACGCCAATTGTGCGTAATATACAAGTTATTAGATCCTCGGCAACTGTTCAAAACGTAAACGAAAAAATGAACAGATATACTTTGTCTTAATATATTACATTATTTATTAATTTTCAAATGTAAACTATTTTAGCATACATTCATGTTTCACAATTAAATATGAGAATACAGAACCATTTAAGATTCTATAAGAACTTCAAAATTTTTAAATTCTTGCTACCATATGATATATAGGTATAAATAATAACTTATTGTTTTCTATAAATTGTTGTGTGTGTATGATGTTAGCTAAAAAGTAAAAGCATTGCCAAAACATTTTATGTATTAACTGCAATATGAGAATAATTGAGATTTTCTGTGTAAATATGCCAGCGCCACATTAAGCGTCTTATATAATTAAGTAAATTTGTTTATATTTTCTGTTCATGTTATATATTGTGTGTAAATGAGTAAAAATTTTACTTATTCTATAACATCTGAATTTGGACAAATTGCTTAGTCAATATATTTGAGATATATTTAAATTGAGGATTAATACTTGAGTCGTAACAAAATAGTTACAATTATTTTAATTCACCTGAGTGAATTCAGTGAGATAACGAAAGAAGAGAAGAATATTTCGTAAGAAGTTTGCTTTCACTTCCATCGTTCAGTGTCAAATGACTGCCGCTCTTTTTTTTTTCTTTTTCTGATTATTATTTCATCTATAATGGACTTTCATTTCTTCTGTCCATGTATATTTCTGTAACTCCTTGTGTTGGAATAAGCAACTTGTTATTTAGTTTCACACAATTCTAGTATTTCTTCACTATTGTCATTTGTTATAAATTATCGTCTTGTGCTATCGAATGAAAAAAGCAACTGCATTAATAAAAGCTAGTAAGTAATATTAAAAAATCAAAACATCTCACATTTTAAAAGGTATATACTTCGTCAGTATCTTCTACTAGCAATTTCTTAAAACGAAATCGCACTTAACAAAAAATTACGTTATAAAATTTTAAATCGAATGCCGAGATTGCGATGTTTCAAAAAGCTCTTCTAATACAAACTAAATCGTTCGTATCTCGCCAAAAGTGGCCCGAAAAAAAAAGGGAGAGAACATCAAACTAAACCAGGCGAAAATACAAACATAAAGGGAAGGTAAGGAGCTCCAACATTCACAACATTAAAAATGTATAAAGTTGAAACAAAAATTTCCGATGAATCTCGAAGGAAAAAAACGACAGATAACAGACATCGGATGGATGATAGACACAAAAAGTCGATATAAAACATTAAGGATATAAAACTCCGGGAAGTGGAGTCGGTTTGAGCTTTAGTTAGTTGACACACGCTATTTTAAAATTCATTGTGATATTAAAATTTTTAGGTCAACAAAATAAGAAAAAAATTGTTTCTAACCACTATTTCTTGTTTCTCTTCGCAGAAAACTACCCAAAACTTCATTTATGAATAATAGGGTTAGCTTTTATAGTGATTAATAAATGTTGAAGGGTTTTTATGGCCATATCAGAAATGTTATGCTTATATAAGACACCTCTTATGTGGAGTAAAACAAATAGCATAGCACTTCCGTGAAAACACGCATTTTGTAGCGAAAGGAGCCTTATATATGATTTTGTATAAAATAATTATAATAACGTTTAGTTTGTGAAAAATAAAAAATCTATTTTGTTCTTCGGTTATTTAAAATAGCTATAAATACCATATCATATTATAACATACATTTCGAACAATCATATTGATTTTCATTAAATTTATATTTATACATTGAAGAATTATCGGTGTAGTAACTTACAAATCCACCTACACAGTTATTAAAGGCTAAGGCCAGACTAGCGCGAAACAGGCAAAAAGAATATTGCAAATCGACGAGGCCAATGACATAGATGTTTAGAATCTTTCTATTAGATCTAAGGAACCATATAAACATTATTAAAATGCGAGGCGGGAATTTCTAAAAATAATTTAGCTACAAATAAAGCCGAGAAATTAAAAAGCATCAAACAAAGTACTAAAACAAAGTAGTCTAGGACGTCGAATTTGATCATGGCAGATGTTTAGAATCTTTCGATTAGGTCTAAGGAACCATATAAACATTATTAAAGGGCGGGTCGGGAATTTGTTTAAATAATTTAGCAACAAATAAAGCGGAGAGATTAAAAAAGCATCAAAAAAAGTAAACACTATTGAAATGCGGGGTGGGAATTTGTTTAAATAATTTATCAACAAATAAAGTCGAAAGAGTAAAAAACATCAAACATACTAGTAAAAGAAGTACTCTAGAGATGTCCTAGAGTACTTTCTTTTACTAGTATGTTTGATGTTTTTTACTCTTCCGACTTTATTTGTTGATAAATTATTTGGCTTTATGCCTCATTTTTACTGCTTAGAGGATCTATTTCATAGAGATAGCATATGCAATGCATAAATACAGTGAAAAGACTAGATAGAGAGGGCAAGAGGCTGTTTCACTTGCCACACTTTCTATTCTGAATGATATCACGTTAATATTTGACAATAATATAAATACGTATAGTGGTACTCAATAGATGTATTGTTAATTATTTTATTTTTTTAATTTAAATTTCGAGAGAGGCGTAATATCACTGGTAAGTATCCACAGCACGCACGGGTGTTATAAACATGTAAAAACAAAGGCTTTACAATGAAATAATTCCAAAAAACTATGCGGGGTTGTAGAGGAATGTTAAAACTGTCATAACAGGATAGCGCTCGGCAACTTTAGGAGACCTTTTTGCATAAGATTCAGCAATAAAACCGAACCGAAGCTCCTGCGAGACTACTATAAAGCTGAATTGACGTTACTGACTGACATTGAGTCATGATATGATGTCTAGTTGTGTGGGCATTAGGCTTTAAGAAAAGTACTCGATACTATGAAGTATCGATACTTTAGTTTCCATACTTGTACGAGTTCGATACTTTTTTTTCGACACTACTCATGAGTACAGTATCGATACTTTCTATTCGATATCGTGTCCCTAGACTGTACTCAACGGCTCGATGTCGGGCGCATCTTCAAGATCAGCCGCCGAAAGATGACGCTGTGTTGAGTGACCACACTGGCAGGAAAAAACGCGGTATTCATTTCGTCATGGAGCTCGACCAAACTGCTGGTATGACATTCTATATGAGAGCTTGAAAAAAAACGTCGAAAACGCGTCGTGAAATCCCGCCAGTCTGGCCGTAACCAAGTCTTCTATTCAGCAGAACGAAAACGAAATTACTAGTCTAATGTTATACAAGGTGTAACATAATGTTGGTAAACTCAAGTATGATACGTTTTAGGATTTACACTTAGATTTTTTTATGGAAATTTCAATGTTGATGAGTAAATTATTATTACTAATAGCTTACTCAGGCAAGAAAATGTTAAAAAAACAACGCTAAGTTGGAAAATAATTCCCTTATTATGCTTCAGTAAATAAACATATCATATTAACATTGTGTTTTTCTTGAAACTCTTCTTTTGAAAGAATTTATTAAGAATCTGTTGCCAGATGTATAGAATTTTACAAAAACTAAATAATGGAACTATAACTATATAAGATAGATATGTCTTTTGTTAAGAGTTTTTAGTTCATATTAACCAGTATTACCACCTGCGAAAGTATCTGCACTGCAATATGTTACACCCTGTATATAAGTAGATTGGGATTGGGCAACTATAAAGAAATCTGAAGAATAAAATTATCTCACATAAAAGTGGCATAAGAATGGGAAAAGAATAGTGCTAACATCTATAATATATATATTTATATATAAATAGGCAAAAACAAAACGATTAGATACCATCTCTCAACCGATCCTCTTCATTTTTGTTTTGTGTAGTAGCTACTGACGACCTTCAGTGCAGAATGCTAATATTAATTTATAATATTGGTTCATTCATTGAATAAAATATAATAAAAATTCATTATTTACGTCCATACTGTCAACGCCAAACAACTGACAGTGCCACCTATTTGATCTGTTGTGCCGCCGTCGCCAGTCGGTGAAAACTCAAAACATTGAGTAATTATATATATGAAGAGGCCGATCGTTAGATCTATTCTTAGAGCATGTACTTCTGGCAGTGGCATGCAAGCGTTGTTATTGTTTAGTGGTAAAATAGTCAATGTAGTAGATCAGTATTGATTATTCGGACGCGTTGCAGTAACTTTCATATTAAATATTCTGTTTTTAATGTGAATTTAATTATTTGATTGATTGTGTAAGAAATTGTCAGACAACAGATAATAGATAATGGGTTAAATATTTAAGTTCTCCTAGGGTTGTTGGTCCTCTCTTTTCTTTAATATTCCTGAACTTGAACCGCAAATGACGAAAACTTTTAGGTTGCAAAGAACAATCTTCCAATTATTATATCGAATATTTTGCCAGGAGCGGTTCGAGTCAAAAATTTGGGGGGGTCATTCATTTCCAAATTAAAACTCATTATTAACTAATAATTTTCCTTTAAACAATAACATGTATTTCAGACATTTAGTTTATTATAAGGAAACGCGTAATAAAAATAAACAAATTTTACTATAAAAATTTAAATAATTATGCGATAATTGATTTTATAGCCCATTAGACCAAATTTTTGCTTTCTTGATATCACCGCGGTATCGTTCGTGCTTCATCGGGCCTAATGGTTTTCCAGTAGTGCTCTTAACTTACTATGTGAAGCTGGATAAAGACATATAACCGAATTTTAGCACGGTTCTATGTTGCCCAAATTACACTGGAAATACTATAGCTGTTATTATACTGTTCTTAAACTACCTTTCAGTAAACCTGAAACTTAACAGTTAGTCTGAATTAATAAATAACTAAAAATTAGCAGAGTGTTTTCGTTTCATTCCAATACTCATGGAAAGCTGCTTAGTTCTTTTCTGTTCTTGTTATTTAGTCGTTTCCGCATATAGTACCTACAATTTTTATTTCAGAATTATAAACAAAAAAAATAAAGCAAAGAAATATGTGTCACTATCAATATTCCTATCACAAATACGCATGACAAATATACAGAGCAAATTATCATATATGGTTTGCATTAAAGCAAGCAGCAGAAGCTATGCAAATGCATTCAACGTGCATCAATCTATCGCAAGGTTGGAAATTTTGTTTTCATCCACTCCACTAAGGGTTTTATGCATACATCTAATTTTGTTGTCCTGTCTCGCCGGAACTTTCTGTAGTTTTTATAATCCGGTAGACCAACCATTTGCTTTCTTTAAACTGGCGCATTATCGTTGTTCTCTCTATTGTTCTGTCTTTTTAGTCTGGGCATCATATTTGTGCATTGTAGGCTACCTCCAGACCTGTATACTCTAAACTTTAGAGCGTAAATAATCTCGATGAAATTGTTTTCTGTTTATTTCTTCTTCTTGGGAGAAGCTGCTTTCTTCATCTTCGGGGATGCCGCGGATTTTGCAGTTTTCGTTTTTGGAGCTTTCGGTTTTTTTGTAGGGGCACCTTTACTGTTTTTTTTTTGCTTTCGAAGGAGACTTCGCTTTAGATACAAGCGAAACTGATGATGATAACGATGAAGTTGTTGTCGATGGGGTGGATTTCGGAGTCGAAGTCTTCTTTTCAATTTCGGCAACTTTCTTAGGTTTGGTTGCAGTCGTAGTCTTTTTGGCCTTTTTTGCTGCTCCCGCAGCCGCCGGCTTTTTCCACGGCTTGGGTTTATCGCTGGAAGCTGCTTGTTTTGCAGGTGACTTCTTTGCTCTACCTCCAGTCCCTGTTTTTTTTTTGTCGCCCCTGGCCGGTTTCGATGTTGAAGCTCCTGAAGAGGACGAAGCTGCCAATTTGAAGGAACCGGATGCACCTTTTTCTTTAGTTTGAACTAAAACTCCTGAAGCGACGCCTGACTTTAAGTATTTCTTGATGAAAGGCGCTACGTTCTCGGCATCGACCTTGTAGTTGGCTGCAATATATTTCTTGATGGCTTGCAAAGAACTTACTTACCAGTTTGTCTAATTTTGTGTCCTGAGGTAACAATTTGATAGTTGATAATTGTCAAATTTAATAATAATCATCGAGTGCTTTCGTTTCATTCATATATTCATGAAACGTGGATAAGTTCTTTTTCTGTTGTACTTTATTATGTATACGTTTCCTCTTTTAGTTGCTGCAATTTGTATTTCGGAAATATAAACAAAAAATGAGACAGAACCGTATCTCATGATCATTATTCCCATCACAAACACGCATAAACTGACAAACAGACACAGCAAATTATCATCCATTATGTTTGCATTAACGCAAGAAGCACAAGCGATGCAATTGCATACAAACATGCATCCATCCATCACGCGGGCGTAAATTTTGTTTTCATCCACTCGACTAAGGGTTTTGTGCATGCATCTAATTTTATTCTTCCTCTCTCGCTGGGTCTTATTCAAATGATTCCCATTCATTAATTCCACACTGCGGGATCGTAATGGGGTTATATTCTTAGCGTGGATATTAAATTAGTTTCTAGAACTCCCGGCCGCAAAACTAAACCTCCCGTCGACTTCGGTTGGTTGTCGGGGCTCCGGTTCTGGAAATCACGGATGAATTCATAACCGCTCAATTAATCAACTTTGTGTTATTTGGAAAATGTACACAATGAATGTGTAATTCCGACGATTTATTTAGAACGTATGTGTGTTTGATCAGGTTTTAAAAGGCAATGAACATGTCGAAAAAGACTAAACGAATGTAGTCGCCGCAAGGTAAGCAACATTTGTTTTTATCATCCCTGAAAAGCCCCATAGAAGTGGGGGCGAAACGTCGGAAATATTTAATTTGGACAGCTTGCTAAAATGTTATCTATAGTCTATTCATAGATGTCAGTTGGCAGAGGCAGTTGTATATTTAGAGTTGTTGTCTAGATATTTCAAAGAGATACTGACTTCTCAAAGTGCCTCCCATATAATAGCCTATTCAACTGATCGATTTAATTTTTGGACAACTAATTCTAATATGTGGCAAAGTTATATATTGAGAATATTATCAATCAGTGTTGGTAAAGATATTTAAATGGCACAGCTTGCTAAAATTTGACTATAGTCTATTCCTAGATGTCAGTTGGCAGAGGCAGTCGTATATTTAGAGTTGCTGTCTGGATATTTCAAAGAGATACTGACTTCTCAAAGAGCCTCCCATATAATAGCCTATTCAACCGATCGATTTAATTTTTGGACAACTAATTCTAATATGTGACATAGTTAATATATTGAGAATATTATCAATCAGTGTTGGTAAATATATTTAAGTAGCACAGCTTGCTAAAATTTTGACTATAGTCTATTCATAGATGTCAGTTGACAGAGCAGTGTACATTTTGAGTTGCTGCCTGGGTATTTCAAAGAGATACTGACTTCTCAAAGTCCCTCCCATAGCCTATTCAAACGATCGATTTAATTTTTGGACAACTAATTCTAATGTGTGACCAAGTTAATATATTAAGAATACTATCAACCAATTCACTGATTCCAATAAAAATATATCAGTTTACAGAGTTACAACAATTTACCTTGTCGGTAAAGGTATACAATTAATCTGAGTTAAGTATCCGTATCCGAAAACAAAAAATAGTCTTATTTAGACGTCCTAATTTTATAGATGTAAAAGTGAGTTTGTTTGTTACGCGTTCATGGCTAAACCGATGAATGGTTTGTAATGAATTTTGGTATAGAGATGGTTATAGGCTAACGTCTCGCCATAAAGTTATAGGGGTTAAGCGTAGGGGAGGTAGTAATTTTTCTATGACAATATTTATTACGCCGTCTGTTTTGCCTCAAACTTTGCAGAATTATTATTTAAAATCAGTAATAAAACTATGCATTTTTTCAAACTACTCTTAAATGGGAACGAAATGGGCTTGTAAAGATATTACACTATGTTCAAAGTTCCTGTACGGCTGCTTATCTCGGCAGGAAGATATTTTACAAAAATATGGTCAATACCAAACTGTTAGAATATTTCCCTGGCTACCAGAAGGTTATAATGGATTTGACCTTGACCTTCGAGGTCAAATAAAGGTCAACTTAGTTTTTTCAAATGGGAACACCATGCCATCAAATATGTGCTTGACCATATTTTTCCATTTGACCTTGACGGTCAGCAAATTGAGGCGATACCAAGTTTGGCATCGTACAGAGGACTATATAGGCCCAAGAAAGAGAACTTTTGACAGAGTTATTCGTTGTTTTATAATGGCTACTCAATGATCATAATGAATTTGACCTTGACCATTGACGCCAAGGAATTTTTGTGAAAAATCAAAAATAAGAAATTCGAAATGAGAGTTAAAGATTCACAATGACGCTTTTAAAATATTTGATTATATTGTATGTTTGACATAATCGAACGGAAATTTTCCCGATCTCTTCATTTGCGGTATCAAAAAGGGTGTTGAAAATCAACTTTAACATGATTTGACTTTGAAGATCATGGTCAAGCTTCAATCCATTGTGACCAACGCGTTGCCAGGCTAAAATGAAAAATGCCTCTCTCAAAAAATGTTATTCTTAGACCCATAATGTCCTTTGTAAGAAGTCAAACTTGGTTTGACCTCAATTTGACCTTTGCTGACCATCAAGGTCAAATGGAAAAATAAGTCAAGGACATATTTGAACGTAAAATTTCCCGCTCTCTTCATTTCCGGTATCAAAAATGTTAGTTCGTATTTAAAATAAATCAATCTGACCTTGATTTGACCTTGAAGGTTATGGTCAAGGTTAAACCCATTATGACCATTTTATGAGCAGGGGAAAATTATAAAAGTTTTGTATTGGACATTTTTTTTGTAAAATGTCTTTCGGTCGAGATAATCCGCCTTACGCCTTACACGGTGTATAAGGGGGGTGGATTTCTTATGAAAATTTTTATGACAACCTCTGATTTGGTTGAAGTTTTGCCAAAAAGTTTTTATTACAAGTGATCAACATTTACATATTTTTTTTAACCACATAATCTTTAAAGGGGATGAAATGGGGTAGCAAAGTTTATACGGAAAAGTCGTATCATGATTGTAACCGCCAACTTGGTCGATAATTTTTTTCTGTTTATAACTATTCAACCTCGACCTCTGTCGACCATCAACCAGAATTGGCTAACATATTTATAAATGGAACTAATTCATATTTACACAAGAACTTCGCTTGATTTTTTTTTCGTATACGAATGGTTCTGGTATATACTACCGGCCGATAGATGGCGCAGTTTTCTCCGATACTTTGAATTTTCGCCTAAGAACAGCATTTCTATAAAACTGCGATGATTAACTCAATATCCTTATTATTTATTGTTATACAGGGATTATAACCAATTCTGATTCGTGGCTACGTCTGCGGTCTCAGCTAGTAATATTTATTTATTTATTTATTTACAAAAATAGGTACAGGCACAGATTACACATCCAAAATACTGTCCTCGAAATACAAATTTAGAATGTAGATCATTGAACATTAGCATAGAATGATTAATTAAATATACTTATTAATGATCGATAAATTGTTAAAATGAATTTTGACTGCAATCTGTGACCTCTCAAAGATATTGAAATCATCGGAATATGTATTCACAGTTCTTATCATCTACAGACGCGCATTCATACCTGAATTGGTATTGCGAAAAGGCTGGAGATAAGTATCCATAGTTCTTAGGTTTCTGATCTTAAATGTAAATTTATTCTTTGGTATTATATCGGTACAATCTAGTGTTTTAGTCACAATGTTGTAAAAAAATAGAAGAGTGAGAACTGATAATCTTCTCAACATACCAGAGTAAGTTCTGTTCATGATAGTGACGTTTGCCTTAAATGCCAAAAATTTTAAGAACTTATTTTGTATACTTTCAAGTCTGGTTTCATAAGTGACATATTGTGGGTTCCAAACCATAAATGCAAAATTGATGCAACTATGTATAAAAGCATTGTACAATATTAGAAAAGTTGCTGGTTTGTTAAATTTTCTGCAGTTTCTTAATTCAAACCCCAGCAGCCGATTACAGTGATTAACAATTTTTTCAACATTTAAGCTAAAAGTCATTTTAGGATCCATTATCACACCTAAGTCGCGAATTTTCAAACATTTTTTAATTTGTTGTTCTTAATATATACTGATTCTCAAATACATTTTTATTTATCGTCAATGATATCGAGACACATTTATACAAATTTAAAAACAGATTGTTATAGTAACTTGCAAAGCTATTCAAATCAGACTGAACCTTCTGGCAATCAGTTTCGTCACGAATGGTGCTGAATATTTTTAAATCATCAGCGTAAAGTAGGAATTTTGAATTTTGAAAGCAGCTAACAATATTATTTAGATAAATAATGCAAAATAATGGACCTAAATGACTGCCCTGGGGCTCTCCTGATGTTATATTGAAAGATTTTGAACAATAATCCTTTATGAAAACTGACTGAGTTCGATCACTTATGTACGACCACACCCATCAACAGAGAAGACCACCCATACCAAGTATTAGATAAATATGTAGTACAAATATCAGTTGCAATATTATTAATCAGTTAATCAATATCAGTTGTAATTAAAATATACATACATTCATTTATTTGTCAATTGATTTTCCGCTCAAATTCTGCTTCAGTCACTATTCATGTTGAATCCCAACAAGTCGTCATGCATATTTTGACGTGAGGATTTTCGAGAAACTCACCGAAATTATGACCGAAATCGAATGAATCGAATCACATCCAAACAAACAGAGTGAAATTAGCAATATAGACGGGGATTCATTGAATTTCCCCGGCAGTTTCGAAAGCTGCAGCATTCCATCAACGTGTCAGGCTCTCTTGTACATGTGGGGGCACAGATTTCATCATTTAAAAACTAATTTCCAGAAACTCACTCGGAATACTAATGGACAACCATAATTGTAATTGAATTACTAACACATAAAACATTAATTCCCAAGCTTTCAGTAAGTGAATTGCATTCTTCTCTAGTTGATCTCGTGCCACGTACGATCTGTTTTGTACTACAACGGATCTGATTCTCTAACACTCTCTTCGAGGTGTCATACGCAAGACAATATATATTATAAATTATAACATATATTGTTTCTGGTCGGGAACCTTCATCAGTTGCGCTTCCCACTGAATGTCCTCTCGAACACTTCTTTAAGCATTTGATGCATTTCGTTAAATTTTGTAAGACCGACATCTTCAGTACACAGAGGTTCCGAATCTGGAGCCGTTCCGTGTATTGCTGTTCTCCCTTAACTCCTAGGACAGAATGTCACGATAAAATTTTCAGGCTACTTCACCTGTCAGAGATATTGAATATTCTCTTCGAGGTGTCATGTACGCAAGACAATATATATTATAAATAAATATAACATATATTGTTTCTGGTCGGGAACCTTCATCAGTTGCGCTTCCCACAATTGAATGTCCTCTCGAACACTTCTTTAAGCAATGCATTTCGTTAAATTTGAAGGCGAGATGTAAGACCGACATCTAGGATTTTCAGAATCAGTACACAGAGGTTCCGAATCTGGAGCCGTTCCGTGTAATTGCTGTTCTCCCTTAACTAGGACAGAATGTCACGATAAAATTTTCAGGCTACTTCACCTGTCAGAGATATTGCGAAGTACGCAAGATATAGGAACGGAACATAAGGGCTTGTATCCGAATTCTATTAAATTGCTGAACTCCTGGCAAAATTAACACCAACGCCATACATATATTGTGTACTTAAAGAAGTGTTCGGAGGACATTCAATTGTGGGAAGCGCAACTGATGAAGGTTAACATTGTCTTGCGTACAAAGGAATGACACCTCGAAGAGAATATTTTTTGAAGTAGCCTGAAAATTTTATCGTGACATTCTGTCCTAGGAGTTCAGCAATTACACGGAACGGCTCCAGATTCGGAACCTCTGTGTACTGATTCTCTCGAAAATCCTAGATGTCGGTCTTACATCTCGCGTCTTCAAATTTAAAAGATTATAAAGATGAAAATATGAAATGAACTTTTTGAAGCGATTTCAAAAATATGAGGCTCTTAAACCGTCTGTATAGCTATTTATATTTATTGTAATGTTCTTATTTACTCTTCAGGTTTTTGGACTTATTTGAAAACACATTCGAACTCACTATAATTTATTTCCATTACTTTAATTTATATTCACAAAAGTATTTATAATTTATCTTGAACACGTGATGTTTACTATACGGCCATCGAATACTGAACGAATCCTTCCGTCAGTTCGATGAATTTCCATAACGACCTCGAGTCGCCAGACCAATAACATTTGGGATTCCACGAAGTATGGGATGAATTCCTATTCCACCAAATATCAGATGAATTCCCGTCACAATATGTTAATCGAAAACAGTTAATCGTTTTAAATATTTTTAAAGAATTTTCCCAAGACATAGTGTTTTTCAGAAAATCGGAAAAACGTGGTATTTTATGTTTGTATTTTAATATGAACTAATTATCTAATCATAAAGTGAAATTAAGTGAAAATTGATACTAATTAACCGACTTGTAAAAAACAGTGAATTTTCAGGTTGTCTGTACATACAATGTTAAACTTTAAACAGATGGAAAACTTTTTCATTATTCATATTAACAAAAAAATTATTTATTGTAAAACGTTCTGCAGAACCTGCAACATTAAATGAAATTTTAATTTCTTTCAGTTGCATATGACGATTGTTAAAAATTATGAATTTTGTTTAAAAGTATAGTACTTTCATTTTTGGTAATATAGAAAATTGCTGTTGTCTTCTAAATGTTACTTATGGCATATTCTTGTTTATTTTTGGTTTCTTGGAAATAACCAAACGTTTCAAAGTCGATTCCGACTTCGTTGTCAATGGCTCTATGTGCATTGAATTCTTGAAGAACTAGATAAATTATTAAATGACATTAATAACAAAGAACCAACTATCAAATTTACCCTAGAAATTGAACAAAATAACAAACTGTCTTTCCTAGACATATTAATAACAAAATCAGAATCTCCATTCGAAATAGAAGTTTATAGAAAACCAACTCATACTAACAGATTCCTAAATTTCAATTCAAATCGTCCGAATACAATAAAGACAGGTGCCATTAAGTCATTATATGATAGAGCAAAGACCAACTGTTCTGATGATAAGAAATTCAACAAAGAAAAAATAATTGTAAACAATGTTCTCACTGGAAACAATTACCCCACAAAATTTATCAACAAAGAGTTAAACAGACCTGTATATATATTTACTTATCTGTTTTTATATAAAACACTCGAACCATCTGTCAAGAGTATGGTATATGTTATAGCATAGTATGCCTTCATATACTTAAATTACTCAATAGACGGTAGATGTCACCGACATCTATTAGGTTCAATACACAAACCAACAATTGTTTTCTTATCTCAACTTAAATGTCATATATCAATTTTTCATTGCAATTTACATTTTCAGTACATACAAAGCCATTGACAACGAAGTCAGATTCGACTATGAAACTTTTGATTTTTGCTTTGAATATACAGCTTTCATTTCAATTGTGGTGTTATTCCCAAGAAAACATAAAAATAGAAAATTGTTATGAAAGAAAATGTGATTAAAAGTAAAAATTGCACAAAATCAGTTTTATACGTCTACTATGAAAATTTGATTTTGATATTTTTTCCCTAACTCAATTTTTTACTGACATCGATTTTCTGCTACTATTTGACATTTTTGTTTGTCATTTTGAAAATTTTTGAGATTTTTACATTTTTGACATTTGTATTTTTAATTTTTTTTTAAATTTTTTGGCATTTTTGACATTTTTGGCATTTATGACGACTTTTTGACAATATTTTGCCTGTTTCTCGGATTTCTTTTACAGGAGATAAGTATTTGGAAATTATAGATGAAGAACAAAGTTTAGTAAGGCAATTTGAGAAAAATTTGCGAATTATTGGTTGTCTGTATAAAAATTCTTCCTCACGTATATTCTGAAGAGAAATAGATGTCTACAATATGATCAACTAATATTCTTGTTTATAAATAGTGGTTTCTATCTTTTATGTAACTTATTTGTTTTTAAATACGTTTCAACTCAATCTCTAGAATTGTTGTCAATCAGTGCTGTGCTTTCACTTTTATATAAATTTGCTTGTTTGTCAAAAAATTTCAAGTCACAATTTGCCATAATATCTTAATACCATAATATTTCTTATGTTTTCTGTGTTTTTTTAATTTTCTTCATTTCAACAATATCTTTCTTTTATCCCAGTCTATCCTATGGTTGCCGATGCTGGTTAATACATCGTTGGCCAAATTTGATTTGTCTACATGTCTTCCGGACATGTTATATTGGAGTTCCTTTTCCTTACTTGTAAAGGTCTTGAAGTTTTACCCATATATGTAGGTATGGTCACAAACATAAACAACACTGTAGACACAATTTTTGGAATTATGAGCTGCGTTAAATGGTTTAATATGTATACCTAATGATAGAGCGTAATGTATTAGTTATTTTAAAAATATCTTATTTATTTCCTAAACGCTTTTTTATTTTCCAAATTTTTTTTAAGTTTTTGAAAATAT
Organism: Octodonta nipae; assembly: GCA_034190945.1. Lineage (NCBI taxonomy): Eukaryota > Metazoa > Arthropoda > Insecta > Coleoptera > Chrysomelidae > Octodonta > Octodonta nipae. The sequence goes on along the minus strand of CM067221.1, from coordinate 107,658,958 downwards.
TGATGATTATTGAGATTATTGACATTTTTAACGTTTTGCCGTTTTTTGACAATTTTGACAGTATTGACATTCTTGATATTGTTGACATTGTGGACAATTTGACATTTTTGGCACTCCTCCGCACATATCGATGACACGCTTAATAGAATGGGGGGGGCGTATCTCACAACTAATAATTAATGTTCACTACTCATGTTTTGTTAACATCCCAATAGATAAGTCATTATGATCAACAGTTAAAAAGGTGTAGTCTGACCACCTGACAAGACCTTGAAATAACGTAACTCCCTAGAACGCCTGACTAAAGCGGTAACCAGGAGGCAGGCAAATTTGAAACCCTTTAAAAATCTAACAATAAAACCATATTTTCATAAAATTTGACTAATTCTTATGGACTGAAAATACATGAATAGAAATGTATATTACCCGGTTCTAATCAATCCATGTCCCACAAACAAATTTGCAATGCCTGTTATTCTTAAGGAGTGAACTCTAAATTCTCATTTTCAGGATTTATTAACTCAATCCAATTTGCCAAAGCAAACAATAAGTGATTATTTTTAAATTAAAAAATAACATACTCTTACGTACGTGCACCTTCAACCTCGGTAATTATAAAAACAATCATGGCCGGTATTCGTCGGGTAGCAGTCAGGCACCAGGCACTTCACGATATAACGCGTTATGTGACAGTGATTCATCACAAGGACACACATATCTTTTGATGAAACTTCCACACAGGGACGACAGTGAACAACTTTTCAGCAAAGGCACGCGGCAAAAGGGAGGAAACGAAAAAGGCACAGTAGCTCAGAAACCCTTTCCAAATAGTTTCGGCTGTATCATTTCATGTAAATAGAAGGCGACATTCCAAAGCAAATGTACCCTTCTCTGAAAAATGAATTCCATTTTCGTTCGACTTCTCTCCTCGCATTTTTTCGCTTTCCCCTTGGACACGTCCTTTAAATATTAACTTTTATCCATACAGGGTGAGAGCACAGTCCTAGAAACTTCAATGATATTCTTAAATTTGTATTTTTATGATTTCTTAGGAATAGCAACACAATTGCTGGAAATACCCCAAAAGTTTCAGGGTCTAAATCACACCCCATTTTCAATGGCAATAAAAAATTTACATACCTGAATTAAGAAATTAACAATTAAAAAGGTCGTAATGGACTATTTACCACTAACAATCTATAAGACATGAATAATATGCATTATAGGAATAGATTTTTATTTTATCTAATATCATAGAACCAGGTATATATACTACGAGGGCTGCCTTTTATATTTCGGGATTGGACAACCCTAGTGTTGCAATCTGACAACTGACAGCTCTATCGTAAAGTTTGACATTTTTGAGGTTATACGTAGTCAGAACGTTTTGACATACGAGCGCTATGTGTTGTTTACAGTAACTTAAAGGATTCATCTCGGCCAAAAAATGGAATTAAATCGTGAACATTTTCGTGCGATTATTTTTTACAACTTTCGACGTGGATTATTTCAGCAAGAGTGCATGGATGAACTTAATTTAATTTTTGGCCATGAAATTTCATCAAGGACCATTGTTTATCGATGGTATGGTGAATTCAATCGAGGTCGTAGTTCACTCCAAGACGAATTTCGTAAAGGTAGTCCAAAAACAGTTGATGTTCCGGAAACCATTGATGCTGTGTGCGAACTGATCGTCATGTGACCTATCGTGAGATTGAGTCATTTGTTTTCTGAATGATACTTGTGGCATATTTTTCAATGTCTAAGTGCTCCTTGGGAAATAACACCACAGTTTAAAGAAAATACAGCAATTTTCTTTAAACTGTGGTGTTATTTCCCAAGAAGCACTTATACATTGAGTCAATCTTACACATTAGTGGGACCAGCATACATTCAATATTGCATAAACATTTGAATGTCAAAAAATTTGTTCACGTTGGATCCCACACAATTTGTCAATCGTTCAAAAAAAGGCTCGTGTCGATTGGTCGAAAGAAAAGCTCAAAAAATACAATCGCGGTGCTTCAAAACACGTTTATGACACAGTGACAGGTGATGAATCGTGAATTTATGCGTATGAGCCCGAAAGTAATTAGCAGTCGACTGTATGGACTGGACATGTCGCAACCGTACCACTAGAACAACGCAGAACAGTCAATTCTGAGTGGTACACAACCATTTGTTTGCCAGTTGTCTTCCAAGAAATGCGGAAAACCAACCACCGAAGACGAATCACTCTTCACCACGACAATGCGAGCTCTCACACATCGGCTCAAACACCTGCATTTTTGACCACTCAAAGCATCGATTTGATGACTTCTTTTTATTCCCGTACGTAAAAAACAAACTGAGAGGTCAACGTTTTTCGACACCTGAAGAATCGGTTGCTGCGTTTAGAATGCATGTTTTGGAGATACCTCAATCAGAGTGGAAAAAGTGCTTCGACAATTGGTTCAAACGCATGCAAAAGTGTATAGATCTTCATGGGGAATATCTTGAAAAACAATAAAGCGATTTTCGATGATTAATATTTGTTTTTGTTCTCTAATCCTGAAATATAAAAGGCAGCCCTCGTATTTGATCGAAAACATTAAATGTTTGACAATAAAACTGATGTAACTAATACAATGTACTTCTAATTTAATATATACAGGGTAGCAGTGAAAAAGTCTAAAAATCATGTGAAATAACAAAGCTTCTTCCAAATTGAAAGGATTTGAAAGAGTTAGTTATCTTCAGAATTTCATGTGGGGCTCTTAGGTACAACATTCTTATAAGGTAGCGCATTCGCCAAAAAATGAGAACAAAAAATTTGTAATATTCCAGAGATCCCCTTAAAGTCATAAGGGACCTAGGAAAAACCTTATGTACTATCAGGATACAAGTTTGAAAAAGACATTCCTATTATTAAATTCATCCTTGATTATAGGTAACCAGGAACGGCTAAATTCTGCAGAAGTACGATACAATTGCTTTCATTTTATAAAATTAAAGCAGATTCTTTCAGCTTTAGTTTTGTATTGTGCACTTCTTTGTGTAATATGGTTGATTTTTAAAATGTGTTTTATGAACAAGGTTCCAGGCATGTTCTCAAATTTTCGACTTTTCGAATATAATTTTTATGTTCATTTATTCTAACATTTATAGGTTAGAGGTTTCTACAATATGAAATTTATAATTTTGTAAAACCAATTTTTGAGTTTTGGTTACCTTATTTTTTTATTTAAATTAAAAACCGAAAAATATTATGGAAATATGAAAACATGAAAGTTGAAAAGTTATCAAAACGGTTGAACTATAAAACAGGAGAGCAATACAAAATATACAGAGCGCTACAAATGGGGTGGTACGTTAGGCGTTTTAGGGAATCTACACATTGTAGAGGTTTAAAAATCTTGTTTTGGTTTTCGGGAATAGTGTTTCTCACTAAAATATTTTTAACTATCCTCCATTTTTAGTCATGCCAAAAGTTGACTGTAACATAGTTAATATAAATTATACTCTAGGCTTATACTACACTTAAACTTAAACTAAATTCTGAAGAACACTCCACAAATACAAAAACGTTAAATACGAATGTCTTTATTTTTTTAATAATTATCTTCTCCTATATTTTTTTCTTCTACTATTAGATTTATCTTTTTATCATGTTGCAACACATAGAATTATTTTTTATTACTAATTAAACAAAATATTGAGTTATATTGGCTTTACACTTAAAATGGCCAATTTAGTCAATTTTGGCTTACAAAGTGAGCCACCGAAAATTGACAGCTACTGAATTTGTTAAAAATTAAACTGAAAGTAATTCTGTAGATTAATTTACGCTTCAAAAATTACCATGAGACTAATCATGAATCAGATTGAATTTCTTTATTGGGGTTAAGCAAAATGTAGCAAAATTATTGACAATACTTGCAGAAGATTTAGTGAAGTCTATTGTATCTTGATTTTGAAGCTTCGAAAACTACGTGTGACTAGGGCTGCATAGAAATTATAATACAATTATAAGGTTCTGAAAAATATGTTTGCAAAACCCAGAACTGATATGAACAACGCTTTGGCAGATTTAAATGTCAATTACTCATCTGTACAAAAAATAAATTCATGAAAAGTCTAATTCATCCTCCACAGTATGTCCAAATTCGCACAAATTTGTGAAACTATTTCAGCAAAGTGGCAAGAAGAACGAATGAAAATATTCAACAGAAAACATGTTCAATAGACATACATTGGGCAAACGAAAACCTTCATACTACACCGAAAACTGGATACCACGAAAATGTAGTTTCAGTGTGTTTATTGGAAGATAAAAAGTTTAGTTATTTCATTTATGTTGGAAGTTTGACTTCACGCGGGAATTAAAAATTTAAAATTTTTCTGTTTTTAATACGTTTTTTACAACTTCCTTAGTTGTCAGGTGTCCATGGCACACCGGTTCTAAGCCAAATTTGAAGAAATTGGCTATTTTGAGAAGAAAAAATATCAAAATAACTCCACATTTTTCTTATTTAGCAATAGATCGAAAGAGGATGAAAATGTGAATCTAGTAATAACATAAATATTTGTTTGTTGGCATTTGAAAATTTTTTGTTTCCGGAACGCCCTGTATAAATTCGCGAAATTTGAGTTCGTTTTCACGATCTCCGTAAACAATCTTTTTGATCCTCCTAAAGGAACCAAGCCTTTCATTTGTGAATTTTGTGAATAATTGTAGGGTTTTTAATATTGTACCTAACGGACAAGTTCAACTATGAATCGATTTTTAGGGTTCCGACAAATGAAAAGCTTACGCCATTACACTTGTGTAATAGCATAATTTCTTCCAAACTACTGGACTGAAATAGTTGAAATTTGCTTTACTACACTTTGGTGACGCCACTACTGGGCGGTTTTTTTTTACAAAAATCTACTATTCCCCCCGTTCTCCGAATATTATGAGTTTAAAATTTTGAGAAAATTAAATAATATAGTGCTCGACCAAAGTTTGCAGGAAAATAAAGCTAAAACCTAATGATATTTTTTGGGGGATAAATTACAAAATTTAAAAAAATGTAATAAATTAAATAAAAGGGCTGCCTATAAGAAATACAAATATATTTTTTTTGTTTTCTAAAAATTATTTCTTAAAGAGGCGTGAATGAAAATTTATAATATTCGACAAATTCCCCTTCCTTTACCTCTGAAACTACTAAACCTAAATTTTGAAAACATGAGAAATATATGGTGTCATCCAAACTTTACAGAAAAATCCTATTTTTATTTTTGGGAGAAAATTATACTATATAATTAATTGACAAATAAGGAAACTAGAATTGTTCAAGCGCATCATGAGGATTACAAATATATTTAGTTCGTATTTTTAAAACTATTAAAAAAAAAGATGTTATGAACAATATTTAACTTCGTATTTATTTCAAACCTTTGAATCTAAAATGAAAATAATAATAATAATAAAAACATAACTATAATTTTGTGGAGCAATCTAGAAAATTAAATAAATCCACGCAATGATATAACAGGCTCGTTGTGAGAAACCTTTCCATTTCACTACCGCAAGTTCTAGTACTGCCAACTAGATGGCAAACGCAGCGTTAATAGACGAATTTGACATTTAGGCAAGGACAGATACAAAAAGACAACAAACGGGAAAATTCAACTTAAAGAATTGTATTGTCATCGGCCCTTGACCTGTGCAAATTTTCAAGATAATCAGACTTCTTTAAGTTGGTGAAAATTATGTTGAATGTTTCCGTTACATAGATACATACATACAGGTCAACCTAATAAAAGCCTATTAAAATAGGTATTTGCTCTACACAAAATTATTACTCTTCAACACAAGTAGTAACGTTTTAACAACTCAAAGTATGAAATTAAACGTTCGTAATTGTTCAATCCTTAATTAAGATCGGTATGAATACCCAACACTTAGATACATAATTTCGACTTCATTTCGAACGGCATGGAAATATAGCGATTCTAAAATCATTGAGAGAATTATAATGATCAAAATGGAATTAATTAATTAAATTTAACATCATTTCCTATTTCCATAACCTTTATGTTCGAATTAATAATTAAATTTCACGGCAGGAGTGCTACACTGGATCCCGTCTTAGATTAATTATCAAGGAAGGGAAGATGAGAAAAAACAAACTCAACTTATTTCACGAAGAGATTTATAAAATGATGTTTTCGTGTTGTACATTTTCAAAGACGTTTATCTTTATATCTCTAATTTAAACATGGTTGGCTAAATACTTTTGTTATTTAAAAGAAAAAAGCAAATTTAAAGCATATTTTTATAACTTGTAAAATATAAAGCAATTATAGATACTAGTAACAAGATCTTAAACAATCGTATGTAACATGCGATTTCTCTCGAATATTGGATTCTAAATCATGATTTAATAAAGTTGTAATGGGTTGCCTAAATGATAATTACTTAGAAGTCTTTACTGAGATATTTCCAAACAAAACTATACATTACTGTATATTATGAAGTTATAGGCTGGTCAATAAATTTTTATTCAATATTATGTAATACCAATTTACCACCATATTACGGCCCACGTGATAGACGTTGACACCAAGGGGCACGGCAGCTTCAGTGGAAACGGGAGTGAGCTAACAAACAAGGGCCAAGCCAACTGTAAATTAACTTTCCAATATTAAGATGGCCTAAGATAACCTACCAATCCTTCGCGGCTACAAGAAATCTGTAAATTAGGGCTCCATGGCTAATAAAATCTCAGAATATTGTCAGTTACGTCACAACAAACCGATTTCAATAAAATTTAATAACCTCAAAATGTTACTCAGATAAATAATCTTTAATGTGAAAAGTAAATTAAGAGCAAAACAGAAATACACCAAATCAAATTACAACGGTTCCTTGTTACACAAGTGAAGTCACAACACTTAGCTGTCCTCTGGAAAATCGAAGCAAAAATACGCCACCGTAGCTTCAGCAAACGGAGAAGGTTTCCGGTTCCCATTAAAAGAGAATGTAACTCTTTGGAATGACTACAGGACTTGCCAAAACCTCGGCAAATTAAGCGAAGTTGATAACCCCATATACTGAAGACAAACGAACTCTTGGGTGGGCTAAAGGTCTTAAATACGATGTTGAATTGGTGGTTGACCAATTAGTCGTCCAGGCAGAGTACATGCAAATATTCAGCAATCAAATCCTAACAAATGAGAACGTGTTTCCACTAATTTACCAAAAATATCACCGAATCACTAACGGAGACACCAATTATACGTTGTCGAAAGAGGAGATCAACGAGAGAACGAGTGGTGTGCTTGTCTTAAACCACACAACTAGGGTGGTTTCCATTAAAATCCAAAAATATCACCAATACACTAACGGAACCAACGATTAAAGTGTATCCAACTAAATCCCAAACATGGATGGCACAAAAATTCCAGTATAAATTCAGATTACACTTGTAATCATCTACCACCACACATTACACCATAACCTCTCTCCGTTCACAAGGACGGTGAACGGCCAAAAAACCGTTCAGAAGGACGGTCAACGACCAACAACAGTTCACAAGAACGTACAACGGCCAACAACGTCTAAATTCCCTACTCGTATTCTTATTCTTCATCTTCTTCACATAATCTTTTTGCGAAAAACCCACTAAGCATATGGTAATAACAAAAATGCTACAGAATAAAAGAAAGGTACCTGTTTACATTTAAAGGCAACCGTTGGTGTTAATAGTTGCGATCATTATTCGTGTTTTTGTTACAAGAAAATAATTTTTGTAGATAAATGACACATCTAACGTCTAGTTTAGGGTGTTTAAAAGCGATTTGCTAAATTCAGCACCAGATATTTTCTTTGTTTACTTCTTTTTTAACTGGTTTATGGAATATACCGCTAGTTATACTCAGAGACAAAAATGTAATGTTACCAGTGTGACCATATTTCACAAAGGAAAACTACTGCCAACATGAGAAAAAACTACTAAAATTTATCAATGCATTTCCAGAAACCTACTAAAAAATCTACCCATGTTTAAAGCTTAGAGGTTGTACCTTTTGGAGATAGCCTGCAGTGCACAAATGTCGTGGTAACACCAAAGACAGAGAGGGCAAGAGTTGTTTCACTCGTTTGGGAGTTGGAGTTGGTTCCAATGAAACACGATCAGCATGTTGTTCATTCGCTCCTTCCACCCACCAAGTGAAATAGCCTGTTACTGTCTGGAATCCCTCTCATTCTAGCCTTGCCACGATTTTGTGCATTGCAGGCTATCCCCAGACTGTACATGCTCTAAGGTTTAAACGACGACAACTTAGAGCATGAAGGTACAAGCTCTAAGAACGACAATGACACCAATTTGATGACATCCAATCATGTACGATTTATTACTATTATCCAATGGGTGGCGCTGTATTTACAAAAAGAGGCAAAATCACAAATTACTGTAACTTAATCTTATACGAGGGCTGCCTTTTATATTTCGGGATTGGACAACCCTAGTGTAGCAATCTGACAACTGACAGCTCTATCGTAAAGTTTGACATTTTTGGGGTTATACGTACTCAGAACGTTTTGACATATGAGCGCTATGTGTTGTTTACAGTAACTTAAAAGATTCATCTCGGCCAAAAAATGGAATTAAATCGTGAACATTTTCGTGCGATTATTTTTTTCAACTTTCGACGTGGATTAAGTCAGCAAGAGTGCATGGATGAACTTAATTTAATTTTTGGCGACAAAACTCCATCAAGGACCACTGTTTATCGATGGTATGGTGAATTCAATCGAGGTCGTACTTCACTCCAAGAAGAATTTCGTGAAGGTCGTCCAAAAACAGTTGTTGTTCCGGAAACCATTGATGCTGTGCGCGAACTGATATTGCAAGATCGTCATGTGACCTATCGTGAGATTGAGTCAACCTTACACATTAGTGGGACCAGCATACAATCAATATTGCATAAACATTTGAATGTAAAAAAAAATTTTTCGTATTGAATCCCACACAATTTGTCAATCGTTCAAAAAATGGCTCGTATCGATTGATCGAAATAAAAGCTCAAAAAATACGATCGCGGTGCTTCAAAACACGTTTATGACATAGTAACAGGTGATGAATCGTGGATTTACGCGTATGAGCCCGAAAGTAAACAGCAGTCGACTGTATGGGTGTTTCAAGATGAGCCGAATCCAACAAAAGTTGTTCGCGCACGAAGCACTTCCAAGCAAATGATCGCCTGTTGTTTCGGAAAAACTGGACATGTCGCAACCGTACCACTAGAACAACGCAGAACAGTCAATTCTGAGTGGTACACAACCATTTGTTTGCCAGTTGTCTTCCAAGAAATGAGGAAAACCAACCGCCGAAGACGGATCACTCTTCACCACGACAATACGAGCTCTCTCACATCGGCTCAAACAACTGCATTTTTGACCACTCAAAATATCGATTTGATGAGTCATCCGCCGTATAGTCCTAACTTGTCACCAAATGACTTCTTTTTATTCCCGTACGTAAAAAACAAAGTGAGAGGTCAACGTTTTTCGACACCTGAAGAAGCGTTTGCTGCGTTCAGAATGCATGTTTTGGAGATACCTCAATCACAGTCGAAAAAGTGCTTCGACAATTGGTTCAAACGCATGCAAAAGTGTATAGATCTTCCTGGGAAATATTTTTAAAAACAATAAAGCGACTTTCGGTGATTAATATTTGTTTTTGTTCTCTAATCCTGAAATATAAAAGGCAGCCCTCGTATGTGTGCATAATTTTTATTAATTTGCTCTCATATGAAGTTCGTGCAAATATTTAGTAATAACTACTAAAATCTACTAATCATTTCTTCTCTACCAAAAGCACTAGAAATATATCTAAAAACTACCAAAAAAATTTTACAAACATAGCTTTTTAACTGTCCAATAATTTGACGCCATGTCAAATTTTTTTTTCAGTGTTGCCGACAATTTACTTCACGAATGGCGGCAAATTCAAATATTGCCTTAATTTTGGCACACCCTTTATTATGATGCAATCGATGATAAAATTGTACAAACCTTTCAATTGCAATATATTTTTTCTCTGTGTACACATTGATTTGTCGCACCCACTTCCATCATCCTCCCTGGATGTCCCGAGGTCCCGCCTCAGCCTCCTACGTTTCCTCCCGTTCCTGCTCGCTCCTTATTCGTACTCTCTCCTAGTTTCGACCTCCCGAGAGACTCGAGATTATATCTTTCAGTTTCTCCTGAAACATTAATGGTTTTTTGATTTAAGTCCGATGCGATGTTATACATTCTGATAACAGAACCAGGCTCGAAATAATCTTCTCAAGAAAGTTTATTTAAACACTTAATAGCTCCAGCCTGTTAATGTTCTTTTGAACCCGATACGATTGATGGGGAGGAGGATTTTTTTTGCCTCTGAGATGTTGTTTTTTGTCTCGAATTTATCTGGGAAAATGGGTTTATGCGATAATAAATGTGTCACTCGTGAAAGACAGTTCCTGATTGAAAGGAGAAAAATTGTGGAAGGTATATCGTTTTTGCAACGGCTTTAGATTGTGTAACGGAAATATGAGCAGATTATGGAAGTGACGTTTCGGTGATGAAATACGTCATTAGAGGCTTATTTCTGAAATAAATATGTTCGAATGCAGTTACCGTCGCTTCTTAAGGGAAATTTGAAATTCAGCTTTTGTTTGTCTTTTGTACAAACAACATGAGCAACTTATTTCTAGTACTTGGAGGACCGAACTTCACTTTTTTATTTTCCCGATATAGATTTTATATAAAACTAGCCGTTTCACCGCGTATGGAATGTAGAATTCTTTGCAAAAAAATAGCAATTTTTTTTAACTTTGTTGAACCACCTAACACCTCACAGACCGCCACTTAATTTCTTCAATTGCTTGTAATACCGCCTCCCTTAGGTCACCAACTGTCTCATACTTTCTTTTGTATACCTTGATTTTAGCGCACCCCATAAATAGAAGTCTATAACTGCCAAATCTGGAGACCGGGGTGGGAATTCGTATGGACCATTTCTTCCAATCCAAGAGTTTGGATAGATATTATCTACGTGTTGTCTTACTAATAACGGGTTATGAGCAGGTGCTCCATCATGTTGAAACCACTCAATTTCTAAACGAGTTCTCACATTCAAATTATGCAACATGTCTTGAAAAGTGTATTGCTCCCCAGTAAGTGATTCGTCATAGATAAAAGGCCACAGAATAGTAGACCCTATGATAACACACCAAACATTAAAACCAAATTTTATCTGGGGTCGTCTTTGTTCTACATGGAATGGATTTTTTTTAGCCCAGTTATGCTCATTGTGTCTATTGAACATACCGCAATTAGTAAATCTGCTTTCATCTAACCATAACACCTTTAATGGAAACTGTGGATTGTCAAGGCACATGTCTCTAAACCATGTACAAAACAAAATACGTCGATGTTAGTTTTCGAGATCCCCATACGGATCATAAAAAACTCACCCTGTATATCGTTCAGAGGAACATTTTAAAATTATTTTAGTTTTTTACAGGGTGTCCTGAAATGTGAAAAGTATCAAAGTTTTATTTTTTTAAATTGAATGCTCTGTATATTATTACTTTTACGGCATCTACGATTAAAATGATAAGGCGTTTCATGAAAGTTTCCTATACCTAAACCCCATATTTTCTGTAATATTCGCTATTTTATCAAAATGTACTGATCATTTAAAGGTTAGTGTCTCAGCATTCTCTTTTCTTGTCTCCAACCAAATTAGGATTAAGGTCTCCTGAAGTATATTATTTTGTGTTCACTTGAGGAAAATCCAATATTATATACAAGATATGAAATAAATACCAATTAATTAACCAAAATTTCAAACAACAATTACTTCTTTAAGTTTAATAAAACACCCTGTATTTTATGTTACCAACAGTAGTAGAATTTTATTCTCTTTGCGACAGTATAACATTTCCCTATACCTAACTATTCACGTTCCCATGAAAAACGCACATTCACAGAATACAGACGAATTTTAACTTATTTAATATTTAACAAGACAGCTATGAGAATTTGACAGTTTTCATTTAATGCTTAGTTGCTAGGTAATTCATAAACTATAAATCTACCAATTCCGAATACATTTCACCCAAACTGGAAATGCTTATGGGCCACATTATATAACAATTATTTAATTACCTAACTACCTATAGTTCTATTCCACCCTATACGCTATTTAACAATTATTTCTGACAATTTTTGAGCCACTTCGTAAACTGTAATTTTAATCGGCCTTTATATGCAACTTTTTGTTTATCCATCCTGTATAACCATAATTCTATTCTACAAAATGTAGTAGTAGTATGTATCTGCTTAGGGACCAACAAATGTAACATTTGTTAAACACTTAAATATAACCTTGATCCACTCTATAATTCAACTATCTTATCTATGCAACTGCTTATGGACTACGCTAAATAACCGTTTTTGAGATATTTTTTAACCATCCTGGAAAATAAAATCTGTCTCAATCCCTTATATGCAACTTAGTCTAACATGTTTTAATTAACCAGTATAACTATAACTTAACTTCATATGTTGCATATATCCAACAGCTCATGTTCTATTTAAAAAAAAAATCCAACAAGTTTTCAATTACAACCACCTAGTATGTGCAGTTTGACATTTTTTGTACCACCCTGTATAAATATAAATACATCAATTCCCAATCAATTTCACAAAAAATGCAACTGCTTATGGGGCACCCTGTGTAACAATTTGAAATATTAAACTACTTACCTCTACTCCTCCCTATATTTCAAATGTCCTATCTGTGCAACTGATTATGAGCTATGCTATTTCACAATTTTTCCTCATATTTTTTGAAGCACAGTATAAAATATAATTTTTTTTCACACTTCATTTAAACCATCCTTCATTTGCAACTTTTTCTAACCTTGTTTGATTCAGACTGGTAACGGTACCTTGACTTCGTCCCATATTTCAGGAACTCCATATATGCAACTGGTCATGTTCTACCCTATATAATAAAAATTTACTAACGTTCTTTAACCACACTATATAATTATTATTCTGCTCCACGCTATATTTCAACAACTTTGTATATGCAACTACTTATGAGCCACCCAATACAACATTTTTTCACCATCCTATATACTTAGAATTCTAGTCCACTCTATATTTCATCTAAGCGGTATATGAAACAGCTTGTAGATCATAATATTCCTTCATAATATGTTTTAAACTCACACGTATAACTGTAATTATACTCTGCTACATATTTCAACGATCCTATAATATGCTACTTGTGAAGTTGTGAACTAGTTGTCGATATAAAACATTTTTTAACCTATAATTCCACTCCACCTTATATTTCAACCATCCTATATAAACAACGGCTTCTAACATTTTTTTCAACTCTTTTAATAACTATAATAATAGCTCAAGAAAATTCAAATCTTCAGACTGCTTATATAACATATTTTTTATCCAGCCTGTATAATATGATTCTATGTTAACCCTTATTTCACCCACATTGTATATGCAACTACTCATGACCCTGACAATACAATATTAGTTATCCACCCTGTATAATGGCAATGGGTTCCTGTTTGTCTCCCTTTAAACATAATCTTGAGGATTTACATGCATTACTTAACGACATAAACAACACAGAACCAACTATTCAGTTTACACTAGAGCTTGAACAGAATAACAAATTACCATTCTTAGACATTTTAATAACCAAAACACAATCGACATTTGAAACAGAAGTTTACAGAAAACCAACTCATACTAACAGGTATCTCAACTTTAAGTCTAATCATCCAAGTGCAGTAAAAAGAGGTATCATTAAATCTCTATATGACAGAGCAAAAACCAACTGTTCTAATATCAATAAATTCAATGAAGAAAAAACGTTTATAAAAAATATACTTTCTGCTAATCATTACCCAAATAAATTTATTAATAACGAGTTAAACAAAATGGAATACCAAACAATCCCTAACAACCAACATCAAACTTCACCAAGCAACACTGACTCCCAAGATAATCATATTAATGCAATAACTATACCATACATACAGGGTCTATGAAAAAGACTAAAAAGAGTGCGGAACAGATATAATATCAAAACATCATTTAAAACAAGAAATACACTAAAATCAATTATATCAAAAACCAAACCAAATAACACAACTCAAAATACAAAAAATTGCATTTATAAAATCCCGTGTGAATGTAATAAATTCTTTATTGGAGAAACCTCTAGACCTCTGAATGTTCGAATAAACGAACACAAAAATTACATAAAAAACGACAATTTGAAAAATCCAAAATTTGTGAACATGCTTGGGACCTTGGTCATAAAATACAGTTTCTAAATTCAGTTATATTACACAAAGAACAACACAACACCAAAAGAAAACTAAAAGAGCCTGCTTTAATTTTGTTAAATGAAAACGCTACTACCTCCGTAGAATTCAGTCGTTCCTGGTTGCCGATGATTAAGAAAGAAATTGCTAATGGTCATGTCCTTGTGAACAACCCAATATCGGGATAGTTCATAAGGTTTTTCCTAGGTTTTCCCTTATGACTTTAATGGGATCACTGAATCAACAAAGTTCTTTGGTCGCATTTTTGGCGAATGCCCTATCTTATAAGAAAGTCGCACCTAGGAGCACCACATAAAGTTCTGAAGATCTCCCTTTCAAATTCTTCCAATTTGAAAGGAACTTTATGATTATATGATCTTTAGAAATTTCTGTGCTACCCTGTATATTACAAACAAAATTCTCTTAGTTACGTCAAAAATCAAATAATAAACATTGTCAAATATTTAAATTTACATCTTGGAATTGTACCTTTTTAATCCGTAGTTTCTTAGCCATTGACAACGGGGTCTGATCTAGACCCCGAAACGTTTGGAATATACAGCAATTTCCTTTAAATGTTAAAATGTTAAATTAAAATGTTAAATGTTATTTCCCAATAAACACTTAGACACTGTATAAATATAATTCAACTCTATCCGTTTTTAAAACAACTGGTATATACACCTGTTTATGGTCCACTCAATATATATTTTTCGAATCAGTAGTAGCTGCTATATATCTTTTTTTCAAAATTTTTTTAAATCCATTTAATTCTATTCCGCTGTAAGTTTCACCTATCCTATACATAGAACACCCTGTAAAATTACACTTGATATATCAGAATTTTTTTTAAATCCAAACATGTTACATTGACGCTAAAGCAAATATCTAATATTTGGTGCATGCGCTGGAACCAATTGACTAATTGTGTATTACCGAACATGCTATTAGTTTTTTCGCTATATTTACCGTTTCTGTCAATACAGGGGGATAAAATGTATACCAGATTTTAAGTCAAACTATAGGCTTTACAACAAAAAAGATTCAGCAAAAACAGTTGAGTTGTTATTACGTGATGAGGTAACAAACAAACAATCCAACAGACAACTACAATTTTATAACAGTATATAGATTATACGTGTTTAGATCTTTACTAAAACGATTCATTGTTTCATGTCAATTGCTCCAACGGATTCGAATCACAAACGTCGATCTAAATGTAACTTTTGGAACATCTCACTATTTAGTTGTTCATTCGAACATTTCATTTTTTCCATCAGTCAGAGTGCGATAGACAATGATATAAATGATGTTAGATATAATCCGAAATTATCCGAGATATGTCGATACAATAATATGAAAGATGCGCGAATTTATTTCTGGCCCACCCTGTATAAATGAGTTCAATCAATCATCACAGAAACCTCATTCCAAAAAAAAAACGACGTGTCCGAGCATTTTTCCAAAAAAACAACACCTGAATTTTAAATGAATTTGTTCCACCCCTGGCGTCACCCCTCATTTTTTACAGTCCTGTTTCTTCCATGCAATTCCAAAGTTAAACAAATGTATATATTGTATATTTTCCTGCACTGAACTCTGTTTAATCTTCGACTAGTATTTTTATTAAAATGGATTATAGTTTTATCCTAACCTTATTTTTTATGAACTAGCAAATTTGACCCAGCAGTCTGTACTTTATTTACAGACTATATGTATAGAAAATAATTTGAGATTTCCAAAATAATTTAATATTGAAATATTACAAGTTATCCAACGTCTATGAACATGCAACTGTATTGGCACATACCTTTGATCAAAACCAATCGATTATTAGTTCTGGCACATATCGAATACCTACGAGACTAAATTAATCGCTGGTAATGTTGCTTCTGTTGTGCTCGGGAGTGCATATGCGATTCCCTTATTCAAATTGCAATAATCGGGAAATTTCACGTACGATATTAATATTGTCTGCATCAAATATTGACTGCCTTTGGTCCGACTGTTTGAGAGTATTATTAATAGCATAAATTTAATCGAGCAAGGAACTAAAAAGTTGCGCTGCATGTTCCGAGCCTCACGATTAACGTGATTAATTTTAAAGGGCACTGAAATTATCCCACTGATTTTCTACAAAAATCCATCACAATCAGTTTCTGATATCCTTTTTAATGAAAAGTCTATGTCGTAAATTTTTTTATCACCATTTATTATAATTAACCCACCTAATTTGATACAGAACAACAACAACAAAGTTGAATTTGACATTACTTTACATTAATCACTATAATAAAAACTAATTCATCGGACAAACAAAAGGTTTAGCAAACACTATTTTTAGTTTATGCAATTACGAATTTAAAGTACCGAAAATGCTACTTCTTTTGGGATCATCATATTCGTTGGACAGAGAGTAACACAGATAGTCATAAATGCGGCGCAAAGCAGGACAGTAGTGGATCAGCCGATACACGCTTGACTCATCGCTTTTAGTCAAAGAAAAGTAGTGTATTATTGACTGTGAATTTTTGGTGTAGAAATAAAAAAGATTATTTTCGGAGTATAATTATTTTTGAGCCCATAGAAAATGTTTTGCGACAATAACCAAGAAGATAATATGACCTATTAGGGTACATTTTTCGGTTGTTTTAAGATGCCAATTGTTCAACAATATTCTATTTTCAATAAGTCCAGATCTAAGAATTTTTATATAATATCTTATTTGACACACACCAAGAATTTTTTTTGAGATCCTAATGTGATTAAATTAAATTAAGAAATTAACTATTACTTGCGGTAGTATGTTGATCTATGTTATTCTTTGGGTTTTCCGTTGAATAAGTTAATCTTAATTACACTTTTTAACCATCTACCAAGTTGATTAGGACGTTTTTAGTCATTAAATTCTACAGAATATATTTCTTTGTGAACATTACTTTGTTGATGTGTTCAACATATAAGGAACAGAGCCACAATTTGGTGATTTTATATGCATATCTTGCCCTTTGAGTCATTAATTCGCAGAATTCTAACCTTCTATCTTAATCATCGTCAGCAAGCTGTTGTAAAAGCTGTATTTTGTAGGGAAAGAATTTATTTAGGCGTAACGTTTTATGCACAGAGCCGAGGGAAATGTTTGTTAACCTGGAGACTTTTGGCATTGATGCTAGAGGATCCATGGCAAAATGACCTAAATCTCAACCTGTGCAGCTTCAGTTAAAACTCTACGTTTCTTGGCAATTTTATTGCACACTACTACTACAATACTGTTCTATAATTTACAACACTAAATATTTTTCTATTGAACTATAGGCAACTCCAAAGATAGTAAAAGATGGTCATCACTTGGTCTGAAAGAGCGTTACCCAGCCACTGCCGTGTTTATCATTTGAAAACCAACCTAGCATATATAATTACGCAGTGGTTTCTGTTGTCGTGTAGAGCGTTTTGGATTTTAATTTTTTTGAACATTTGGGTTGTAAACTTTAAAGCCAGCAGTGTACAATTTGAAAGGTAATATATTTAATATATATATATATATATATATATATATATATATATATATATATATTACTCTGGAATAAATGTACCTCAATTAACCTAATAGGTATATTCAAACAAATCTTTAAAATATTTTAACAATTAGAACTTTGCAGCAATGGGACCATGTAATGTAAAATTAATTAACTATAAGATACCCACATTGTCAGAAAACATAAATTTTCAGAATTATTTTCAATACAAAAAATTTACTTACCAACGTATTAACCCATGACTATTTCTGTTTTATGTGGAAAATATAAAGAAATAGGAATCACATACTGTTAATTAATAGTAGTTAAATACACCTATTTTTAAGAATTTTTTTGTGTGAATTGAAATCCTGTTTGACTGAATTGAAAACTTTTAACCTAATCGCTACAAAAGTAATGAAATGTCAAAATTTAAAACAAATTTCCGGCAGATGGCTAAGCATTCAGATCTACCGATTTATCGTGAATTTGTGCATAATTTCACAATTTTCTGTAATCTTAGTTAAACTTATATGTAAGTTACCCGACAAAATAAAAACTCTAAATTAAAGTATAAGGTTAAAATAAAGAAGATATCAGAAAAAAATTGATGAGGTGCATAACATAATTCTGATTTTAGTTGAGAAACCATATTTACAATGCAATGATAGTTGCAAACTGCAAACTTGCGGGCGCCCAATAAACGGCGATGTATTATAATTTGTCGTTGGTTATATTTCAATAGCATGACTATGCAGGATAACGTTAGCGAAGGGCCAAAACTTTTACTTATACATTTAATTTAGTTTGTCTTTCACATTGGAGTCAACCTATCTTATGTTTTTCTCTCCAAGCAATCTGGCGGCACTGTTTAGCATTGACAGAATGCATGTAAATAATGATTTTTTATTATTTTAATATTTAATTATTAAAACAATATTATAAATTAATTTTAGCATTCTGCACTACAAGTCGTCTGTAGCTACTAAACAAAATAAAAATAAAGCAAATCGGTTGAGTGACAGAAGAGAAAATGCTACCTAACTGTATTGTCTTTGCCTATTTATATATAGATACCCATCCAGAGCGACTGGAAAATTCGATGTACCCTATATAAAGCAAATAGAATTCATAACTTAGTACAGCTTAGCTAGTTGAATTACATTCCGTGTGAATTGTTTATCGAAATCAGCTGTTGTAAATATTGAATTTTTATGTGTAAATAAAGTTTCTAGAAAGTGAAAGTGTAGATCAGTTTTTATTTAATTAATTAAACTTGAACCAACCAAGCTTATTGCAGTATTGAAACTTTTAGAAGTAATATTCGCCCCGTTTAGGGGTTGGAACTGCAGGGTGACCGATACGTGTAAAATGCATCCCCCCATAAATATAAATTAACGAGTTTTTTTGTCTTTTTAAGATATTTTGGGTGGCTAGTTTTGAAATGAAAGCGCTGTATATATATAGACAAATCGAAAACCTCCTCCTTTTTTGAAGTCGGTTATTAAGAAAGTAATACTAATATCGCTATCGTTACCAATATTAATCTTGTTCCAAAGCTCCTTACCTATACTCTCAAAAATAATTACCCGTGAAATCTTGGGGTTCCCATTATACACATAAGTCTTAAGCACGTTCTTGATGTAAAGACATAAATCTGAAATATGTAAGACGACGTATTAAATTACCCAAAGTAAATTGATACCGTCAGTGCATACACCTGTGTCTGGTATTTTGATACGCCCTGCCGGCGACATTATGCCAAAAAATGTCTCCGTTTTTCTCCGGTGCCACAGCGGGCTGCATGCTGGAGCAGCGTTTAAGACGAGACACCTCGGAATAAATGTCCATGGGGTGGAGACTCCCTGTTTACTTATTTAGATGTCACGATAGGGGGAAACCGGTGTTTTGCACATTTGTCACGGAAGGATCTTTAAATTATTAATGAAGGCGATGGGTTTTTCCATTAGTTCCGTAATGCCAGGCAAATTATGGTGAGGTAGCTTTGTGGAGTTCGTTAGAATTGTACCTACAAATAATCGAACATTTTAACATATCAAGATTTGCCTGAATAAGCTGGAAATTCCGTTACAAAGTGTGCCTAAAATAAGAATGGAGTAACTTTTGAGCCCGGGAGACCATGTTGGTTAAATTTTTACAAAGTTCTACAATTTAAATACATTTTACATTGTGTTTTCAACAGTAAACAAACTCACAAGTTTCGAAGTTTTTTATTCTTTGCAATTTTAGCTTAACTTTAATTCTAATATACCGTTTTTTAGGGTTCCGTATATACAATATACGGATACCCTTATAATATCACTCCGGATTTCTCCCTCCGTCACATCACAGCAATTTTCTCCTAAACTACTGGACGGACGAGGTTAAAATTTGGCATCAATGTATAGTTTGGTGACCCGACCAGGAGTACATATCCTAAAAGAAGCAATTTTCATTATGCGAGTACTTCTGGGGGTGGAAACTAAAAAAAATCGACCGTCCCCCCCCCTGATCTCTGAAACTACTGAGCCTAAAATTTTGAAAAAAAAATAGGAAATATAGATCGTTGCGCGAACTTTTCAAGAAAAATAAGGAGAAATACTTAATATTAATTTTGGAGGGCAAATTATAGAATTTAATAAAAATTTAAAAATAAAAAATATTTCAAACGCATCATGTAATATATCAAATGAAAGGTCCCTTTCTGAGGAACTCAAATATATTTTTTTCATATTTAAAAAAAAATTAATTAAAAAGATATTAAGGAAAATATACCAAAATTTACCCATTCCCCTCTCTTATCTCCTAAACTATAAAACGTAAAGTTTTGAAAAAAATAAAGGTATAGGGTCTGACCTGAAGTTTACTGCAAAAATAAGGACAAACCTTTTAATTTTGGGGGGCAAATTACAAATCATGTTATATATCAAATAAAAGGGCTCATTATGACGAAAACTAATACATTTTTTCCATATTTTTAAAATAAATTAATTAAAAGATATTAACAAAAATATTTAAAAAAATTACCCATTCCTCCCCCCTTATCTCCGAAACCACAAGCTGTAAAATTTTGAAAAAAAAAATACTGGTATAGTGCCTCACCTGAACTTTACTGGAAAAATAAGGAGAACCCCCTAATATTCATTTTGGAGGGCGAATTATAGAATTAATTAAAAATAAAAAATTATAATTATTTCTAATGGATCAAGTAATATATCAAATCAAAAGGCTCATTATGACGAATACTGATATATATTTTTTATTTTTTTTTTAATAAATATTTTAAAATATATTAAAAATAATAACTTTAAAAAATTATCCATTACCCCCTTTATTCCCCAAACTATAAGACCTAATTTTTTGTTTGTAGGAAAAATACAAAGAAATTCCTAATATTAATATTGGGGGCCAAATTATAGAATTAAACAGAAAATAAAAAAATATATTTAACGCATCATGCAATACATCAAATGAAAGGGTTTATTATGAGGATTACAAATACATATTTGTCATATTTTTAAAATTAATTGTTTACACGATATTAACATAAAGATATAAAAAATTCTCTTTTCTCACATTATTTCCGAAACCATACTACCTTAAATTTTGAAAATAATTAGGGGTACTGGTGCTCACTTAAAATTTAAAAGAAAAATTATCAGATAAAAGGCTAATTATGTGAATTACAAATATATCATATTTTTAAATCATTTGTTTAAAAGATGTTAACAAAAATATTAAACATTGACGTAATTCCCACTTTAGAAACTACACTATTTAAATTTTGAAATATATATATTTTTTTGTATTTTTAAATAATTTGAAGATTTAATAATTTCTAATTTAAAACTTGACCTATTTTGCCCTATATCTTCCAACCTACAGAGCCTCAAAATTCAGACAGTAGGTTATAAAAAGCTTCCCTGAAAGTTTATTAGTAACATAAAACCCTTATGTTAATTTTTGGGGGCCAAATTATAAAATTAAATACATATATATTGTTATAAAAATCAAGCGAATCCTTAAGCAGATAAAATAAAAAGTTTGTGTGGAAAATGAAAGCTTCTTTTAAAAGCTATAAGGGCAAATATAAGAAAATGTACTCATTCCCTGCTTGTCTGAAACTGGAATATTAGAATCTTGAAGGTGGTACGGAACCCTTAGGATGCGAGTCCAATTATTTTCTGTAGTATTACTTAAATGGTTTTTATAAGCTAGTTGCTTTTCATCTTCTACTTGCCGAAGCTTTTCTGTCCATAATTTTTTACCTGTTTCTGAGGCCAGGCAGCCTCTATTACCAAATAACGAGTGAAAATCACCATGAAGTTACTATAGTAATCTTATAGAAACATTTTAGTCATCTATTTTACCATGCATGGTAAAGCCAGCCATGTCATATTCGGCACCAATACTGCTCTACCCATTGTAAATCTGAGATTCAATCAATTGCAGATATCGTGCAACACTCTGAATCATCTCTGGCTACTGGCGGAACCAGTAATGGGGCGTGCGCCCCTGAAGCTTTTTAAAAATGAACAAATAATCATTAATAACGGTAAAGAGTAGTGAGTCAACTAATAAACCAAAAGATAGTTAAGTTATAAACTCCTAAACAGACATGAAAGCAATAACTTGATAAACTGAAGGAATTCATTTCCAAGAAGTGTATTTATTTACTTACCATAAGACCAAATCCTAATTACATAAAAGACACAAACAAGAATAGATATACAAATTTGGACGCTAGGTCTGATCTGCCTAGTCAGGTTAAATTCTAAAGGACCGCCTGTTTCTTTAAGGTCTCTGATTTAATTGTGTTTATAGGATTTGTGGTCTGGGTCAGAAAATCCTGATGATTCTTTAACCGTCAATTCTTCTAATAAGTTTCGTATCACAATTTTCATCTCACGCCCCGCTCTCAGGACCTTCCTAGGTTTTTGTTAAGGGAACCTAGAATTCTGCATATATAACTAGAGGCAGATATAAAAATTTTATTTCTTTTGTTTCTAACCGTCCAAAAATTCTGTTCAGTCTTTAGTTATAGAGGTTTCTTCTGCTTTCTTCATTTATTAAGCACACTTTATAAATCTCTACCTTTTTTATTTTGTTTTTCGTTTTCTTCCAGTTTTTGAATATATCAATTGCAGTCGACTAAATAGTGGTCTGAGCCTATGTCCGGACCCCTATATGCTCGTGTACCTTTTAACTGTCCAGCTAGTTTCTATTTATTATTATATAATCAATAATTGATCTAAGGCTTTGGCTCGTCCAGGTGTATTTGTGTATATCTTTTTTACGGAAGAAACTGTTTGTAATTTTTAAATCATTGTAAGTAGCAAAGTCTGTAAGTAGTCCTCGATTTTCATTGCATGTTTCTTTCCCGTAGCATCCTACTATATTTGTAATTGGAGATCTCCCATAAGAATAACTTAGCTCTGTTGAAAATACATTGTAATTCTTCATAAAAGATCTTAGATTCTTCATTTTTTCCTTCTTCTGGAGCATAGATGGCTATCAAACTTGCCCTACCTCGTTCTAGTTTTAACTTAACTGTCAAAATACGTTCATTTATGTAAGTGTAGTTCATTATATTTTTCCCAATTTCTGTGAATATAAATAGCAATAGCTTTACTTGCTTTTTTATTTTGATCTACTCCACTGAATATTATTATGTAGTCTTCTATACAGTGTGGAACAGCCAAATGGAATAAATTCGGTAACGAATAAAGAAGGGCGTGTCGGGAAAAACGCTTGGACCCCTCGATTTGTATTGTATTGTATTTGTAAAAATATATAGGGTGTGTCATGTGTCAGTGGCCAATACCAATTTTCTTATTTTAAATGCAAGCCCCTGTATATTATTTATTGTTTGGGTTCTCCAGAAAATTCTGGACATAATTCATGTTCAATGACCTACACATATTTTCAGCTCTTTCGGAAATATTAAGTGTTTTCAGATTTATTACAAAAATTAGCATTAATAAAAGAAAATTATGTTATTTCACAAATTCGCTACATTACACTAAAAACCTAATAACTAATACTGATTATTTAATAATATATAAAAAACAGAAAATCATTATTTCAATGTAGGAAATGTTCAAAATGCTCGCCGCAAAGGTTTTAGCAACATGCTAATCTGGTATAGAAATTTCTTCTAACGTTACTCAACATAACTGATTTAATCCCAAGCGTGATTCGTCTTTTTAGGTCATCTAAGTTGAGGGGTTTCGTTTTGTATACAGTACTTTTGACATATCACCACAAAAAGTAGTCCAATGGCGTCAGATCAGGAGATCGTGCTGGCCATTATATCGATCCGCGCCTTCTCTGTCATCCAGTGAGGATTCTCATTAGACCAATAGCGGCAATTTTGACGATTAACATGATCGTGAAGTATAAATGTGCTCTCATCAGAAAACAAGACATCTTCTAATTGGATCACATTGTTATCTAAGCTTACCATCATTTGTTCACATAAATACGTTCTCCTATCGAAATCGTCTTCCATGAGCTCCAGAGTCGGCATCATTTTATAGGGACGCATTTTACTTTCCTTTAATACTCTAAATATTGATGCGTGGCTAACGTTGAACAGAATTATGTGGGTTTTTGTTGAAACTCAAGCCTAGTATCCAATTTCGTACTATCACTTACAGCATTGGCAGCTACTTTTTTTATCTTATCTGTCTTACATGACCAAGCTCGCGGAACTGTTCTTCTATTTTACTAATTGTTTCTTGGGATACATGCGGCAAATTTGGAAAATTTTCATGAAATAAGCGAGAAACTTCCATTTGTGTCCGCGTGTTATCTCCATAACCATTAACCAATCATTTGTAGAATGTTTTTTAACCGACTTCCAAAAGGGAGGAGGTTATCAATTCGTGGCGTCTTTTTTTTTGTATGTTACCTAATTTCTTCACCTGTGGCGAACCGTTTTGAATGAATATGGTCTTGCTTAATAGAAAATATATCCGGATTGGTGAAACTTCAAATTTGGGAAAAGACTTCTGTTGGTAAAGTGATGAAATTTGTTAATGAAAACATGCGTTCATGGAAATAGACCAATATCCCTAACATATTGGTCGATTTTTCGAAAACTCCTTATGAATGTGTATAGTTTTTCAACGTTTACTCTATTAAGGAAGATCGCTAGATGGTCACATATATTTACTGCGTCGTGCAACTTGCAGTTTTGCAGGAAATTCTAATCTTCTTATCAAAAATTTCATCAAATTGACATAACGAACATTTCTACATAAATATTTTAATTCCAACGTAATAGTGCGAGAATTGTAATTGCAAATTTGAAAATTTTCTGTGTACTTCTCAAGCATATAGGTAGTAAAGCATAGTATTTTCTTAGTGTAGGGAACTTAGCATTATTTTAATACCATTTTTGCAAAAAAATTCCACAGGTGTTTGAATGTTTTTTCTTGAAGAAGGTACACCGCGTAACACAAAAAAAGTTTTGTTAACAAATTTTTATATCTTAGTTAATTATACTAGGTGTTTAAAATAGCAAAAACCCTAGTTTTGGCAGTTTTTGTAACTTTTCATCAACAGAGTAAAAATTTAAACCATCAAAGGTAAGTGTGTTGTATGTGCATTTTTAGAACCTACTAAATGAGATGTTGATTGATACGATTGGTTATTTAATAAATGAGTTATTAGCGAAAAATGTGAAAAAAGGCTCAATTTTCAATCACTCGTAACTCTTATCTAACAAAATTTAGAATGATAAAACTTGGCAAAAAGTTTCATTTGTCTATCTAAAATAACTGTTCAACTTAATGGCTGTGAAGGTTTTCTCACAAATGTAATTTTTTATCGAGAGCTCTTTATTTTTGGTGATGTTTACAACGCTCCCATTCTGCATCAAATTACTTTTTGATAAATCTGAATGAAACATGTTAATTATCAAATCTTTCGATACAACTCATCATATATTAATATTCTTTTGGGTTTGTTCTATTATCTCTAAATTTAATTTTAAATTCTGCATTTTGGTATTTGTCAACGCATACATATTAGTAGAGGGGGATCCTAATTTTCCCTCACGGTAGAATAAAAATAGCATGTCATCGAATTGACATGACGTCCAAAATGCTTTTTCAAGGTAAATTATGTTATATACGAGGGTAAATCAACTATGAACAGTAATTTTGCTATTCTGCTTAGAATGCAGTTTCAAACTAAATTATGTTATTTGCAATAGATGTTTGGTTTATGGACACTGGGGAACCAGCCGGGCATGCGCGTATGCTTGGCTTGGTCCTTAATATCTATTGTATGGTGTGAAGCAAGAGTTCCATTCGTCTGTTATGCAACAGATTATCATAAAGTTTTAAACCAGTAAAAGCGTTAAAGCCTCAGAAATTCTAAATCATTTTTTGAAGGCACAGTTTGGGTATAGTACACCGTCTCAGAATCGTGTGTATATGTGGGTGAGAAAATTTAAGGGTGTACGAGTATGATAACCATGATCGACACACAAGGACATGCCTTACAGCTGACAATGCCAATAGTTTTCGACAGCTCATTGAACGTGAGCGCCGATTAACCGTGGAGGAATTTCCTCAGAATTGGGTGTCAGCTACGCAAGTGTTCAATCAATTACCATTGATTAACTTGGTTTCAGAAAAATTTGTGCACGACGGGTTCCGAGATTTTTGACTGTAAACTAAAGATCCTTGAAAGATTTCTAAATAGATTTGAGCGAGAAGGGAAGGCCTTTTTGTAGCGCTTCGTCTAAAGTGGCGAAAAAAGAATAAAATTCAAAACTCGCCTCTCATCTGGAAAAGTCCTTGCCAAGATTTTTTTTTGACTCTAAGGAAATATACTGATTGATTTTCTACGTGCCCAACGTACAGTAAATGTGGATTACTACTGCCAGTTGTTACGGTTGGCAAAAGCATAAGAGCATAAGCTAGTTCTGTTTCCTTCTGTACCAGTCCTTTCACGTTCCACTTTGCAAATTTTATTGCAGTATGAATCCATCTCTTATCATTTTTCTTCGTCAATGTCGTCACCGTTTGATCTGTATAGAACTAATCCATTTTAATTATTGCTGGCATTATTGATTACCTTGCTTTGCCAGAACAGTTACTTTTAATATTCCTTTAAACAATTCTAGATACACAAATATTCTGTGCAACTACTTAAATTATTCTTATTGTATATTTTATTGCAAAGTAATCAAAGAGTAAGACGTTTATGACAACCTCTAAATTTCTAACGAAATCCTTTAAAATCTAATATAAAATACAAATTACAAAGCCAAGTATCATAATCCTATGCTTTACTCAACAAAATTATTATATTTTCCCAAAATTAATCATTCCATAAATGTATAAATCATTCATGGCGCTTTAGTGCGTAATTATACCCTTTATCACAACTTCAGAGAATTAATTTCGTTACTAATCCTTTGAGTGAATTAAATATAACCTTCGAAAACAAGGACCTCAAAAACAAAGGACAAGCACAACAAACCACGGCCGCCTTTTCGTGCATTACAATCAAAGCCAGCTCGAGACCTGACGAACAAACGAGGATTCAAAAACAAAACAAGCTTTGTGTGTATATATATGATGAATAAAGTGCGTCACGGAGAGCGCCAGATACAAATACAAGTTTGAATTTTGTATATATTTATGAGGAAAACTGTTTTAGGAATTACCAAAACTCAAACTAAATATCAACCAAATATATTAGAGAACTATAAACATTATACTCTTATTATTGTTTGTTGTAGCATTAGAAGTTTCTATGTAATATACTCTACAACTACATATTTACGTTCAACTTTGAAAATGTTGAACATTAAAGTTGTTCTATTATTTCTTCATATTATCCTGGACTTTATATTACAGCATAAGGTGTATGATGATAGTGTTTTAGGTAGATATTGATTTACGTTAGTTATAATATTATAAAATATTTTTTAATTATTCTAATGATTTAAGGTACAATATGGTCGTTTACTTTTTGGGCTAAAATGATAATAAAGGGTAGCTCCTCCATGGTTATTTATGCACTTGTTTATTCTATAGGGCGTTGTTAGAAGTAGGTGGTTAATGTCATATTCAGCATAACTCATCCAAATCCTTCATATGTCTTGCCAGAGGTCATCCAAGTTTGCTGAGGGATGTCGACCTAGCATATAACATACGTTTCCGATGGGTGTCAAATCAGGTGATTTTGATGGTCATCTCACAGTCTCTATGCCTGGTATTAGCACTAAAACTGACATCTCACACTTTGATATTTTGATATCTGATGTTTAACAGCCAAATCTTTATTTCGTTTCCTAGCTCGAAACCGCCTGACCCTCATACGTCCATCATGGCATCCCAAATAAAACCTGAATTCGTCACTGAAACATAGGGTTATTTCCGTTTTGTTCTGTCTTGACGGCAACATAATCAGATGGTACAATGACAATGTTTCGGCAAAGTCACATCTGCCCATTCGCATAATTCTCGTATCTGTCTGCTCACGCTCCTAGTTACTGGAATATTAAGATCTACAGCAGCCAGAGCGTTGCTATATAGTTGCGGTTCGGCGGTTGTCAGTTAGGCTCATAAAAAGCTGCTTGTGATTGGCTAGTGGAGATGCTCCCCGATTTCTCATTGGTTATTTCCGCTTTAATTTTCCAGGTGTTCAATAAGTTCTCGATTTTTACTTCTTGCGTTTAGACTGTCTGTGAAACTCTTATACCAGTCTCAATTTAGGGTATTTTTTTCAGTACTTTCGTATACTCAAGTCCGTTCGGTGTGATGTCGTGCTGTCGTTTACCGCCATCGATGTTGATTCTTTCTTTTCTATGACGTTCTCATGTTCATCACGTCTAACTTGAATTCTTCTATTAGTTTGCCCCACATAGGTTTTGTGGCATTCAGCACATGGAATCTCAAAGACTCCCTGCTGTTCTAAAGGGATACTGGTCTTCGGATTCCTCAACACCGGCTTATTATTTTATAGGAAATGATAATATTTTAAATACTGTAGCTACTTAGAATTCTCGCAATACCCGTGGTGCTCTTAACATATGGTAAATAGCCTTGTTTATTGGTGTCTAATGTTCTTCGTCTGTTAGTCTCGGATTTGAGTTTAGGGGTACATTTTTGTCTGTAAATCCTTTTTGTTTTAAAGCTGTTTTTCAACTGTCCATTTCCTGTTTAATGTTATCTTGGTCATTTAGTCCTTGTAATCTAATTCCTAAGTTTTGACGACGGCTAGCCATTTGGGCTGGGCGGTGATGAGAATTAGCATAAAGGTATCGGCTAATGTATACTCTTTAGCCAATGTTTCCATTATCTTCCCTCTTTATCAAAACATCAAGAAATGACAACTGATTATTGGCTTCATCCTCCATAGTAAATTTGATTTTGTGATGGTTACCATTATTATGTTCTAAAAATGTTGTTGAGGTGTTCTCTCCCATAGGACCCAATCACAAGGTATCATCCATAAATCGTAACCATAAACTAAGTTTACGACTTGCTGTTCTTAGTGCCAACTCCTCAAGGTTCTCCAAAAAGACGTTTTCTATTACTGGCTAGAGTAGTAGTGGTGGTCATTGAAGCTCCTTCCACTTGTTTGTATCATTGGTACTCATATATAAAATAGGTGTTCTTCAGACAGTGCCTTGTTAAATCTTCAAGGTGTGGAAGTGGTTTGGATTTTCCTAATTTGATACCCATGACTTCATCGATAGGGATGTTGGTGCAAAGGGACACTACTTAAAAGCTTACAGAAAGACAGTCTTGTGTAAAATAGTTTTTCTAAGAGGTAAATGTGTCGAATTTTTCATGTTGGACTAGGTATTTGGCTAGCTGTTGTGTTAGGAACCCAATTGAGCTCACTTTTGCGCCCAAAGGTTCACCGTCTTTTTGTACTTTTGAACATCTCGATCACTTATCATGTGGAATGAGAGTTTGTGCACATTTTGGCAATTCTACATGCTTGGTCCCAAACAACAAGTGGGGGGAACGTCCACTCATTGCCAAAGACCAATCACAAGAAGCCTTCACGGGACCAACCAATAACCGCCGAACTGCGTCTCTATAACAGCTCTCCGGCAACTGCAGATCTTAATATTCATCTTATTATAAATATGAGCAGATAACATGAGAATTAATGAATTAATTAATATCTATGAAATGCCCTAGAGGAGTTACTTATAGACAGTTTACACTGTAACATTATTCACACCATATATTACTTACTCTAGGATTTATTAATTTTTTTAAGGAATTCAATTGTTATGTACTTTTTTGTAGGCAAGGAACAAAAACCCATTGTTTACTTCTACCATACCGCTATCGTATCATTAATTAAGGAATAAGCAGCAGACAAAAAGATAACAATATCAATCAATTAAGTCAAAAATACCGTTTTCACAAAAAGCATTATCTGCTTTAAGTTCGAGTTTATTACGCTCCTCCATTCATAAACTCCTTATTTAAATTCGCTCAATGAAGCGAGAGCGTTGTAACAATCCATAGATTATCCATCTAAGGAGATTCTTCCTAATGCTCTTGAAGAAGTCCTCGACGCGGAAATCTTGATAATAAAGAAGGAATTCTCCCGGAGTAGCGCGAAAGGCGAATTTTTCTACAGGAGGATTTATTAAAAATGTCGACTTCGAGATATTAAAAAATTCAAAGATCCTTTTGCACGGAAGGTACACTAATATTTCCTGGAATACGAATATTTCGTATATCTAGTATGAGATGATAAACCTCGAAGGAATTCGTTCATTTTCTTAATTGGGTTAAGAATGCTTTCGGTTATGGGGAATTCGCATGTTTGAGGAGTTGTTATATGTGTGCTATGATAGAGAATACAAACAACAAAATAATTATTGAAGTTTTGATTTAATCAGGTGAAGTATTAAGGAGTTCGAAAATGGTGAAGGCATTCATACATTAATGAAACAATCTTGAAATAGTCTAATATTACAATGTCAAGTGAAATTGTATATTTTCTTTATAACTCAGATGAATTTTCTTTCGTTATTTCGTTACCTTTTACTAGCAAAAAACAAACAAACAACAACAACAAACAAACAATAGAACTACGCTTATATGATTGGGACACCCAACTCTGTAGGTATAAGTACAAATTTTCAACTAGTAGGTGGAGAAAATACAGATAAAATATGTTCCCTAAAAATGACATCCTGAACATGAAAAGTGTATACAAGCAGAATTTTTCCTTTATTCTTTTATTATTCCAAAGCAGTTTTTTTTACAGCATGTGCCATTTCCCGCAATCAATACGCCATTCTGTTCTATCTTCTGTACCTGCCGTGGAGAACTGTCTGGCAGTCATCGCCTTGTAACCATGTTCTCCGAAGACTTCCCTTCTTTTACGTTTTCCAGGAGGAGTCCACTGCCAAATCTTTTTAAGCCATCTACTTTAACTCATTCGGTTCAAGTGCCCATACCATGTCAACCTTTTTCTCTCCAGCCTGTCTATTATGCCCATATCTTGATCGAAATTCATTTCTTGCTTAATGATCTCGTTAGGAACATATTGGAGTCGAAATATCATGCAATTCCATGAAAAGCTTCCCTCGCCAGGGCTTGTAGTCTCAAGGTATACCTTTTTGAGATATTCCATGTTTCAGAGCAATGTAGAGTCATACCTCATACTATAGTTTGGTATATCCTCAATTTTGTGCAGTTCTCTATTCCCTTTGACCACCATATTCCGTTTAGCTGTTGCTTTACGGCCCTATTTTATTGTAATTATATCCCTCTCGCAGTTCGTATTCGTACTGATTAGTGTTCCAAGGTACTTAAACTCTATATTTTACCACCGTCAATGGCCATACCTTCTGGGTCAACCTGTATCGAAAGTTTGTAAGGTCGATGAAGTCAAGTGTGTTTTCCAGTTCCTTGCACCCTCCAATCGAACTAGTCACAAGGGTCCCTCTATAATTTTCACTTTTTTTTTCTGACGTCCTTCTTGTTTATCGAGTTTATGTATTCGTACTTCTATCATCTGGAATACTTTCTGTTCCTTTTAGGTATTGTGTGAACATTTCTGCTAAATTTTCTTTTAGTTCTCTAAGACTTTACTAGATTAATTCAACTGGGATGCCTCCAGGGCCAGGAGCTTTATTAGTTCCCATGATTTTAAAGGCTTTATCTATTTCTTCTATAGTTATTTTTTTCACTTCTTCCTTAACGTCGTCCACTGATCCGTTTCTATTTCCTACATACGCATTTCTATGTTCTTTGAGCAAATTTTGAAAATATTTTTTCCAATCTTCTATGTTTATGAGAGATAATATATTTTTCTTTTTTTTTAATTTTCCCTTGTACTTGTGACAGTCTTCCAAGCTTCTCTGGTTCTGCTCCCACCTATTAGTCTCTCCACATTTTTACATTTGTTTAACCACATGTCGTCTATTGTTTTATTTACTTCCCTTTTAATAACTGTTCAAATTTTTGTCCAAGAGGCTCATGTGCAGCTTCATGGATATATTTTTCGCTGGGTGTTGCTATATTTCTAAGTTGTGTTAGTTTTCCGCATAATCTAAGTTTGTAGAGTATTATTAATTTTATTAAAATGTGATTAGAATTCCCTAAATTTTCCTATAGCTGATTATACTGCTTAATTATAATTACATTTTAAATATTTTAACTGAACAATGACATTCATGATAAAAAATTCACAAAAAATGTGTTTTGTATACCAGATTTCAAGTTATCCTATAAAGAAACGTCTGATGAACATCCAGTGAATGTGTTCCCAATCCACTGACTTGAGTACTGATAAACTTGTCATTGTTTAACCGAAAATATGTAGTAAAGCAATGCATCCTCGAATTTTAAGCAATATTTACTTTTCTCTAATGGAAGTGCTGTGAAACCTTTGGTGTGTCACAAATGTAAAAACACAGTTTTGCACTTTAACACTAAACCTTTATTTTAAACACGCCATTTCAACAACTCTAAGTTGCCATAATCAAGGAGTAAATCAAACTGTGGTTTTACATTTATACTTTTCTCTATCTCAATTTTTTACTAATTTATAAATATATGCTCAATAGTGGTCTCCAAACCTAGTTATATGTTTCATCCATTTAATTTCCTTCCATAATTAGTAGTCCAATAATTGAATTTTCAAATTATTCAGCACAATTTTTTATTCTTGGATTTGCTATCAAACAACTGACAATGTAATTATACAAAGTAGTATGTTAACAAAATATTAAATTTAATGAACCTTGTTGTGTTCCTCTTTTGTATCTATTTGAAGCTTGTTCAGTAAAATTTTGGATATAAATTTTTGAAACGTGTTTAGTAGGGTGGTCCCACGGTTATTTTCAGATTTTTTCTCTTCGCTTGTTTTGAATAAATACTTCCTTTTCATTCTTCAAACACTTTACCCTTGTACGGTCTTTTATTAAACAATTTCGTGGTTCTTTTATTAAGGAGTTTCTGCGGTGTATACCAGTTTGTTGCTTATCCCGTCTAATCCTTCAGCTTTTCTATTTTTTAGTTATTTAATCGTGTCTTCCTCCTCATCCACTATTATGTTTACTTCCCCATTATCTTATGATATCGTATTTGGGTTATATTCTCCCTTCTCTTTGTTCAAAGTACCCCTTCTATTGGCGGTTACCTACTTCGTTTATCTTTAAAGTCTGGCATCCTCCATACTTTTTTTTGCGACCCCTTCAGATAGGACTTTCTTTGTAAACGCTTTCCAGTAACTTTCTTTTAACTTCTTTATTTTTAGGGTTCGGTATATACAATATACGGATACCCTTATAATATCACTCCGGATTTCTGCCTGATGTGACAGACATCACAGCAATTTTCTCCTAAACTACTGGACGAAAGAGGTTGAAATTTGGTATCAATGTATAGTTTGGTGACCCGATCAGGAGTACGCAAAAGAAGAAATTTTGAGTTTAGGGGTACTTATGGGGGGAAAAACTAAAAAAATCGACCCTTCCCCCCCTGATGTCCGAAACTACTGAGCCTAAAATTTTGAAAAAATAAGAAATATAGAACATTGCCCGAAATTTACAGGAAAAATAAGGAGAAACCATTAATATTAATTTTGGGGGGCAAATTATAGAATTAAATAAAAATTTTAAAATTACAAAAATTTCAAACGCATCATGTAATATATCAAATGAAAGCTCTCATTCCGAGGAAGACAAATATATTTTTTTCATATTTAAAAAATATATATTTAAAAAGATATTAACGAAAAAATATAAAAATTTTCCCCTCCCCCCCTTATCTCCGAAACTATAAAACGTAGTTTTGAAAAAAATTAGAGGTATAGGTTCTGATCTGAAGTTTACTGGAAAAATAAGGAGAAACCTCTACTTTTAATTTTGGAGGGCAAATTACAGAATTAAATGGAAAATATAAAAATAAAATTGTTTCTAACCCATCATGTTATATATCAAATGAAAGGGTTCATTACGACGAAAACAAATATATTTTTTTCATATTTTTAAAATAAATAAATTTAAAGGTATTAACAAAAATATAAAAAAATTTACCCATTCCTCCTCTTATCTCCAAAACCATAAGCTGGAAAATTTTGAAAAAGCGGAGGTATAGCCTCTCATCTGAACTTTACTGGAAAAATAAGGAGATACCCCTAATATTTATTTTGGGGGGCAAATTATAGAATTAAATGGAAAATATAAAATTAAAATTGTTTCTAACCCATCATGTTATATATCAAATGAAAGGGCTCATTATGACGAAAACAAATATATTTTTTTCATATTTTTAAAATAAATTAATTAAAAGGTATTGACAAAAATATAAAAAAATTTAACCATCCCCCCCCATCTCCGAAACCATAAGCTGGAAAATTTTGAAAAAACAATGGAGGTATAGCCCCTCATCTGAACTTTACTGGAAAAATAAGGAGAAACCCCTAATATTCATTTATAGAATTAAATGGAAAATAAAAAATTATAATTGTTTCTAACGGGTCATGTAATATATCAAATCACAGGGCTCATTATGACGAATACAAATATATTTTTTTTAATTTTTTTTAAATGAATATTTTAAAATATATTAAAAAAATATTTAAAAAAAATACCCATCTCCCCGTGTTATTCCCCAAACTATAAGACCTCAATTTTTTTGTTTATAGCAAAAAAATGAAAAAAATCCATAATTCTATTATTTGGCCCACAAATAATAGAATTAAACTGAAAATAAATTATTAGAAAACCCCCATAGTAATTTTAGGGACAAATTATCCAATTAAATGGAAAATAAAAATTCAATTTTCAAACGCATCATGTAATATATCAGATAAAAGGCTCATTATATGAATTACAAATATATCATATTTTTAAATCAATTGTTTAAAAGATATTAACAAAAATATTAAACATCGACTTAATTCAACACTTTAGAAACTACACTATTTAAATTTTGAAAAATATATTTTATTTATATTTTTAAATAATTTGAATAACAGATTTAATAATTTATAATTTAAACTTTGACCTATTTTGCCCTTTTTCTTCCAATCTACAGAGCCTCAAAACTCAGACAGTAGATTATAAAAGGCATCTCTGAAAGTTTATTAGTAAAATAAAACTCTAATGTTACTTTTTGTGGGCCAAATTAGAAAATTAAATACATATGTATTCTGATAAAAATCAAGCGAATCCTGAAGCAGATAAAATAAAAAGTCTATGTGTGGAAAATGAAAGTGTATATTTTAAAAAAATTTAAAACGCTTCCCTTAAAAGATATAAGGGTAAATATAAGAAAATGCACTCATTCCCTGCTTGTCTGAAACTGGAATATTAAAATCTTGAAGGTGGTATGGAACCCTAAGTATGCGAGTCCAACTCGCACTTCACCAAATTATTTAATTTCCGATGTTTGGTGCTTGTTTTGTAGCGCAAGAAAACATCTTTCTTCTTTCTGGTGATTCTCTTAAGCCTCTCCTTACACCAAAGCCCGGGAAAACTGTGGACCCTTTGATGTGTCACAGATATATTAACAAAAAATTTTGTACCAAGCCTTTACTTTTACTTTTGTCATCGTAGTCTATTTTGCTTGCAGTGGAGATGACTGAGAGCAAGGAAAAGGCAAATCAACTTGTAACCTCACCAGAGAGACAATAAAATCTCTCTATGGAGAGGTTGCAAGCTCATTTAGCTTTTCCTTGGGCTTTATTCCTACATTCAACGCCGTTTAGGGTAAAACATGGTGTTTTGTACTTGTTTAACGGGTCCTAATTTAATACTCCTTTTCCGATCGCTTCATTCGCAGTTTCTGTGATATTTATCTTTACTTTATGCCATGCATTGTCCACACTAAGTTAGAAATGCTTCAGAAAACAATTAAACAATTATAAATTGTTATTTACGTGAAGGCGTTTGCGGTTTGCTGTTAAATTGTATGTCACTTAATAGTCTCTATTAATTGGAGTAAAAGGCTTTTTATTGATACTAGCGATCGCCCATTGGTCGAAATTCGACCAATTGCGTCAATTCCTAACAAAATTCAACTTGTTTTTTATATGCAATTAATAGGACTTTATTTGTGAGCACATTCTTAATGCTTAAGTGAATGATATAAGGTAGGCAAAGAGGTAGTAAGTGGAAATTAAAGACAAAAATTTGGTTAACATTAACTAACAATTCTATTTGAATAGAAATTGTAAAATAATCTGTTTCATTTTACTACTAATACTTATTCAATTTCCATTTGTATGTTTAATTAATGGTACATGGGTGACCGAACTTTACTCGTAAATTCAAAGGTTCATCAAAAATGTTGGTAGGTGCATACATATATACATATAATCGGATATTTGGTCTAATTTTTCTCAAGATGAAGTGATTCAGTTTAATTTCAACTCTCTAACACTCATTATAATAAATCCACTTTATAATATATTTCCATCACCGTGTCTATGTAACTGCCTATGGACTACCCATATATATAATATATATATATATATATATATATATGTTATATAAGTTATCCCATCGACTTATATGAAACAACCTAGCAACAGTTCTCAAGCTGAGTCAGCATAACACGTGTCGTCTCCAGTTACCCGCAGACGAACATCCGTGAGAACTGCAAGCGCTGCGACACCTTAGTCAGCGTTCTTAGTTTATAAATTATACTTTTTCATTGTAACAGCATTCATTGTTACTTACAGATTTGTCTAGTTAGTTTAACACTCATTTTTTTCCTTTTTTATTGTTATAAAGTTTTATTATTATTTTCATTATATTCAAGTTTATATTAAAAGTTTTATTAATTGTGCAAGTATAAATAAAGTCTTTTTTAAAAAGTGAAATTTTGGAAGTGTGATCTAACAAATTGGCGCAGTCAGTAGGATCCGTCTAACGTTACTAGAACACGAGTATTCTAACTGGTAGCGGCGGATTCCTATCCCTCAACGGAACAACGAACCTGGAAGAAGTCCTCACTGCAATCAAACGTAGAACACGGCGCTTTCAATGTTCCTGTTGATGTAAGTAATGGTGAATCGTCATTCGTTTTAAGTAAATATTAATTGATTCATTTAATTGAACATTGATTTTTAATATTTGATATAATTTATTTGATTTGATCAATCGATTTATTTTATTATTTGATTTTACATATTTATCAATTTGAATTTTATTTTGATATATTTGATTCAAATGAAATATTGATTTAATTCATTAACTGATTTATTTTATTCTATTGATATTTATTTGATTTCTTTTTATTGATATTGGTATATTTGATTTACTTATTTCATTCATATTTTTTTGAATAACTGATTTATTTGTGTTTACTATTTTAATTGGTTACAATACTGTTCTATCGTCCAAACAATCGTTTATCCCAATTAACGTATTCTACAGTATATTAATTTTCTATACCATTTAATATTCTATTTTATACACTTTATTCTCTTGTTCCAATTCTTTTATATCGATACATATAAAAATGGCACAAGCATCACCATCTCCGGTTAACACCGAAACCGAGAGATATCGGTTAACGGAAATATTTTCCGTTATACCCGAATTTGAAGGCGACCAAATTTCCTTGGGAACCTTCATAGATGCGTGTAATTGCGCATATAATATGTCTACCGCGGATCAAAAGTATTTATTAGTGATCCATATAAAGAACAAACTCAAAGGGAAAGCGGCGCAGTTAGTTAATTCAAGGAATCCCGGATCATACCTTGAAATTAAACAACTCTTGACCCTACACTTTGGAGATTCTCGTGATCTCTCTTCCCTGATTCATGACCTACAACGTCTGAAACAACTTTCAAATGAGTCCCCACTAACATTTTATAATCGACTCCAAGTTTTGAGTGCGAAAATGCACTCCTGTATCCACAAAACCGCTGGGCTTAGTCCAGAACAAAAAGACGCCCAGACCACTCTAGTGGATACAATGGTGATGAATACCCTTCTTACGGGATTAGAACCCCGTTTAGGTCAGGTAATTCGTGCCAGTAACCCAAAAGACCTTCTAGAGGCACACTCCCGGATTAGGAGAGAGCTTCAACTTTCTTATTTCGAGGATCAAAAAACGAACAAATATGTTCCTCTCAAACCCAACTTTCAAACACGAAAGCCGACACAACCACTTAAGTGTCTTCATTGTGGTCGATTAGGCCACATAGCCGTAAATTGCCGATTGAAAAATCAAAACAATTCTCAACAATTCAATCAAAACCATAGGCCAAATCCTGTTGGGCCTAACCAGCAAACACGGCCAAATTTCCCCTCAAATACACCCCCTGCTCAGCAAGGACAACAGTTTCGTCCACAAAACTTTCAGAGACCCCCTTTTAGGTCTCAAATGAACCCTAACTATTATCG
This sequence comes from Octodonta nipae, assembly GCA_034190945.1. Lineage (NCBI taxonomy): Eukaryota > Metazoa > Arthropoda > Insecta > Coleoptera > Chrysomelidae > Octodonta > Octodonta nipae. Next base: position 107,620,183 of record CM067221.1, on the reverse strand, counting down.
CCCATCGGTAATACAAAACAATCCTAATAACCGTCCTGAAAGGACACACCATTTCAATCAACACCAAAATGTTGATTACACTAATTATTCAGACTACAATTATTATACGGATGATAACACATACGATTATGAGGATGATCTTCAAAATTATCCTATCGTTGAACAAACGTTCGAAGATACTCCTATCGAACCCTTTAATAGCCATCAATACCAGGATTTTCTAGCGCTTCCGAGCCTAGACCAACCTCCCGATTCGACAACAACTTTGTGCGAAGTCGAAACGCAGATTCAAAGCTTGAATCTCGACGACTTGAACCCCGACTTGAACTTCCCGGAGCAACTATTTCTTTAAGCCCACTTCTTACTGTGAACTCTAAAAATCTATATTACATTCTTGACGCTTCTTCTAAATTTAAACTTCTTATTGATACCGGAGCTGGTATCTCTATCTTCAAAGAAAATACCGTAAAGAATTTCACCCAAAGATCTCCTGAAAGGGTAACTATTCAAGGTATTACCCATGAAAAAATCCCTATTTCACAATCTACCCTAATTCCATTCGCTCCACGTAACCCACATAAAGTTTTTATATACGATTTGGACATTGAGTTTGACGGCATACTAGGTTTAGATTTTCTTGAACACTATGAATGCATAGTTGACTTAAAATCTAAACAGCTAATAACAAATTTTAAAACCATCCCTTTACACAAAGTTCCCGATAACGATCAACCCTTGACTGATGTACCCGACACACCCAATGTTAAGCCAAATATTACTTCAGAGAAACCCACACAAAACAAAATAACTATTGAGGCACGCACAGAAAAGATCTTTAAACTTAAATGCGATCTTTCTAACATCGACGCCATCTTACCAACTCAAGAAATTGACAGAGTACGACTTCCAAACGCACTCGTACACATTAACTCAAAAGGTGAATTTCTGACTTCCATCATCAACGCTAACGCGATGCCCAAAACAGTAACCTTTTCTGATTTAAAACTGGAACCACTTGACAAAACTCACCCTCTTCTGAATTTCAATACAGACGATTATCATGAATCCCAATACATAGACAGAAACTCGACTATTAGACAACAAATTAGAACTGAACATCTAAATGCCGAAGAACGCAAACAAATCACTGATCTTTGTTTGGAATTTCAGGACATTTTCTATCTTGAAGGTGACGTCTTGACTTTCACTAACGAGGTTAAACATTCGATTGATACGAATAATGCAAAGCCCGTTTTCACTAAATCATATAGATATCCTCAAGTTCATAAAGAGGAAGTGAAAACCCAAATTGCAAAAATGCTTGAACAAGGTATCATTAGGCACTCCTCATCTCCTTGGTCTTCCCCTGTATGGGTCGTCCCCAAGAAGCTCGATGCTTCTGGTAAACAAAAGTGGCGAGTTGTTATCGATTACAGAAAACTAAATGAATTGACTGTAGATGATAAATATCCTCTGCCAAATATCTCCGATCTTCTCGACCAACTTGGAAAGTGTCAATATTTTTCGACACTAGATCTCGCTTCCGGGTTCCATCAGTTGGAAATCCAAGAGGAAGATATTCCTAAGACTGGCTTTTCTGTCGAAAATGGTCATTATGAATTCGTTCGTATGCCATTTGGTTTAAAAAATGCACCTTCTACTTTTCAGAGGGTCATGGACAATATTCTTCTGGGTATACAGAATGAACGTTGTCTCGTCTACATGGATGATATCATCGTCTACTCTCCGACCATCCATGAACATATTTCCCGGTTGACAGAAGTTTTTAAACGACTTCGGAAGTCTAACCTAAAAATTCAACCTGATAAGTGCGAATTTCTTCGTAAAGAAGTGGCTTATCTTGGCCACCTTATCACACAAGAAGGTGTAAAACCAAACCCTTCAAAGGTTGAATGTATTCAGAACTTTCCGCAACCCCAAACTCCAAGAGACATCAAATCTTTTCTTGGTCTCGCTGGGTATTACAGACGCTTCATACCAAATTTTGCGAAGATCTCTAAACCTCTGACTAAACTACTCCAAAAAGACGTCAAATTCATCTTTGACGCAGATTGCAAGTCTTCCTTCGATGAACTGAAGCAAGCCCTTGTATCTGACCCAATCCTGATATATCCAAACTTTGAAGAACCCTTCCTGCTCACTACTGATGCTAGTGCTTTTGCTATTGGAGCGGTTCTTTCTCAAGGCCCTGTGGGAAAAGATCTCCCTGTTGCATACGCTTCTCGCACCCTCTGTGCTGCAGAGACACGATATTCCACCATCGAACGAGAATTGTTGGCCATAGTTTGGGCTGTTAAGCACTACAGACCGTATCTTTTTGGGAGAAGGTTTACACTCCTGTGTGACCACCGTCCGCTTACTTGGCTCTTTTCCATCAAAGATCCTGACAGTCGTCTAGCCAGATGGCGCCTTAAGCTAGAGGAATACAATTATAAAATTGAGTACAAGCCCGGCAAGGTAAACCAAAACGCAGATGCTCTTTCTCGCATCAAAATCAACCATTTCAAGCAATGTGCTGATTTCCTTTCCAAAATCAAAATTTTCGCTAACAACGAAACTGACTCCGAACAACCTGAAAACTCTGACAATGACGACGAACATGACGAAAGAATTATTGCTGAGTTTAATCGATTTGTTCAACTCTACAAAACTGAGTCAATAATCGATTACTCTAAAATTGAAATATCCAATTCTCAACTTCTAGACAAGTCCCACAAACGCATAGTTACATTCTTTTGGCAAAACAAAACTAACGACTTACACGACAAAATTATTGATGACTTTTTCGAAGAAGAACCTAATTTCAGTAATGACACTCTTAACATCATGGCCAGTAAATCTGTCAGGCATAGAAAATACTTAGTTGTACCTTTGCCCTATGACCCTGAAACTGTCGTCTCACATCTTTTCAAAATTATTTATACCAACCAAGACCAATTCAACGACTCCGAAACATACTGCATAGAAAATAACATAGAACTTCCCATTCTTGAAATTTTATCTTTCATTCTCTCCGACAAAGAAATCAAACTGAAAATCTGCCAAAACATTGTTACAACTCCTACCGAAGACGAAATTCCTATAATAATACAACAATACCACTCTGGTAAAAACAACCTCCATCGTGGCATTAACGAAACTATCAGACGTATTAGGGAAAAATACAATTGGACCGGCTTAATTAAAACTGTAGAACAATTCATCAAATCCTGCGAAACTTGCCAAAAAGTAAAGTTCTGTAGGAAAAACTTAAGTGCACCTTTTGTTATTACGGAAACACCCAAGACTCCTTTCGAACGTATTAACATTGACATCTTTGAATATCCATCTAGAAATCATGCACTCACTATTAGGGACGAACTCACGAAATTTACGCAAGCCTACCCCATTAACGACAAAACAGCTTCAACTGTCGTAAACACCCTTCTGATTTTCTTTCAACATTACGGAACTCCACTTCGCATCCATTGTGACTATGGACGTGAATTTGACAACACCTTAATGCGGGATTTATGCCAACTATACGACATAAAACTGACATTCTCCAGCGTTCAACATCCCGAGTCAAACGGTTCTATTGAAAGATTTCACGCGACCTTAGCAGAAATGATAAGGGCAAATACAGCGGAACATCCAACCGAACATCCATTTAACGTCCTCCCTTATGCCATCATCTGTTATAATAACACAAAAAATAAAACCACCGGTTTCACGCCCTATGAACTCATATTTGGGCACACTTCTAGTAGGCCTCCAGAAACCCTTTACAACCAGGAAAACCTTATTTCGAAATACGTAAGAGACCTAAATAACAGAATGGACTATTATTACAGACTCGCCCGTGCTAAAACCGAAAGACAGAAAGAAAAATCTAAAGTGCGATTTGACCAACACGTTTCTACTAAACAACCCGATTACAAAGTAGGCGACAAAGTCTACGTAAAAGAGTCCCAAATTAAAAATAAAGCCGAAAACAAATTCAACGGCCCCTTCGAAATTACCGCAATACGAAAAAACTCTGCCACCGTCATAAATTTACAAACAAACCAAATAACTAAAGTTAACTTTGACAGACTAAAACCCTATTTTGAATAAATCCCTTTTTTCAGACTCTGTGGACTGTTTTCAGTCGTGAACCTTCAACAGTACTCCATTACGCCTGTTAACAATACTATAGGAGTTTTCTTCCATGAAGAAGGAACCCTTAAAATTTCTAATGACAAATGGACACTCCTTGTTTACAAAGATCTAAACCCCTTTCGAGACGCTATTTCTAACAACGACAATATACTGAACAGACTTTTAGAAACTATTAACGACAACAAAACCAACATTAAATCTTCAAATCAAAAGTACAGACTCACGTAAGCCTCCTGAAACAAATATCTAAATCAATTAACATCAAATATACAGAAATTTTCGCTGACACTGAGACTTACAGTACCAACAGAAAGAAACGCGGACTCATTAACGGACTGGGATCAATTTGGAAATCTATTTCCGGTAACTTAGATGCAACAGACGGACAATACTTTAGTGACTCTATAAATAAAATAACTAAAGACCAACATCAAATTGAAAACTTAATGAAACGACAATTATCCGTAACAACTTCGGTCATTAAGAACCTTAACACCACAATACAAAAATTTCAGTCCGAAGAGAAAATATTTTCGGAAAATATTGAAGCAATTAGGAAGTCAATTGTGTTCATTACAGACGATCTTGCTTTTTATGAACTTCAAGCCAATGTCTTGGATTTGTGTGAAAGCTTAATGGAAAGTTACGTATACATTGAAGATACCCTCAACGATGTATTAACTGCAGTCTCTTTCGCCCGTCTAAAAATCTTACATAGCTCAATTATAAACCCAGTAGATTTGGTCGACTCCCTTCAGAAAATATCACAGTCACTTCATGAAAATAACTTACCACTTCCAACCTATAGTTCAAATGTTGCTAGATACATCGATCTAATAGAATTGGAAGCTTTTCAAATCAATACTAAAATTGTTTTTGTACTAAAAATCCCCTTAGTCAATCCTGAAACTTATACACTATACCGCTTGTATCCTATCCCAGTTTTGGATTATCGAACAGGATTTCACCATATTCTTCCAACAAAATTAAAATATATCGCGAGAGATGACGATTCGCTATTGTACGCATCTTTCGAAGACTTGAGTGACTGTAAGCCATTATCTAAAGAACATAAGATCTGTTCCAAAGTTATTCCACACACCATAGACAAAGAAGCCCTCTGCGAAGCACAGCTTCTTAGACAGCCAGCAGCCCTTCCTCCAACTTGCAAGCCTTTAATATTATATGCCGAAGAGTATAATATTCAAAAGATTGACCTGAACCTTTGGTTAATCTCGATTTCCGGACAGTTGCCCATCAATATCAAGTGCAAGTGAGAAGATGTCGTTACCCAATCCATATCGACAAATTCTCTACTGACCATCCAACCTAGTTGCAATGCCTTCATCGGAAACACCAGGGTCCATGCCAGAAGGACCACCAGCAACGTTGACAACATCACACTTAAGAGTCACCCAGTCAACATCCCCTACAACTGTTGCGACAACCTGCCAACCATCAGTCAGCTTCCAAAGTTGAAACCCATGAGACTACAAGAATTGGATGCCAGAGACCTGAATATCGCTAACCATAAGCTTAGACAATACTCCAGGGAATTGGAAAGGCTCCTAGACCAACCATTCTTGGAGAAACACACCTCCTGGTTTACGATCATCACAACGGCAACAACCGCAATTGTGGTTGCCCTCCTTTCCATGAACATCATCAGGAAGAAATTCCAGAAGCCTCCAACGATCAGCCCTCCTGCCGATCCAGCACCACCACCAGGTCCATCAACCATCAAGCCCAGGGTAAAACTCCATAGCCTCCTTAGTCCTGTCGAGGATATTGAGTTGCAGAACCTCCCTTAAAAGTCGATGCTGTAGCATCAACTTTTTTATATGGATGGGAGTTGTTATATAAGTTATCCCATCGACTTATATGAAACAACCCAGCAACAGTTCTCAAGCTGAGTCAGCATAACACGTGTCGTCTCCAGTTACCCGCAGACGAACATCCGTGAGAACTGCAAGCGCTGCGACACCTTAGTCAGCGTTCTTAGTTTATAAATTATACTTTTTCATTGTAACAGCATTCATTGTTACTTACAGATTTGTCTAGTTAGTTTAACACTCATTTTTTTCCTTTTTTATTGTTATAAAGTTTTATTATTATTTTCATTATATTCAAGTTTATATTAAAAGTTTTATTAATTGTGCAAGTATAAATAAAGTCTTTTTTAAAAAGTGAAATTTTGGAAGTGTGATATAACATATATATATATATATATATATATATATATATATATATATATATAATACACTGTGTGTATGCAACTGTTTTTGGGCCACCCAATAAATCATTTGGTTTCTAACATTTCTGGAATCAACCTATATAATTATAAGCTACAGCGCCTTATATCTCAATCTTAGTTAATTTATATATGCCTATGCAACTGCTTAAGGCAACTTCATTGAGTGCCTCAAATTAACATAAGAACAAATAACTTTTTACCCATCCAAAAATCGCCTAACCATCACTTTTTACTGTAAATCTTGAAAGGTTCAACTGTTAAAATGTAATGCTAGAAATACATCAAGTAGTGATAAAATTCTTATAAGATCCTACACATTAATTTGTATTGAATGAAACATAATTGTCATAATCTCCTTCTTTCTCGGTAATACGAATGATCCCGATTTGTACATGCCCAACCCCGAAATGGAATTTCGACAAAATCATAGTGCCGATTGCGAGAATTACATATAAATAAGATGCATGTAAATAAACAAACATTATAGGTAATTTCGAAAAGATTGTTGAGGAGGTCTTGAATTATTTTGTCTATTCATGGGTTTTCTCTCCTCCAAATTTTTTCCTGTAACAGATAAGTATTTAAAAAATTGTATATGTAGAACAAAGTGTAGTAAGGCAATTTCGTAAAATTGCCCGGATTACTGGTTGTCTGTACAGAGATTCTTTCTCACAGTTTTTCTGAGAGAAAGAGATGTCTATAAAATGATCAACCAGTATTCCTGTATATAAGTAATGTATTGTATATTGTGTAATACTTATCTGTGTATGGAGACGTTTCAACTCCGAGTCTGGAGTCGTTGTCAATCGTTTAGTGTTGTTTTCGAGGCTTTTTTCTAAAAAATTTTCGCTTTGATTTTGAATTTATTGTTTGTCAAAAAATTTGACACTAACAATTTGTCGTTTGGCGATCACTTGACGCTGAGGTTACCGTTTTTTTGTTCTGTTAGCAGTAAATTCTTCCAGTCCAAATGAAGGTCGGCTGAAGGTGCTCCGATTTCAGTGTTGTTTATCATCATACAGCTGGCTTCTTTAAGTTTTCTCTTTTTTAAGTTTTCTTCTTTCAACAAGATCTTTGTTTTATCCCAGTCTATCCTGTGGCTGCCGGTGCTCGTTAATACATGATTGGCCAAATTTGATTTGTCCACATGTCTTCTGGAAATGTTATATTGATGTTCTTTTTTCCTTACTTCTAAAGGTCTTGAAGTTTCACCGGTATAAGAATGGCCACAGTCACACAAAACACTGTACACACAATTTTTAGAACTCTGGGTTGCGTTAAACGGTTTGGTATGTGTGAGGATAGAGCGCAAGGTATTATTTGTTTTAAAAACAGTTTTAACGCTGTATTTATTTCCTAACCGCTTAATTTTTTCCGATACACCTGGGATATATGGAATTATGTTCATAATTTGGTTGTCTGTTTGTGTTTGGTTGGTATTAGTGTGATGGTTATTTGTGCTGGTTTGTTGTTGCGATTTTCTTTCTAACTGATTTATAGTTTTATTTATAAAGTCTTGGGGATATTCGTTTTGAAGTAGATGTTCTTTGATAATATTGACTTCTTTGTTAAAGATTTGGGTGGATGAAGATATGTTTTTTGCTCTATCATATAAGCACTTTACAACACCTTTCTTTACATTTAAAGGATGGTTGGAGTGAAAATTCAAATATCTATTAGTATTTGTAGGTTTTCGATAAGTACTTGTACTTATTGTGTTGTTTGTTCTATCTATAAGTACATCAAGATAAGCAAGTTTATGCAAATTTTCCATCTCCATTGTAAATTTTATTGTGGGTTCTTGACTATTGATGTAATCTAGGAATGAGTGCATTTCTTCAGCACCATACTCCCAAACCACAAAAATGTCATCAACGTATCTCCACCACACTTTTGGTTTATTTTTATATTTGCCTATGAATCTTTCTTCAAAATATGTCATGAATATATTACTGATTATAGGAGATAAAGAAGAACCCATGGCCATACCATATTCTTGTTTATAGAAATCTCCTTCAAATTGAAAATATGTAGTGTTTAAGCAAAGTTCGGTTAGTTCCATAATTGTGTCAATGTTTAGTTTTGTTTTGTTGTGTAAGGTAATATCTTGTTGTAATTTATTTTTTATAATTTGTAATGATTTATCAACAGGTACATTTGTAAAAAGACTAACTATGTCGAAACTTACTAGTATATCATTTCTGTTGATAATAATGCTTTTTAATTTTGTTAAAAAATCGTTAGTGTTTTTAAATTGTTTGGATTATTTTCGTAAGGTTTAATTATATTTAGTAAAAATTTTGATATGTTTTGTAATGGTGAATTTATTGAACTTACAATGGGTCTCATTGGTATTGTGTCTTTATGTATTTTTGGAACGCCATATAAATGTGGAGGTTTACTATAGTGTGGTGTTAAGTGTTTTCGTTCTAATGGAGAGAATTCTTGTTTGTGTTTTGTTATAATGTCTCTAGCGGCTTTTTCTATATTTTGCGTAGGATCTTTTTTGAGCTTAGAATATGATCCATTACAAAACATATCAAAATTTTTACTAAATATAATTAAACCTTACGAAAATAATCCAAACAATTTAAAAAACACTAACGATTTTTTAACAAAATTAAAAAGCATTATTATCAACAGAAATGATATACTAGTAAGTTTCGACATAGTTAGTCTTTTTACAAATGTACCTGTTGATAAATCATTACAAATTATAAAAAATAAATTACAACAAGATATTACCTTACACAACAAAACAAAACTAAACATTGACACAATTATGGAACTAACCGAACTTTGCTTAAACACTACATATTTTCAATTTGAAGGAGATTTCTATAAACAAGAATATGGTATGGCCATGGGTTCTTCTTTATCTCCTATAATCAGTAATATATTCATGACATATTTTGAAGAAAGATTCATAGGCAAATATAAAAATAAACCAAAAGTGTGGTGGAGATACGTTGATGACATTTTTGTGGTTTGGGAGTATGGTGCTGAAGAACTGCACTCATTCCTAGATTACATCAATAGTCAAGAACCCACAATAAAATTTACAATGGAGATGGAAAATTTGCATAAACTTGCTTATCTTGATGTACTTATAGATAGAACAAACAACACAATAAGTACAAGTACTTATCGAAAACCTACAAATACTAATAGATATTTGAATTTTCACTCCAACCATCCTTTAAATGTAAAGAAAGGTGTTGTAAAGTGCTTATATGATAGAGCAAAAAACATATCTTCATCCACCCAAATCTTTAACAAAGAAGTCAATATTATCAAAGAACATCTACTTCAAAACGAATATCCCCAAGACTTTATAAATAAAACTATAAATCAGTTAGAAAGAAAATCGCAACAACAAACCAGCACAAATAACCATCACACTAATACCAACCAAACACAAACAGACAACCAAATTATGAACATAATTCCATATATCCCAGGTGTATCGGAAAAAATTAAGCGGTTAGGAAATAAATACAGCGTTAAAACTGTTTTTAAAACAAATAATACCTTGCGCTCAATCCTCACACATACCAAACCGTTTAACGCAACCCAGAGTTCTAAAAATTGTGTGTACAGTGTTTTTTGTGACTGTGGCCATTCTTATACCGGTGAAACTTCAAGACCTTTAGAAGTAAGGAAAAAAGAACATCAATATAACATTTCCAGAAGACATGTGGACAAATCAAATTTGGCCAATCATGTATTAACGAGCACCGGCAGCCATAGGATAGACTGGGATAAAACAAAGATCTTGTTGAAAGAAGAAAACTTAAAAAAGAGAAAACTTAAAGAAGCCAGCTGTATGATGATAAACAACACTGAAATCGGAGCACCTTCAGCCGACCTTCATTTGGACTGGAAGAATTTACTGCTAACAGAACAAAAAAACGGTAACCTCAGCGTCAAGTGATCGCCAAACGACAAATTGTCAGTGTCAAATTTTTTGACAAACAATAAATTCAAAATCAAAGCGAAAATTTTTAGAAAAAAGCCTCGAAAACAACACTAAACGATTGACAACGACTCCAGACTCGGAGTTGAAACGTCTCCATACACAGATAAGTATTACACAATATACAATACATTACTTATATACAGGAATACTGGTTGATCATTTTATAGACATCTCTTTCTCTCAGAAAAACTGTGAGGAAGAATCTCTGTACAGACAACCAGTAATCCGGGCAATTTTACGAAATTGCCTTACTACACTTTTGTTCTACATATACAATTTTTTAAATACTTATCTGTTACAGGAAAAAATTTGGAGGAGAGAAAACCCATGAATAGACAAAATAAACATTATAGGTATTATATTATTAGATAAATAAGAAAAAATATATTTGCAGCACATCACATCTCGTTAAAAAAGCATTAAAACAATTTCTGACTGACAGCTAATTTTTAGATAAGTTGTTAAAATTAATTTATAAGATTGCCTTATATCAAATGAAACTGTCTTATTTTATTGCTAATACTGTAATACTTATTTAAGTTTTATTTACACATGGTATAAACGTAAATAATTAAAGATATATTTGCATGAACACATCTTCTGAGTATTTAAGTACCTTTTGATAACGGCTGCATATGCCGATTGTTATTAGATTTGTGAGATATTCATAACTGAAAGAATATACTTAATTCTTGGTTCGGAGACCTAAAGGAACAGTTAACTTTAGAATCTGTAAATTGTGTACTTACATAAAACTTTTGATCGGGATTCTTCTCTAAATGCACAAACTTTGTACCTATAAACACATTCATTCTATTTGGTCTTCATCGTTATTGTAAAAAATTAACGTGATAAGTGAATAGAAAAGAAGGCTTTTACAGCATACATCTTTGTAATTTGTAAGTAAAAGTCGATTATTTTTGGATTGTTTTAGAATATTTTTTATACCTCGCGATTGTCTACAATTGGATTTTTACTGTTGACTGTCAAATTTACATTAGATTAAGCTATTTGTTCATAGTGGGCGCCACTCACTTGAATTTTATTAATAATTTATCTCTAAATAACTTATTTTGGAAGATATAAATAAAGATTCTTTATATATTCTGCACTGAAGGTCGTCAATAGCTACCAAACAAAACAAAAATGAAGAAAATCGGTTGAGAGACAGAAGAGAAAATGGTACCTAATTGTTTTGTCTTAGCCTATTTATATAATGTGCCAAGTGAGAGGTTGCTATTTGTTCAATCAAACTAAGTATTATCATTGCTTTCTTTTTTATTTTCGAAATGTTTGCAATTGCAACTCCATAAATATATTGATAAGAATATTGCTATCTGCCATAACCTCACTTAGTAATTGACTACTTCAAAATAAAATCTCATCTTACAACTGATAAACTTTATCACCTCTTTGATACTTATTTGTCACAACTTTGTAATTTTATTAAAACAAGCTTCTCCAAAAGGAAACAATTCGTTCTAGAAAATTTCGAGACATTTTTAACTGTAACGTAATAAAAGTAATTTTGTCGCAACTCCCGAACGCCTTTTTAACATTCCTATAAAATTTTCGTCGACAATAATTTTCCATATAATCTCCAAGGAGTGCAATTTACGTAATGTATTAATTTGAAACGTAATAACTTGATCATTCGTACTTTACGTTACGATGAAAATAAAACAACTACTTTAATATAACGTTATATTTTATGGTCAATAACGAAATGGCGTCTCTAAGTCATCGAGTTACATAAAAATGTCCCTGCGTCGCATTTAATATCTTCGAACGTAAATCGTTCTTTTCATATAGTCCTGACAAATAATAACGCGATGAAATTGCGGGGGCATTGCAATAAAACGATGTTTTTCGAGTGCTATACGACTTATTTGTTTAATTGCTTGTATGGAAAAAGATGATTATTTGTGTTTCCTTTTCCATCCAAGCGGTGTCTTGCTAGCAACGAAATAGCTTTGATGTCTTTATTTGTACGTTTACACAAGACAGACTTTTGTTCGTGCATACTCCACAAAAGTCTGTGTTAACTTTAGTTAAGACTTACCAGTATTTTACCCATAACGAAATAGAAAAATTTCAAGCAAAATGGGGGACAGACCTCTTATTTGTAGAAATGTGTTCTAGACAATATGTATAATAATTTTATTTATGTGCTAGATGTCAGAAAGTTGTGGAGTTTTTTTATAAACAAATAATAGCTGAAAAATAGCTATGGTTATTACAGATATGCTCTAGAACTTATTCCTACAAAGAACAGAGCTATACACCGTTTTTTTTAAACGCTTAATTTAATCTAATCTAAGATCTTCTAAAAATGATCTTATCAAAGATACAGGGCGTTTTGTAGATCATTCGTAAAACATGAAGGGCTCATGTGCTATATTATGTAGCCCATGTATAATAATTTTATTTATGTGCTGGATGTCAGAAAGTTGTGGAATTTTTTCATAAACAAATAATTGCTGAAAAATAGCTACGGTTATTATAGATATTCTCTAGAACTTATTCCTACAAAGAACAGAGCTATACACCTTTTTTTAAAAAAAACGCTTAATTTAATCTAATCTAAGATCTTCTATAAATGATCTTATCAAAGATACAGGGCGTTTTGTAGATCATTCGTAAAACATGAAGGGCTCATATGCTATATTATGTAGCCCATGTATAATAATTTTATTTATGTGCTAGATATCAGAAAGTTGTGGAGTTTTTTATAAACAAATAATAGCTGAAAAAATAGCTACGGTTATTATAGATATTCTCTAGAACTTATTCCTACAAAGAACAGAGCTATACACCTTTTTTTTAAAAAAACGCTTAATTTAATCTAATCTAAGATCTTCTATAAATGATCTTATCAAAGATACAGGGCGTTTTGTAGCACATTCGTAAAACATGAAGGGCTCATATGCTTTATTATGTAGCCCATGTATAATAATTTTATTTATGTGCTAGATATCAGAAAGTTGTGAAGTTTTTTTATAAACAAATAATAGCTGAAAAATAGCTACGGTATTTATAGATATTATATAGAACTTATTCCTACAAAGAACAGAGCTATACACCGTTTTTTTAAACGCTTAATTTAATCTAATCTAAGATCTTCTAAAAATGATCTTATCAAAGATACAGGGCGTTTTGTAGATCATTCGTAAAACATGAAGGGCTCATGTGCTATATTATGTAGCCCATGTATAATAATTTTATTTATGTGCTGGATGTCAGAAAGTTGTGGAATTTTTTCATAAACAAATAATTGCTGAAAAATAGCTACGGTTATTATAGATATTCTCTAGAACTTATTCCTACAAAGAACAGTGCTACACACCGTTTTTTTAACGCTTAATTTAATCTAATCTAAGATCTTCTAAAAATGGTCTTATCAAAGATACAGGGCGTTTTGTAGATCATTCGTAAAATATGAAGGGCTTATGTGCTATATTATGTAGCCCATGTATAATAATTTTATTTATGTGCTGGATGTCAGAAAGTTGTGGAATTTTTTCATAACAAATAATTGCTGAAAAATAGCTACGGTTATTATAGATATTCTCTAGAACTTATTCCTACAAAGAACAGAGCTATACACCTTTTTTTTAAAAAAACGCTTAATTTAATCTAATCTAAGATCTTCTATAAATGATCTTATCAAAGATACAGGGCGTTTTGTAGCACATTCGTAAAACATGAAGGGCTCATATGCTATATTATGTAGCCCATGTATAATAATTTTATTTATGTGCTAGATATCAGAAAGTTGTGGAGTTTTTTATAAACAAATAATAGCTGAAAAAATAGCTACGGTTATTATAGATATTCTCTAGAACTTATTCCTACAAAGAACAGAGCTATACACCGTTTTTTTAAACGCTTAATTTAATCTAATCTAAGATCTTCTAAAAATGATCTTATCAAAGATACAGGGCGTTTTGTAGATCATTCGTAAAACATGAAGGGCTCATGTGCTATATTATGTAGCCCATGTACAATAATTTTATTTATGTGCTGGATGTCAGAAAGTTGTGGAATTTTTTCATAAACAAATAATTGCTGAAAAATAGCTACGGTTATTATAGATATTCTCTAGAACTTATTCCTACAAAGAACAGAGCTATACACCTTTTTTTAAAAAAAACGCTTAATTTAATCTAATCTAAGATCTTCTATAAATGATCTTATCAAAGATACAGGGCGTTTTGTAGCACATTCGTAAAACATGAAGGGCTCATATGCTTTATTATGTAGCCCATGTATAATAATTTTATTTATGTGCTAGATATCAGAAAGTTGTGAAGTTTTTTTATAAACAAATAATAGCTGAAAAATAGCTACGGTATTTATAGATATTCTATAGAACTTATTCCTACAAAGAACAGAGCTATACACCGTTTTTTTAAACGCTTAATTTAATCTAATCTAAGATCTTCTAAAAATGATCTTATCAAAGATACAGGGCGTTTTGTAGATCATTCGTAAAACATGAAGGGCTCATGTGCTATATTATGTAGCCCATGTATAATAATTTTATTTATGTGCTGGATGTCAGAAAGTTGTGGAATTTTTTCATAAACAAATAATTGCTGAAAAATAGCTACGGTTATTATAGATATTCTCTAGAACTTATTCCTACAAAGAACAGAGCTACACACCGTTTTTTTAACGCTTAATTTAATCTAATCTAAGATCTTCTAAAAATGGTCTTATCAAAGATACAGGGCGTTTTGTAGATCATTCGTAAAATATGAAGGGCTTATGTGCTATATTATGTAGCCCATGTATAATAATTTTATTTATGTGCTGGATGTCAGAAAGTTGTGGAATTTTTTCATAAACAAATAATTGCTGAAAAATAGCTACGGTTATTATAGATATTCTCTAGAACTTATTCCTACAAAGAACAGAGCTATGCACCTTTTTTTAAAAAAAACGCTTAATTTAATCTAATCTAAGGTCTTCTATAAATGATCTTATCAAAGATACAGGGCGTTTTGTAGCACATTCGTAAAACATGAAGGGCTCATATGCTATATTATGTAGCCCATGTATAATAATTTTATTTATGTGCTAGATGTCAGAAAGTTGTGGAGTTTTTTATAAACAAATAATAGCTGAAAATAGCTACGGTTATTACAGATATTCTCTAGAACTTATTCCTACAAAGAACAGAGCTATACACCGTTTTTTTTTAAACGCTTAATTTAATCTAATCTAAGATCTTCTAAAAATGATCTTATCAAAGATACAGGGTGTTTTGTAGATCATTCGTAAAACATGAAGGGCTCATGTGCTATATTATGTAGCCCATGTATAATAATTTTATTTATGTGCTGGATGTCAGAAAGTTGTGGAATTTTTTCATAAACAAATAATTGCTGAAAAATAGCTACGTTTATTATAGATATTCTCTAGAACTTATTCCTACAAAGAACAGAGCTATACACCTTTTTTAAAAAAAAAACGCTTAATTTAATCTAATCTAAGATCTTCTATAAATGATCTTATCAAAGATACAGGGCGTTTTCAGCACATTCGTAAAACATGAAGGGCTCATATGCTATATTATGTAGCCCATGTATAATAATTTTATTTATGTGCTAGATATCAGAAAGTTGTGGAGTTTTTTGTAAACAAATAATAGCTGAAAAAATAGCTACAGTTATTATAGATATTCTCTAGAACTTATTCCTACACGAACAGAGCTATACACCGTTTTTTTTAAATATGCTTAATTTAATCTAATCTAAGATCTTCTATAAATGATCTTATCAAAGATACAGGGCGTTTTGTAGAACATTCGTAAAACATGGAGGGCTCATGTGCTATATTCTGTAGCCCATGTACCATCTGGTTTTTTTTCTTAATTCCCAGATTTTTCATATCAACTTTCTAACTGATTTATTTTTCACTGTCAGTTTACCAAATAAACTTAAATCTAAACCATCATGTTTGTTTGCTCTTCTACAATCGATAATTGATACAAATAACTGGGTGTTCACAAATGGCGAGGTTTCATAAGAAAGTCATTAAGTTAAACACTTTATCAGATTACAAAAAAAAAAAATAATAAGAAGCACATTGAGAACTGCGAATGCTAACAAACCCTAATACTTCAGCACCAAGCCAACGATAGCGCACATGTATTGGAAAGTAATTTGTATCATATTAAACTATAAGATTCTAACTTACAGGGTGAGAACTACAAAAAATAAAACATACAGCAACTTGCAATAATTTGTTATACATTTTCTTCAAACTGCTATAGTCCTGGTCACTAGTAGCATCTTAGCCCGCATTGTTTCAAACGCAACATTTATTCGTTCTCTTAACTGCTCCTTTGTTCGTATTTCTATCTGGTAAACGATTTACCAATCTTATTAAATAAAGTCCTATTGGATGACAGACCAATAATATTCCAAAACGATGTTTGTCCAGAGGACCCCAATTTTTCAAATCATACTATGCAACGAAAATGATCGTATACGACCCTGCCAGCGTACATGATTTTTATTCAATTGAAAAACACATTGGTTCGGTCTTACACGATGTTCGGAAATACTGATTTCTATTAGTTTTCATTCGACTGACGTCATCAGTCGAGTGGTAGAGCGTTCGCGTCGTTTCAAGAATCGGGGCCTGGCATATTACGAGTATAAGCGATCTGTCAATGAGTTCCTGGACTATTCATTCCCAAACGCTTGGATTGGGAGAGCTGGCACAGACCTGACTCCCCTTGATTTTTCTGTATGGGGATGGGCGAAACAACTGCTTTACGAGATAGAGATTCAAACTATGTAATTGTTGTTATCCCGTAACTCCTAGCTCAGAATACAACGAAAAAAAATTCAGGTTAAACTTTATCTGTCACAGATATTGTCATTCTTCTGTACAAAAGTTAATTTTAGTTATACAACCAATAAACCGAATTTTTAAAACTAACTCATTGCTTTTTTTCAGGTAAGACGATTAGAACGGTTGAGGAAACCTCAGGTGGTGATTTCAGGTATTTTTTCTAGATTGTTAGTTATATGTTTTCATCTATTTAATGTATTTATTTGTCAAATTATTTGTGGTATATTGCTCTATTTCATAGTGACTTTTTAAGATTCTATTTATAGTCCAGCTCATTTCAGAAATTACGTGATAAAACTATTCGTATTAAAATGCCACTATCAACGTATTCTAGTGATAGAATATGATTATTTTGCTATAATGCATTTTCAGTTATATTATCGTGAGTTCTCCCAAAAAGTTGTATGAAACTTTTCATATGATATATCATTGTATTGTTCTTTTAATGCATAAACGTACAGATCATTAATTAATCAAAGATATTGACGGTGTAGAAGAAACAAAACGTAGTGGTGTAAATATCATGACGCTTTATTATGTAAAAATATATTTCATAAAATTCTTTCCCTTTTTCATTTTTTGATATTTATTAAAATAAAAGTAGTAGAGACAAAAACAACAAATATTTTTTCTTTTCCTTGTATAACTTGGAAATAGTAAGAGACCGTAATTTTTCTTTAAGCAGTTGAATTTTACACCATTTCAACAAAAAACCAAGATATACAACTTGAAGTAAATGATATGAGCTTTTAAAATGTATTTGTTATATCCCTATCAGACGGAAGCAGTTAATTCGGTACCGTTCTCTCTTAATTGTTTAAATTACAATTCTGCAAAAACTACTTATCCGACAAAATCCATATTGAGCTTAATTAATTTTAACATAGTAGTCTATCATTGGGCGAAAAATTAACTTTGCAGTTTTTATTACAATAAAGTTATAATTTAAAAAAAAAAGATTTTTTTTATCGATATTTCTGGATTTTCTCAGCGAAATTCTCCGATCGGGACTTGTAAAGGCTCAGTTTAAAGGTTTTTCGATTCCTTACAACTTTTCCATTGAGAGTATTACGATTTCTCCATTAGTTTCCATAACACCTGCAAAAAAACAAAAGAAAACATATTTTTCTGGGTTTTACTTCTTCGAATTTGCTGTTAAAATCAGGTCTAGGGCTTTACACGAGATGAGAGTAGGCGAGAGTAGCGTCTCGGTCTAGTTCCGTGGTCGTCAAGTTGCGGCCCGCGAGCGTTATTTGTGCGGCCCGCGGTAAAGTAAATTGCATTAATAGTCAATTATACCTACATGTCATAATCATAAACAAAATCAATATCCGACTTTGTGTTCGAATTCGGCGACGGAAAAGCAAGTTTCATTGAGCACCGTGAAAAACAGGAGTACAATGAATTTTGGAAAAATGCTCCTAGCAAGTATAAATCTTTGCAAGACTGCGCACAATTCGTTTTAACCATATTTTCTTCAACATACCTCTCTGAAGCTTCATTTTCGAAAATGAGCTTCTCGAAAAATAAATACCCTAATCGTCTTTCCACTCATTTAGAAGACACAATGAGGATCGCATGTAGTCCAAAAGATGCTAATATACAAGAAATAATTAAAAAAGTTCAACTCCATAATTCCTAATTATAAAAGGTAGGTATTTTTGAACTTTTTAATAAATCATTCCTTACTTACATATGTTTATAAATTCAATTATCTTTTTCTAATAAATATTGTAATTAATAATATATATGAGTACCTACTTTTTTTGATATCAACTCCCACACGAACGACGTCGCGCACGCTAGTGCGAAGTGAATAATGAAATGAGCTGAATACCTACATATTATGTAATAGTTATTCCCGAGATAAAAATTATACTGTGTCCTTCCCCGGAACTCAAACTATCTCCATACAGTCCAGTGGTTTAAGCGTAGAGAGGTAACACACAGACAGACAGACCAACTTTCGCATTTATAAGATTAGTATGGACTAGTATGGATAAGTGTGCAAAGGCTCTTGAAGCGCCTTCACATAGTCTGCGGCGCGGCCCTGGTACTCACATTGCCATGTGTGGCCCTTGGCTAGTAAAGTGTGACGACCGCTGGGCTAGTCCATTCCTAAAAATTGTCCAGTTGTCTCGTCTCGTTGCTAGTTGTCTCGTTTAAGTTTATATAATGATAATAAATATTATATAAACTCAATCATAATTAATAATAACTAATTTTTAAAGCTATATTTATTAAGCTATTAAACAAAAATATTTTAAGTACATAAATGTTTTTATTTTACAAACTCTTAATTCTATCTTTTAATTTACTGGATGACCAAGAATTTAAACATAATAACGTTTGCATCACATCATCTTTCAATGATGTTTTTGTGAATTTTTGGTAACGCAGTTTAACATAAATTATATCTCTACAAAATAATTGAAACATTTTTATGCATCTAAGTTTGTTACCAAATACTTGCGTATTTGACCGGTTCTGTTATATACAGGGTGAGTTTTTTTTTATGATCAGTATGGGGATCTCGGAAACTAGCGGAGATAGAGCAATGGTTAAATTGGGAAAGATTTGCAGTTTTACTGGCCCAATTTAATGACACTTCCGGATTTTTGTAAAAGGTCATGGCTTACTAGATATTATGAGGTATATCAGATATAACGAAAAAACTAAATACGTAGGTACTTACTACAAACTTAAGAAATTAAAGTACATAAAAATGGTTACAATGTATGTTCGAAAAGTCCACCATTGTTGTTTAGACAAAAATCGGACATTTTTAGAGCTTTTCAACGATATAATACTCGATATAGTTATTCATAAAAATAACGAAGTTATGGATGCTTTTCTCTCTTATTTTCACTTTTAACGTAGGTAGCCATGAAAAAGATTGTTTTCACTTTGACGTTTGCTCATTTGAGACTAATTCCATTAGTAGTGCTGAACTGACAGTCGATATTGACAAGTTATCGTGATAAAATGGAATATTCTGACAAAGAAAAACTGAATATGGTGGAATGTTATATTATATATCGTCAACCTGCTCTATGTACATTTAAGAGGCTTTACAATAATTTACGCAGTTATGGATCTTTTACTAAACCACCAAAAAAACGTAATAAAATTAACAAAGCAGCACAAATAATTGTTTTAGCAATGTTAAATCAAAATCCATCTACATCAACTCGTGAGATTGCGGCAGAAGCTGGTACATCTCAACGAACTGTAGTTAAGGTACTGAAAGCGCACAAGTTCCACCCGTATAAACTTTCAGTTTCTCAAACTTTGTATGCTGGTGGCGAACATCGACGTATTTTCTTTTGTACATGGTTTAGAGACATGTGCCCTGACAATCCACAGTTTCCATTAAAGGTGTTATGGTCAGATGAAACTAGATTTACTAACAGCGGTATGTTCAATAGACACAATGAGCATATCTGGGCTAAAGAAAACCCTTTCCATGTAGTACAAATGTTTGGTGTGGTCTAGGGTCTACTATTGTGGAGCGTTTTATCTCTGAGAAATCACTTACTGGGGAGCGCTACTTGCATTTCTTGCAATACACTTTTCAAGACATGTTGTTAATTTGAATTTGAGAACCCGTTTAGAAATTGAGTGGTTCCAACATGATGGAGCACCTGCTCATAACGCATTATTAGTAAGGCAACACTAAGATAATATCTATCCAAACTCTTGGATAAGAAGAAATGGCCCACGCGAATGACCACCCCGGTCTCCCGATTTGGCAGTTATAGACTTTATGGGGTGCGCTAAAAAACAAAGTATACAAAAGAAAGTATGAGACAGTTGTTGACCTAAGGTAGGCGGTATTACAAGCAGAAATTGATAGGCGGTCTGTGAGGAAAATGTCAATCTTAAAAAGATGTAATTTTTGTCTAAATAACAATGGTGGAGTTTTCGAACATAAATTGTAACCATTATTATGTGCTTTAATTTCTTAAGTTTTTAGTAAGTAACTCCGTTATTTTTATGAATAACTATATCGAGTATTATATCGTTGAAAAGCTCTAAAAATGTCCGATGTTTTGAGGTCATAACAAACTATGGTCTCCATTCCAAAAAGATAAGTTTGTGTCATATCGCGAAAACGAGAGCTGTCATGCAAACGAGAACATGACAATCATATTGGGGATATAATTCCCTTCAATTTTGATATTCACACTTTTTTTATAAAATCAAAAACAAAAGAGCTAGAGGGATTTGACTAAATCGACCGAATTTTGTTTTTTCAAAATATCTAGTAAGCCATGCCTTTTTACAAAAATCCGAAAGTGTCATTAAATTGGGCCAGTAAAACTGCAAATCTAACCATTGCTCTATCTCCGCTAGTTTCCGAGATCCTCGTACTGATCATCAAAAAAACTCACCCTGTATACTTTCACAGATGTATTCAATAATTATTCACATCTTGACTACAAGAAATACAAGAAAACACAAAAAAATCTCCAGATTCAAAAATTACACACAAAATTTTCAAAACATCCGTATTTAGAGACAATATAAGTTGTCCCTTAAGTATTGAATTTATAATGGATCAGTCGTATATAAGAAAAGTTTACTGTTCTGCTGTAAATAAGTGGATCTAGCAGGTAGAAAATTTCGGGCCTAAGAAACTCTTTTAATAGTAGCTAGGATCAATATTTATGATAAGAGATACGTTACTATAAGAACAAGTTAAAGTAAAAATATGAAAAATCATACTTGGTTATTTTTTTTTTGATAAATTAACTATAAATAATTCAACAATGGTCGCCAGGTTTTATATATTGTAAAATATATTGTTTTCTTTTAATATCTTCCAAAACGTTTCGTCTCGTCTCGTTTGTGGTGTGTTGCTAATGGTTTCTACCTTAACACTGCCAAATATATGTGACTCATGGTAACCAACGCGCTACCAGTATGGTTAGAAAATCGGTGACAAATCTACAGACACTTTCACTAAAACTCAAACTGAGAATCATGCTTTTTTAATACAGAGCAGAAAAAACAGCAAACTATGTTCGGTAGACAATTATTTTGTAATTAAACGCCAATTTGAACAAAATTAACGTCGTTAAACATTTTAGGTAGTAAGTCTATAGAGTTCAACCGCATGTATTTAAACGACCTTCTAAAGGTCCTTAACATATGATTATATCCAGAATACATCTTAAGGAAATTAGAGGCACTTAATAAATATTTAAGCAAATACTTGAGGGGGTAATAACGACTTGTTTACTTACACAAATTCCCCGTATATATATATCTCGGCTTAGTGTCGAGATCTAACTTTAAGAGGTCGACGTCTTAAGCGCAAAGCCATTACCTTTACTAATTTACAACACTTCGGATTAACGTTGTTTCATGCATATGAATTGCTAACCAGCTGTTGCAAATTTGAATTTTGTTGAAGGCTGCAGAGAGGATCCTCCACAGCAAAGCCGGCGTGTCGGCACTAAGGAAGGATGTGTGTCGTCATCGGCGGGGCGCTGCTTCATTTGGTTTACAGATGGCGAGGTGAAGTGTTTCTCCTTCCATCATCAGCGGAAACTATTGAAATGCCAACGTAGAGAAATTGCAGATGATGTTTGCGATATGGATATCATAGTTCATGTTTTAATGAAATGCCGTGACCTATTTTTGGATACGATCCAAGAGCAGTTTGCGTATAAGTGATTATTTCCTTATTCATGAGGGAGATTATTATGGACTACGTACAAAGGAAGAAAATAGATACAGCGACTATTTATATGCGCTGTTATATTCTAAGACTAGTCTAGTATTTTTTATGGTGAAGCTGCACCAGGTTGATATACTGGAGACCAAAATAAACAATTTTTTAAATCATATAACTAGCTGGTCTGCCCCAGCTTCGCACAGAATAGCAAAATTGGTGGTTCATTCTAATGCAAATATTGTAAAAAAAAATCGTAGAAGTAGGTCGCAGTGTCCTCTACTGAGTCAAATTGCAAATCTAACATAGTAAAATACACGCTAAAGTTTCACCAAAATCGGCATACCTGTTGAAAAAAATGTTCCCACAAATCACTCGCAGGGCTACCTACCGGGTTATATTGTAAACCGCATTCACTCAAACACCTACTAAAGGTTTCATCAAATCGGTCCAACCGTTTTAGAGTTGAGTAGCTTAAAATAAATTTTTACAGTCAGATCGCAGCGGTACCTACTGAATCAAATTGTACCTCTTATCGTCTCAATCACACACAAAATGTTTCATCACATTTAGGAGGAGTTCAAAAAATTAAATTATAAGTCTATATCAATCAAATACACACAAAAAATTTTCCTACAAACCGATTACAGCCTACCAATTCTAAGTGTGAAACTACAACTTCTAGGGACTCATTCAAATACCCACAAGAAAATTTTGATATAAAAAAAGTGACACCTCAGGGAATCGAACCCGAGATCTTTGCGTTATTAGCAAGACGCTCCAATCAACTAAGCTAATGTGCTCTCTAATATAACGGTCCCCGAGAGAGTAAACCAGCGACGCGTTGATTGAACAATTATTCTCATATTTAAACAAATTAACACAAAACGATAGTAAACTATACGTATAAACCTTCCACTTGCTATAAGCGTACAGAGGGACAGACTGCGGAAAGCGAGTTTTTATACTACATATGTAAAGAAGATACATTATAAAATTCGATAAACTATTACTTTGAATAAATTTCATAATAATTTTTACAAAGAAAATTATTGGGCAAATCATCCATTGTCATTTATGCACTCCTTTACTATATGTGGATTTGATAGAATTGGATGATCTATATATTTGGGAATAGTCATCCTCCTTATGGCACGTCTGAGGTCACACAAGTTTGTTGGGGACGTAGCAGTAGACCTACCATATCTCATAAGGGTTCGATGTGCACAAATGAGATGATCTTGATGACCATTACAGAGTCTCTATGCCAATTTCTTATATGAAAGTCATTGCCTCATCAGCGTTATGCGGTCTAGCGTTATTCCATTGAAAGATTTTATTTGGTAAGGTTTGTAAGAGGAATGCAAAATTAGTTTTAATACTTGGTTTGTAGGTAGGAATAACTGCTTGTAATATTTTTTGTATACCGCAGAAATGATCTGCTTCCCTTACAATATATCGCTTCATACCATGACACTTTTATTACAGATCGTTTCTTAACTCAGAATCACCTAATTCTTCCAACTTGACCACTCAAACAAAATCTAGATTCAATCTAGATCTAGTCAACATAACATATGACATTTCTCTGGTTAATGCAATTCTGTCAAGTTCGGCACTACTTCAAGCAGCGCATATTGAGTCCTGGTGTCAAAACTAGCTCCAAAAGGTGTTCGTAAGCTCTCAGCCTCATTCCAAGCAATATTGGATCAATTGTTATCCTGTAGGTGCAACTAGAGCATCTCTAATGTGACGTACACTGTAGAGTCTATTTCCGAAACAAGAACTGTGAGACAGCGCAAATCACGGTCTCGTACTAGTCCGGGAGGTCCAGGCCATGCACAACGCCTACGAGTCTTATCATTGCACCATCTTCTTCTTCTTCAAGATGATGGATTGGCATTACTTTCTCGTAAAATTTGCAGCCCACAATGCGTGCTTCTTCTAACTCGTTTAGGTGGTAAAATTAATAACAACATCAAATCCTTGGTATTTTCAAATTCGAAATGAATCGAAGCCTTTGTCTTTGTTGTTTTTAAGAGACACAAATAAGCAAATGCTAAAAACGAACTGTATAAGAGAACACATTTAGGGAAATTGACGTTGATTATCCAGTTCTATCTGCCTACTGGCACACTGAAGTGACGATAATGGCAGCATTGTTGGCACAAATACGAACCTTTATTCATGTGCGGTCTTGATGGGAATATCAGCAGGTAAAGGTTACATAACGTCGGTGAAACTACTACACGTTGTGGTACTCCTGGTCTCATATATCAGTAGTGAGTGAAGTGTTTAATCCTGTAATATCTGTTATTGATAAATACCCTATTGAATGCCTATGAAACGTCAAGTCATATGGCGTTTTTTTATATTATGGTTATCGTAGATAATTTCTGCTTCTGTTTATCTGTTCCTTGCTCTTCTCAAATCCAAAAACTAAACGTCTGGGAAGATGTTTTGTTCTTCACATGTCTCTAGCAAAGGTTGCAGTATTACTTGCTTCGTGATTTTGGAAATATGGGAGGAATAGGCTAATTGATCGATGGTTTTTGGGGATTTTTGACATCCTTGCCAGAATTAGGAAACTTAGTAACATTTTTCCAGCATTCAGGGAAGTAGAACGTCTCTGGTATGCTGTTAATTTAGTTAACTTTTCTAATTTTGAGGTTACAAATTATTTCTTGAATTTCTGTGAGTTTGGGTGGACGACTTTAGTGAATTTGTTAAAATGTACAAATACACTAAATTATAAACATATCAGCAAGAAGGTTGACTTTTTCTTCATGTGTGTGCATTAATTGATTATCTAAAGTATGTGGATAGCTTTTGATTTTGACGGATACCCTTTTCCTGAGTTTATTTTGCGATATGGTCGTCTTGTGTTTCATCCTCAAGGATTCGGTCCCATTGTTTCTGTAGTTCATTTTGGATTTTTCGTTGTTTATGATTGAATAGTTTACGCACTTGTGGGTCTTAGGTTGTCCATAAGCTTTTCCTGGTTCTATCATCTATAATTAAGAATGCTGTAAGGATCTTTCTATTTTATTTATGGTACTGTTTATGGTAGCTATGATCATTTCATTCTTGACTTTTTCAATTTTTTGGTTTATAGTGGTAGATGTTATTTGAAAAGTTATTCTTCTATTTATTGCAATTAACAGAATTTGGAATGTTGTAATATGATTATTGAATATGAAATGGAAACCATTGGAGTATTGACAGGTTAATTGGGTTATGGTCGAAACTCAAGAAAGTCTTCTCGAGCAATTTCGGGGAAAGTGGCAAATTAAGGAAAGAATCTCGAGGCATTCCATGACATTTGTTGTCCCGTAATTCTTTGATTAGAAGTCACGTTAATATTATCGGGTTAACTTCGAGGTGTTTTGTATGCAAGATAATATTTATAATATATATTGTTTCGGGTTGGGAACCTTATTCAGTTGCGCTTTCACAAAAGGTGAGGGTATTTGGTCCATATCGTTGAATGGGAAGATCTATAAATTATGTAAGATATTTTAGAGTGGGATCATTCAGTTTAAAAATCAAACTTCAGTATGTTGTGCAGTAGTTTGCCACATACGTTGCAAATACATAATCACAGATACCTATTTTATCAGCTTCCACTGAAAGTGCTTTCTTATCAAACTAACCCTCTGTGTATGATATAGAGCGACACATTTTTCGGTTATTAAACAATTGCGATCAAGTGTGTTGTCACAACCAATAAATTGCCGTCCCCAACGCAACACACACACACACAAGGATATTTATCTTCGTACTCGAATTTATTTCGCGGAATGTTCGCAACAGTTTATCAAATATTGACAAAAATATGGAACGCATCGTGCCACCGATGTGTAAACTTACGTTCTTCGGGGTGTCAGGGGGGTCGGGAGCGGCGGAGCAGGGGAGGTTTTTTTATAGGGGGTTTGCACGCGGGCTGAACGTTGTTCGCCGCCGCTTACAGACCGCCCGTTTTCGATTTTGTTATTTTCCGATACATCCCTGCTTATTATGATTTTGATTCACTCAAGCGTGACGCTGCTGGTTGGCAACCCTTCAAACAATATAATGGATGGTGACACAAATAAATTGATGCCCGCTACCTTGGTTTACAGGATATGTGGAGTTTATATTTTGTGTTAACAGCACTTCACGTAATTAGTTTATTTATAAATATTAGATACGCTCTTCGAAATTGGTTATAGTTTAATCGGCTGGTAAATGGATAGGCATTGGACGTTGTTAGCCCTAATGCCATGTCATTTAATTATAAATGTGATCGAAAAGAATGGATTACAGTTATGAAATTATTCAGTAGAGCTTGGCATAGCTTCTAACATATACTCCAATAAAAAATACTGCAAATACAGTCTGAATATTAATTATGATAATGTTTATCCAATTCAAGAAATTTCATAATATGTTATACTTGCTCCTAAGCATAGGCAACTTAAATTACATCTGTTTGTCATCTAGATTTAGACAAGTACAATTATAGGAATAACTTCCGGTCAAGATGACCAGGCAGCGCCACATGTCTTAGACTGGTCGTCCATAAGACAAGCGATTATGTGCTACAGGGGTCGTCCATTGCACACCGTTTAGTATTAATTTTGTAGCGAAGTGAAGAGGAACGTGTGTACAATAAAATACCGGTTTTTTTATTTTTATTCCCTTACAGAAGGCGGAAAATAATAGTCGATTGTGTTGGGTAAATTCTATATTGAAGAAGAGGGCGCATCTTGGCGAATTCAACCATCTCCATCCTGAATTAGAGAGAGAGATCCCCAAAAGTTTTTTGATTATTATCGGATGTGCCCTCAGACCTAGTTATACATTCTAAAGGCGATAAAGCCAACAATCAGTAAAGAGTGTAACTTCAGAGAAACTATACTCTCTGAGGAACGATTCATTTTTATTACTTAGATAACAAATTTAGTGTAGGAAGATTCTACAGTACCCATTAGGTTGTCCAAGTCATCCTGACTCTGTGGTTGAGATTGGCTGTTGCAACGGGATGACAGTGGAGAAGCATCTAATGCCTCTTCCGACGTCCAGGATGAAGAATGAGATAACACCTTGGATGGTGATTGATACGGAACAGATGAATGCTGGATTGAAGGATAACGTTCTTCTTCATCGATTAGCACTTGTTCCGTACATTTAGTTGTCGGTTTTTGGGAATTTTTTTCAAATATGGTAGTTGGCTCATCAAAAACTGATATTTACTGTCGCTTTTCATCGCAATACTCTTTGAAAACATATCCCACTCCCACAAAAGGGAATATGACTGTACAGTAATTATTAATTTTTCAGTATCATCCATACTCACAACATAAACGAAATGAATACCTTTTAATACATATTTAAAAAAAAACAAAACTGGCAAAACAACTTGTGTTGGTAAACAAACTTCTCACCCGACTACGAACGTAAATCCCATCCAGATGGGAACTGAAGCTCGAGCACGTTTACGCTCATAGCCCGCTCAAAGTAGCTTGCAATGGACGATATTTCATTAAACTACATTACTTAGGATCTGCCGCGCATAGTCGCTTGTTGCCGCTCGTATAGCGCGAGTTTGTAGCCCCTTGTATTTGTTTCTAATGGACGACCAGCCTTATACTTAGCTGTTCAGCTAGTGATAAAATTTAGAAAAATTAAGTAATTTATTGTTTGAGCCCCTTTCACCCTATAAAGTTCTCCCATAACTACAGATTGTTCAAAATAATATGAGAAGGCTGAAAACGGTATATTACTTACCTTATATAAATACATTTAAAAAAACATAAACCAATGTCAAAAAATAACTTAACTAAAAAGCATGAAATAATTTTCTGCTATAACAATTAAATACTTTTTATGAAGTCGGTGCCAAGCTAAAGTGAAAATTTTGGGGAAATACATTTATATTGCCCCCGACTTCAGAAAAAAAGTATTCAATTGTTATAGCAAAAAATTAGTCGGTTAGTGTTTTTTTTTAATACTAGTGGTCGCTCAGTGGACGAAATTCGACCATTTTTCATGAAATTGTAAAAAGTATAATTTTATAAGAAACAGAGTTGAGGAGAAAACAGAGAAGTATATGTAATCACCAAAATTGTTCACTCACATTGACAAATCTATTGCAATAAAAAAAATGTCATCAAATATCGGTATTCGAAATATTTTTGACAAATGAATGACCCTTTAACCTGGAACCGCTCCTGGCAAGATATTCGATATAATAAATGGAAGATTGTTCTTTGCAACCTAAAAGTTTCCGTCATTTGCAGTTTCAATCAAGTTCAGGCATATTAAAGAAAAGAGAGGACCAACAACCCTAGGAGAACTTAAATATTTAATACATTCTGTATTGTCCGCTGTAAAAAGGGAAAGTTATGATAATAATATATTAATCGAATAGCTAAGTTCACATTAAAAACAGAATATTTAATATGAAAGTTACTGCAATGCGTCAGAAAAATCAATACTGATCTACTACATTTACTATTTTACCACTAAACACTAACACGCTTGTATGCCACTTCCAGAAGTACATGCTCTAAGAATATAAAAGCATCTAACGTTCGCTCCCTCCAAATATAATTACTCAATGCTTCGAGTTTTGACCGTTTGGCATGGCGGCGGCGGCACTGTCAGTTGTTTGGCGTTGACAGTATGGACATAAATAATTAATTTTAATTATATTTTATTTAATGAATGAACCAATATTATAAATTAATAGTAGCACTGAAGGTCGTCAGTAGCTACTAAACACAACAAAAATGAAGAAAATCGGTTGAGACACAGAGGAGAAAGTGGTTTAATGCTGCAATGGCTTAATTCGAAATAACGTTTCCGATTGCCTAAAATAACGTATTTAACTTTTAAGCATCATTTATTAGTTTGACTAACCTCGTTTACTGTTACATAGAATAACTTGTTTTCTAAATAAACTAGTGGAAAAAATTAAAAGATAAAAAAAATCCAAATTTTTTGTCGATTTTCAAATGGCTGTATTTCCCTTGAAAATGTTCGTACTGGAGTTTTAAAAAAGCATTTTATAGCTTGAAGTTTCTAGTATTGAGATCTTACGATGAAATTTTTCAAGCAACACGTGTACATCTCAATCCTAACGAATACCAAAACTTTTTTTTTCTAATTTTTTTCGGTTTTTATTTTTAGTCTACGAACTTGATTTTTTTAAACTCAACCAGTATATGGATCGGATATGTTATTCATTCAGATTTAATTTGCTTTTTTGAAAAGTTCAATACGACCACTTCTCGCTGAGATAAGGATCTTTTTGTCTTTAACAATTTGAAATCTTGAATAAACCCCCCAAAAAATACAGCTTCCGTTTTTTGAAAAACAAATTGTTTACATTAATTTGAAGAATAAAGAAAAAAAGGACTTTTGGTGGCTTTTGGGATCATCAGGCGTTAAATTGGAAATATCCAGAAAACCAGTAAATGTGAAGTATGTCTTTTACAGTACAATATGCCCACAATAACCCCACAAAGCTTCATTTCAATCCAGCAAGCCGTTTTTTTTCTTTTCTACGATCGAATTTTTGAAAAAATAAAAGGATCACCATTTTGACTTTAAATGATCATAACCTTTAACAAAATTCAAACAAATATTTTTTCATTTTTTTGCATTTTCATTGATAAAAGTGTTTAAAATTATGGGGAAAACAAAAAAATTAAAAAAAAAACGAACTGACAGCGATACATTTAATGAGAATAAATTTTTCTCTAAATAACATTCATACGAATGTTTTCCGTTTGATTCCAACTTATGAAGACACAATGTATATATAAACCAACTGAAAACCTCCATCTTGAAGTTGATTAACTGACATTTATTTCGATTTATTTCCAATCAACTTTCAATTTGTTACAATTTTTAATAATGCAGCACAATTGGATGCAGTTTTCAATTCTAATAAACTTTGTTTGATTACAATTTGAAATATTGTAAATAAATAAAGGTACATTACTTTTAATTTTTTTTTTTTTTGAATCCTAGCATATAGTTGGAAAAGTTACACAAATACTTATCATACAATTTTTATTGCAATGGCAGAGGTAGATGCAGTTTTTAATTTTAATTACCGCTATTTGATAACAATTTTAGATATTAACAACAAACAATAAAGATTTAAAATACCTTTAATCAAAATTCCTATTTGATTTGGCTATGCAAATCTGTTTATGAAGAAAAAATTTTTCTCTTAAAATTATAATAAAAGATTACACACTGTATATCCAGACTAATCAAAAATTTCACTTTAAAGTTAACCGACATTTATTTTGATTAATTCAGTTTATTTACAGTTCATCCCAAGTTCCGATCTGAAACATTTTCATATTTATAATACCAGCAACTCCACCGAAGTTTATTATATAAGAAAGTTACTAAAAAAGTTTTTCCCGATTTTCTAAGAAACC
The DNA here is from genome assembly GCA_034190945.1 of Octodonta nipae. Lineage (NCBI taxonomy): Eukaryota > Metazoa > Arthropoda > Insecta > Coleoptera > Chrysomelidae > Octodonta > Octodonta nipae. The sequence continues at coordinate 107,588,801 of CM067221.1, read as the reverse complement.
GTACCAATTATGTTATTGAAAGAAATATGGAAGCACTTCGAGATATCCCGGAACTAATACAATTTCTTTTCAATTTATCCCATGTTCCGAATAGTAAATTTTCCATATTTTTAATACTAGCGACTCCACCAAAGCTTACTGTATAAGAAAGTCGGTAAACCAGTTTTCCCCCATTTTCTAAGAAACGGTACAAGCTATATTATTGCAAAAAAATGGGACCACTTCGCTATCCCCCGAACAGGATCCAGTATAAACGGTCGAAATTCTTTGAGCAGTTTGCGAATAATGCTGAACAAACATAATAAAAACATAGATACAGACGAATTGAGAACCTCCTTCTTTTTGAAGTTGGTTAAAAATAAACGGTTCATCTCAAAACCACCCTAAAACCACAATATCAATCGAAATACTAAATCATGTTTATCAATACTCTTCTTCAATATAGAAAACCACTCACTTTATCTTCAGGGCTGTAAACGAAAAACTATATGTGAAAACGAATAGGCTTCCAATGGCCGACGTAATAAAATGCAAAACTAAAAACACAAATACGGATATAAACATAACAATTTCGTGGCATATTACACCGTCGAGTAAAATAAGGAGTTTGAATATATACGGTAATGGGAAATTTTACAGATTCCGATCCTGAACTGTGCGGAAGGATATCTTCCAGAGCCTTTTGTCGAAATAACGATCCAGATTCTGCTGAATATGTGGAATATTTACTTGAATAATTTGTTTCTTTTCGTTTTCGGTGGTGTAGCGTCTGGAAACAACTGAATGCTTGCGAATGGATAGTGTTATTTGCAACAACGTGGTTGGATTGTCTCGATTTACAACTCGTATATATGAGACCGAAACGTGCTTACAGTAAAATGTATTTAGAACACTAAATGAACGTTATATTTTTCTCTTTTAATATGGTGTTTATTAATTCAATTTTGAATCTTAATACTAAAAGGTTTCGATGGATAGAAATCGATTGACGAGAGTCTCATCTTTGGCAACAATCGTTTTACAGATAAATTAAATTAATAAAAAAATTTATTGACAGTTTGACAATCAAGGGGACTGCTTTGTAATTTCAAGGCGTTTAATACACAGGGTAATTTGGTAACTTACGTGAGAGTGAGACTCCTGTTGTAAAAATTCTTTCAATATAGGGTGATTTGGTAACCTATTTGAGAGTGAAACTTTTTTAAACATTCTTTCAATAAAAATTGTGTTTGTGTGTTGCGAACATGTAACTATATTATGCCTCCGTCATATTTTCTTAGCATTATATTTTTATACTTAGATATTTCCAAGTTTTCAAAGTGAAAAAATTAGCACTGTAGGCAATTTTTGGATGAGTAAGATCTCATGATTTCGCATATAATATGAATTGGTTGTGTAAAATTGTAATTATACAGGGTCTTTCAAAATATGTTAGATGGTCCATAAGAGTTGCTATGCAGGATATAGTTAAAATATAGCGTCAAATGGAATTATAGTATAGTTAGAAAAAAAACGAGAAAAAATAATTTTATAGGGTTCCCCCTAAGTAGTTGGAGATGATAGCTGACATACAGGGCGAAGTAAAAGTATTGTTATGCAGGGTCGCTAAAATAATGTTATTAGCATTTGCATTTACAGGCTGGATGTACTGGAATTATAATATTGGATTTGTATGTTCCGAATATGTAACTATTTCATGCCTCCGTCATAATTTCCTAGCATTGCTTTTTTATAGCTAGACATTGCAAGTTTCCAAGGTGAAAAAATTGGCATGGTAGGCAATTTTTGGATGAGTAAGATCTCATGATTTCGCATGTTAGTTAGATGGTCCATAAGAGTTGCTATGCAGGAAGGTTAAAATATAGCGAGAAAAAATAATTGTGTAGGGTACCTCATAATCAGTTGGAAATTAATGGTAGCTGACATACAGGGCGGAGTAAAAGTATTGTTATGCAGGTCGCTAAAAAAATTTTAATAGAATGTTTTACCTATAGGGTAGCTTATTAGCATTTGCATTTATAGGATGTACTGTAATTATAATTATATATGGGGTTTCAACAAAAATACAATAGGTGGCCATAAACAAATGCATATACAGGGTAGTTAAAACATAGGGTGGTGTGAAATTATAGTTATACAGTGTGATTTAAAATATGTTATATTAGGTAGCCTGTAAAAAGTGGCATATATATGGTGGAGCGGAATTATAGTTATACAAAGTGCTTACAAAAATGTTACAATATAAATGAAAGAATTTGGAAACAAAAGTGTTTGTAGAATGGCCAAAAGCGTTCGCATATACAGGGTTGTTGGAATATGGAATTGAGTGGAAATGTAGCGTGATTAAAAAAATGTTAAAAAAAATGTTTGTATGGGTTTTCCATAAGAAGTTGTACACATAGGGTGGTTGAAATATAGGGTGGGAGTTGAATTGTAGTAACACCATATAAATAAGAAATTTAAGAAAAAACTATTATGTTAGGGCAGTTTAAATTAGTTTACATAGCAAATGTCCGATTATTTGGATATATGTACGTTTATGATAAAACCTTGAATTTACGAGTGACACTCGGTCACCCAAGAACTTGTATATTATTTATAAATCTTCTGTCCTCTCGTTGCATTTTCCCAATACTTTTAACTAGTTTCAATATCAGGAATTTTTGCAACTTTAATAGTTCTGGATGCAAATTTTAGCCTAGGTCCCTAAACTTTCACTTTAAATTAAACCTACTCCAAAATTCCATAGAACTGTACACGATATGGCACCACAATGGGTACACATGTTTCTTAAATTTTGTATCCGGGGGTTCTTGCAGATGCCCTATATATTTGTGCCTCCTGGATATACAAGAAGCAGATAACAAGTTTCTTATTTTAAATACAACACCCTGTGTGTTATTGAGTTTTTAAATTCAACACAAAAAATAATTACAGATTCTTACAGATTTCGAGACATGTACGAGATTGTAATTATTTGCATATAAAAGTTATTTTGATATTCTAAAAATGGTGCTTCAATCCATTACTTTATAAGTTTTTGCGCAATTGTCAAGTTCAGAATACGAAAGGTATGATATCCAGAAATCGTAGTACGACATGCCATGATGAACGAAATTACACATGTCAAAATAGATATGTATGGTAACGAAATGCAAAAATTGAAATTGCATTTGTTTCGACACTTCTATCCGACCGACACCACAGTACTTTGATCATGAAATACCCATACAATTAGTTTTCTGTGTTCGGAAGAAGGACCAGTTTATACATAAAGAGTCTCTCATTTCATAAAAAAACAGATATTATAGTAAATAAACAAATATAACATCCAATTCATATTCGTTACCTGCACAAAATTTGCTTTCCGTTCTAAGAATCATCCGAGTCCTCTGTTTGCGTTATTATGAATAAGATTTAACATATGTCAGAAGTCGGCATAAAAAGGGCAAGTGTGTGGATATTAGAGACCAGGATCGCAAATCAGAGCTCCACAAAAAAGGTCAACATTACCAAGTTTATAGATGGTTGCGACAAGGATGAAGTTCTATAAGGATGGCGCTGGTGCAAAAAAGGGGTATGACGTGAATTCCTAAATATATAATAATAATAATATTGAGCCACCCAAAGTATTAAATTATATTTATTGTCCCACAATATCTATGAGATATTCTAGAAACGTTTGGTATGGTGTTTAAAATCCACCCTCTTACTACATCCGCGCCACCCTGATTTAATGTACTTTTGAAGGAAACTTTGTTAACACCTATTGGATTAAACTACATTACGAGAGCCATTTTTCATGTTCTTTTTTTAGTTATACGAGGGCTGCCTTTTATATTTCGGGATTGGACAACCCTAGTGTTGCGATCTGACAACTGACAGCTCTATCGTAAAGTTTGACATTTTTGAGGTTATACGTACTCAGAACGTTTTGACATACGAGCGCTATGTGTTGTTTACAGTAACTTAAAGGATTCATCTCGGCCAAAATATGGAATTAAATCGTGAACATTTTCGTGCGATTATTTTTTACAACTTTCGACGTGGATTAAGTCAGCAAGAGTGCATGGATGAACTTAATTTAATTTTTGGTGATGAAACTCCAACAAGGTCCACTGTTTGTCGACGGTATGGTGAATTCAATCGAGGTCGTAGTTCACTCCAAGATGAATTTCGTGAAGGTCGTCCAAAAACAGTTGTTGTTCCGGAAACCATTGATGCTGTGCGCGAACTGATATTGCAAGATCGTCATGTGACCTATCGTGAGATTGAGTCAACCTTACACATTAGTGGGACCAGCATACATTCAATATTGCATAAACATTTGAATGTCAAAAAAATTTGTTCGCGGTGGATCCCACTCAATTTGTCGATCGTTCAAAAAAAGGCTCGTGTCGATTGGTCGAAAGAAAAGCTCAAAAAAATACGATCGTGCTTCAAAACACGTTTATGACATAGTGACAGGTGATGAATCGTGGATTTACGCGTATGAGCCCGAAAGTAAACAGCAGTCGTCTGTAGGGGTGTTTCAAGACGAGCCGAATCCAACAAAAGTTGTTCGCGCACGAAGCACTTCCAAGCAAATGATCTCCTGGTTTTTCGGAAAAACTGGACATGTTGCAACCGTACCACTAGAACAACGCAGAACAGTCAATTCTGAGTGGTACACAACCATTTGTTTGCCAGTTGTCTTCCAAAAAATGAGGAAAACCAACCGCCGAAGACGGATCACTCTTCACCACGACAATGCGAGCTCTCACACATCGGCTCAAACAACTGCATTTTTGACCACTCAAAACATCGTTTTGATGAGTCATCCGCTGTATAGTCCTGACTTATCACCAAATGACTTCTTTTTATTCCCGTACGTAAAAAACAAACTGAGAGGTTTTTCGAAGAAGCAGTTGCTGCGTTCAGAGTGCATGTTTTGGAGATATCTCAATCAGAGTGGAAAAAGTGCTTCGCCAATTGGTTCAAACTCATACAAAAGTGTATAGATCTTCATGGGGAATATTTTAAAAAACAGTAAAGCGATTTTCGATGATTACTATTTGTTTTTGTTCTCTAATCCCGAAATATAAAAGGCAGCCCTCGTAGGAGCAAGCTATTTTAAGGTTTTAAGCTACTTTTGAATTTAGTTGTTTTCATATTATCATCCTGTATAGTACGTCACAGTAAGAGCAGTTTTTCATGGACGACATAACTAGTTAAGTACAACTTTTTGTTTTTGTTAACAACTGTAAATCGTTGATATATGCAATTAAAATTTACATTTTTTGCGAGAGCAGGTAATTTAAATAAGAGCCATTTTACAAGCGATTAAATCCGAGGGGATTTATGCGGATTTAAATGACTAATTCACCTTCACTTCGAGTGATGCAAATAGATGTAATAAAAATAATTGAAGTAATCTCGAATGACGTTTAAAGTTAAGAAGAGAGAGAGAGAGAGTTGTTCCTGAACTTTCAAGAACTAGTTTCGTACAAAGACGTTTGGAATCGTTGTAAAACGATTTATTCATCTCTTGTATAAAACTACTGTCAGGAGGTTAAACTCAATTTTCTTAGAAATTAAACTATTTTGTTGTATACATTTTTTGATTAATATAAGCGAATAGATCTTTTACTGAGAAACAACTCAACATTAAAAAAAATAAACACAGTTTTTTTATTCAGGAAAGATATTATATAGCCTAAAAGTTTCCTTGGACTTCCATCGTCTTGAAATGGTTGATCTCACTTGTAAGTCCAAGGAAACTTCGAGGAACGAGTTACAATGTAGCAGCTTCAGACTTAACATATTATGGCAGCACTGAGCTAGGTTTAAGGAACAAAGTTAGCTCAACACAAGAAAAACTATTAACTAGTTATCTTGTTTCCGATAACAATTGAGATAAGACCTAGTAATAAATCACAACTACACACGCATTTTATACAGAATACGCCCGGCAATACCAGCAGCTTTAAATCTAAATCAAATTTACCCTAGTTAGCATTCCTAATGATTTTTGTTTTGCCTATAAGTAGCTGAGAAGACAATCATATAAGATCAAAATGCAAAATATTATATTTTTAACACACTGCAACTGATGGCAGGATATTTTCCTTTCCCAATGTCTAAATTATCGAATTTCAAATTTTGTCTATGTTCCCATGCTACATTTTAGAGAATTCTTAATAAGTCTCCAAAATACTGTCTTAACATTATCTTCAAAATATTATTTGGCATTTTAAAAATATACTATGTAACTCAAATGTGTTGCATTCTTGGTGTTAATTTATATTTACCTTCTAAGCGCTCATTAACATTTAATTCTTTGGGTACTCAGTATCCAATATTATTGGTGATTTTGTTGTATTTTTGTCATGATGCGGGATGTTTGGTTTTAAGGCTAAATCACTTTTATTAAGTATAATTCAAAATTATAATTCAATGTTTTCTCTGCCAATTGGAATTTGATAGTTATCGATATTAGCAAGTTCTTTGCAAATATTGAAATCTATTTGGGTCCAGTTTTTTGCTAAGATCTGAATAATGTTGAGGCAGTTTTTATGCTTAGTTTTTGTTCATCCCGACAAGAAGATATTGATCTGTTTGCCTAGCCGAGCTATATGTTTTGGCAGTTTTCAATGTTGAGGTGTTACATTGTCATTTAAACTTTATAACAATTTCTCTTTGGTTTTGTGTAGTCTGTATATAGTCGGAGTGATGTGGTTTCGGGTAAGCATCGTTATTTTTATCATTTATGTCTTTACTGTGTAGTACAGTGACTTCTTTTTTTCTCCATGCTGTTAGTTATTTTTTTGGATGATATGGCTGCTAAATCATTTCTTTGTTTAGGTATGTTGTGTTTTATTTGCGTGTCTGTTAGATGAATTGATCTTAATATGGGAGTGTCTGGTATTCCTGACATATGGGCTAAGTCGTGGAGGGAACACATGTGCAAGTATTTGTGAAGAATTAATATACAGCCATTTTGTCTTTATTGTTATGATTTGTAGCCAAGAAACTATAAAAAAGAAACTAGATGTCACAAATAAGCTTCAGAAAACAAATTCATCTATGTTGAAAACGATAAAGTTACAATCCGAACTCAATCGTATTAAAGACAAAAACAGGGCATGGGTCACACTCAAATCCAAGCTGAAACAATCTAATGACAAACTAAGCTTCTCTCACTTTTGATGCCAGTTGTCTGATGCAGGTATAAAAGACAAATTTGAGGTAGCTAATGTAGGCATTGAATGGAGGGAAAGACCATATCACTAGTAACTTCACTTACATAGATCGTTTTAAAAGTGATTAAAGTGCTGTTAATCAAACAAATGTCAATGAATCGTGACCAAGTCAAGTCAACAATTGTCGCCAACTTCTGCGCGTTATACTATCTAAACTTATAATTGTATCAATTATAAGAAACAGAAACAAGCAAAAGTCGCTGATTTAAATTAAAAATAATTACGAGCCAAGAATAGTTCTTTGAGGTATTCCACAGTGTACGTTTAACCGGTCACTTTTAATACTCTTAATGTGCACTTAAAGGTCGTAAAGCATATTTTCCAATTTTTAGGGTTCCGTATATACAATATACGGATACCCTTATAATATCACTCAGGATTTCTGCCTCTGTCACGTCACAGCCATTTTCTCCTAAACTACTGGACGGAAGAGATTGAAATTCGGTATCAATCTATAGTTTGGTGACCCGATCAGGAGTACAATCGTAAAAGAAAAAAAATTGATTTTAGGGGTACTTCTGGGGGGAAAAACTAAAAAAATCGACCGTTCCCCCCTGATCTCCGAAACTACTGAGCCTAAAAATTTGAAAAAAATAGGAAATAAAGAGCGTTGCCCGAACTTTACAGGAAAATTAAGGAGAAACCATTAATATTAATTTTGGGGGTCAAATTATAGAATTAAATAAAAATTTAAAAATAAAAAAAATTTCAAACGCATCATGTAATATATCAAATGAAAGGTCTCATTCTGAGGAACACAAATATATTTTTTTCATATTTAAAAAAAAGGTATTTAAAAAGATATTAACGAAAATATACCAAAATTTACCCATCCCCCCCCTTACTCCGAAACTATAAAACGTAAACTTTTGAAAAAAAAATAGATTTATAGGTTCTCACCTGAAGTTTACTGGAAATATAGGGAGAAACCTATACTTTTCATTTTGGGGGGCCAATTACAGAATTAAATGGAAAATATAACATTAAAATTGTTTCTACCCATCATGTTATATATCAAGGACGACGAAAACAAATATATTTTTTTCAAATTTTTAAAATAAATTAATTAAAAGATATTAACAAAAATATAAAAAAATTTACCCAAAAAAATACCCATTCCTCCCCTTATCTCCGAAACCATAAGCTGAAAAATTTTGAAAAACTGGAAGTATAGCCCCTCACCTGAACTTTACTGGAAAAAAAAGAAGAAACCCCTAATATTCATTTTGGCCTCCAAATAATAGAATTAAACGAAAAATAAATTACTAGAAAACCCCCATAGTAATTTTAGGGACAAATTAATACAATTAAATGGAAAATAAAGATTCAATTTTCAAACGCATCAGATATCAGATAAAAGGCTCATTATGTGAATTACAAATATAACATATTTTTAAATCATTTGTATAAAAGATATTAAAAATATTAAAAGTCGACTTAATTCCCACTTTAGAAACTACACTATTTAAAATTTGAAAAATATATTTTATTTATATTTTTAAATAATTTGAATAACAGATTTAATAATTTATAATTTAAACTTTGACCTATTTTGCCGTTTTTCTTCCAATCTACAGAGCCTCAAAACTCAGACAGTAGATTATAAAAGGCATTTCTGAAAGTTTATTAGTAAAATAAAACTCTAATGTTACTTTTTGGAGGCCAAATTAGAAAATTAAATACATATGTATTGTGATAAAAATCAAGCGAATCCTAAAGCAGATAAAATAAAAAGTCTATGTTTGGAAAATCAAAGTGTATATTTTTTATAACTTTAAAACGCTTCGTTTAAAAGATATAAGGGTAAGTATAAGAAAATGCACTCATTCCCTGCTTGTCTGAAACTGGAATATTCGAATCTTGAAGGTGGTACGGAACCCTAAGTATGCGAGTCCAACTCGCACTTGACCAAATTATTTTTAAGTAAGATATCGTGATTAAATGTATCATATTTCACTGATAGATCTAAAAAACTGCAATAGTACAAATTTAACTGAAAACGTCATTGAGCAATTTGCTATCAAATCCCACTCATAAATACAACTCATCTTCTCCGAAACAGTCGATGCTCAACGGCCGCAAAGGTCTTCATTTTTCACGACATTCCCATCCGAAAACTTCACCCCGATGTTCCGTGTAATTTTCTATTAAACTTAAATAATTCGCGAAAGTCTGTACTCGGAGGCTTATTCGTTTCTGTACACTTTTCCGTATTTTGCCGCTTTTCCCCGGCACCGTTCTAATGACATTGCTAAATCGTTTTAATCCGTTTTGCAACGATTTCAGCCGGTTGTAACATCTGTGTCTCAAAAGTAACGCCCCGAACTTCCGAAGCACTTCTCTTCTTCTTCTCCTTCTTCTCCTCCTAACTTTAAACATTGTTGTTTAGCAATTACTGGTAGGGATTTAATATTGACTTCAATTATTTTTATTAAGTTTGCACCACTGGAGGCGAGAAGGAATGACTCATTCAATTTTAACACAAATCCCTTTGGAATTTACGTTGAAGGATGGCTCTTGTTTAAATTAGCTGTTTTGAATAAATTAACCGCAAATGATAATTTAATTCATCTTCGTTAAAAAGTTTCTTAGCTGCTTCAAGTTAATTACGAGAAGAAAATAATTAAAATCAACAATAAATGCCGTAAGAAAATTTCATAATTGTGAACAGAATTTCAAGTCTATTAATGGAAATTAAATGCAGTAGCTGATTCTGATTTTTCCGGATTTGAACAGCTTCTTTTTTAGATTAGATAGTTTATATATTTTTACTAAAGTTTAGATAAGACGTTTTTCCCACACTTGTATGGAACTTCTTCAAGGAAGAAATATGCCAATTGTACTAGTATTCTCCTTTCTCACGGCACGATACACCAAGAAAAGTCACTTTCAAATTTGATATAAACTGAAAGGATCAACGAAGTTGCCTCGGGATAATTGCAACTGTGTTATGACAATAATTATCCAGAGACAACTTCGTAGTATATTGTTTCCTTGAAAAAGCCTCTTACAATTGTGGGCGGCTCAAATCCTGAACAATCAGAATAGGCTCTGACTCTGGCCACGAAAACCTACAGCCTCATTAAATAGGTTACACTGTTTGATATCCACAGATTAACACAATTGTACCTATTTATTTATTTATTTATTTATTTATTTATTTATTTATTTATTTATTTATTTATTTATTTACACAATAGGTCATCTTACAGGTTGTCCCCAAGGAAAACCCTTAATAAAGATGACACACAGTGACAAATAGAAAATTACAAATAGGTGAACTCGAAATAATTAATTAACAACAAAGTCCCAAACTTAACAATATCTAAAGAGACAAACATAAAACTGTTAAATTATGTTGTGGATCATGTTTATATATCACTGTTTACGCCTGTATTATAAAACTCTTGTAACAATCTAGATAAGTTTTTCTTAAAATTTTTAAAATTGGAGGAAAAGATATCTATGTTTAAATGACAAATTATATTATAAGCATTCATTCTTCTTATTAACGGGGAGTTACCGTAGTAGTTTGTAGAATAGTAAGGAACGTAAAAAATCTGTTTGTGTCTTGTTCTAGGAAAATTCTTGAGACACTATTCAGAACACAACATATTATTAATAACTTTATAAATAAAACAAATATCGGCAAATTCTCTTCTGATAAACACTGGCTGAAGATTGTAGAATCTCAAGATGTCACTATATTCTTGGTAATGCCGAAACCTAAAATATCTATAATTAAGTGCATTAACAATTTTTTTTATACATGTTCTAGAGATGTTATATACTTATCATACATAGGATTCCACGCTATACTGCAATATTCTAAAGAACACCTTACGTAAGAAATATACAACCGCATTACTGTACTATGGCCTTTAAAATCTTTTGTATTTCTTAGTATATAGCCCAGGAGCCTTAAGGCTTTTTGTACCATAAAGGAAATGTGCTTATCAAAGCTTAACTTTTTGTCCATAATAACTCCCAAATCTTTAATTTAGATTACTTGAGGAATAATATCATTATTGATGGTCATATCAACTAGTGGTGGATTAACTAATCTTGAAAACAGTATACAATTGCACTTCGTTACATTCAATATTAATCTGTGGACTTGACAGAAACTAAAAAGCTACAAAGGTCGGCTTGCATTAATGGGTAATCATTAATTGTTGAGATTTTTCGATAAATTTTCATGTCATCAGCATATAAAAGCACATTACAAAAAGAAAAACATTCAGCTACGTCTGAAATGAAAATACTAAATAGTAAGGGACCTAGGTGGGAACCTTGTGGAACACCCGAATTATGAGGAGTGCCTCTAGACTTTACATTGTTTAGAGCAACATACTGGGTTCTGTTGGAGATATATGAACAAATAAGATCAAGTACCATGCCATGCACACCGAAATTTACAAGTACCTTGTCCAATGCTTTGGAAAAATCGGTGTACACAGCACATACTGATTGACCGTTATCCATACAATTATAAATATACTAAACAAAAGGTACTAAGTTATTAGCTACTGATCTTTTCTTAAAAAATCCGTTCTGAAGTATGGTAAGACGATCTTTAACCAGAAAGAATAGCTCCTGAGTCAGAATTTGTTCAAAAATTTTACCCGTTAAATTTAATAAAGATACTGCCCTATAGTTATTAACAATATTCTTAACACCAGACTTAAATATGGGGACAACTTGGGCCATTTTCCACTTATCTGGAAAACAGCCGCTTGCCAGTGACTTGTTGAAGATAATCCACAAAGGCTCGATAAGCTCATTAGCACAGTTTTTAATAAAAACGGCTTGAATTCCGTCAGGGCTTGGACTCTTGTTAATATCTAACGATTTTATTGCATTAGTAATCTGAGTTCTAGAAATTGAAGTAATATCAAAATTTACATTGGAATTAACATGATGAGGGATTATTGTTATCAACAAAAACCGAGCTGAAATACTCAGAAAAAGCTGAACATATTTCTACGGATCCTGTGTATTCCCTGTCCTTATAATTCATTATCAAGGGATAAACGTACGCACTTTTTACGTTTATTAGACACATACGCCCAAAATTGTTTCGGAGATTTGTTAATGTTTTCCTCCAGTGGTGAAACATAATTTTTATAATCTTTGTTCATTATTTTTGTAACTTCTTTTCTCAATTCAGAAAATCGTGTATAATCATTGGCATCCTTATATGTTTTCATCGTTTATGAAATTTGTTTTTCTTCTTTATTAATTGAATTAAATATGACGAAAACCATTTAGGATTACCATGTTCGTTAAGAACCTTAACCGGAACATGAGTTTCAATCGCGTTATCAAGAATATTATAAAAAACATCCACACAAACATAAAACAATAACAATCACAAAAATCACAAAAATTGCTGTTCCATTTCAGTAGAGCAACAGCTACATTATAGGTTTTGGTTACCAGCTTTACTTGCACTCTTTCCGAACACCAAAAAGGAGCACAACTCCATACTTCGATGACGTTATGAAGAAACCAAATTTCAGTTGTTTCCCTTAGACCAGAAATAATCACTAGCCTTATGTCACGGACTCCTGAGACTTTAACACAAATCTCTTCGCCTGTGACCATATCCGAACAGAAAATCTAACTGTACACGTCAATTCAAACTATGAGATGAAAAAATATACGAGGCGTGTTTTTTAAGTAAATACCGTTTTGCCACAGCAAGGCCGAAGCGCTGCAGTCGGCTTTCTGAGCATACAGAACTGGATATCTCAAACATGAAAAAGTTAGTCTCACAGAAGACCCAATGGCCACCAGATATAATGGTACTATGAACAAGTATTTGGAGAATCGAACAAGTAGAAAGGAAGAAGAAAGCATGACAGCTACTTTAATATTACACTACATTTGAGAGGTAACACGTTGAAAAGTACAGACATCCTGGTAATACCACAAAAATTCATCTACAACATAGGTACCTTGCGAGTGTGAAGATCTCTACATTGGAGAGACAAAACAATCTTTGAGGATCAATGATAAAGGAGCACAATATGGCCACCCAAAGACACAGATAGCAAAATCCAGGGTAGTATATTAGGCATATACAGACAACAACGGCATTAATTGGTCACTATACATCACTAGGACGAGCCCTGGTGTAGATGAAAGTTTATAAACACGACATTCATAATTCCAACATTATCAGAGAACCCAACTCCCAAATAAGAGACATGTGGAGACCATTTCTCGAACCATTATTGCTATGCACAAACCCATCATCATCGAGCGATTTCAATTAGGCGAAGCTGTGCAGAACCAGCGTCATATTAGGTTAGATCTTTTAAATCCTACATCATTCACCTGATGACGACAGCAGATCCAAAGCTATCGAAACGTTAATGGAAATGCTGTGGAACCTTTGGAGTGTTACAAATGTAAAAATACAGTTTTGCACCCAAAACCACACCAAACCTTTATTTTGAACACTCAACGCCGTTTCAACAACTCTAAGTTGTCATCATCAAGGAGTAAACCAAACTAAATCCAAATACCAAATATTTCGATTTAGTTTGGTTTACTACTTTACTTAGAGTTGTTGAAAAGGCGTTGAGTGTTCAAAATAAAGGTTTGGTATTAGGGTGTAAAATTGTGTTTTTACATACCGAAACGTTGTGAGATCAAGCGTATTTGAAACAATAGACAACTAAAAAATCTACGAACAGTTATTTATGCCCTATAAAAAAAATTTGAAAGAACGTAAAATTTAAGTTTTCTAGAAACTATCCTTTAAAGTTGATCTTTGCTCAAACGTTGAACGATAATGGATACAATTTTTTTGTTGTGAAAATAGACTGTATGCTCTTCTCTTGACTCCTTTCTTTGAGTGAATAGAGACGTTTTTCGTCTTTTTGCCTAAATAGAATTTATGAGTGGTAGGAACTGTATCTGATTATTCCCGGGTGAATTCTCCAAAAATCTAGTAAATGGCAGAAGTATATTGAATGTTAAGAGGCAAAAATTTATAAAATGAATAGAAATTCTAAAAAATGTTAATAATACTAGATACCCCAAACATCACAAAAATATAAAAAATGAAGAAATCATCAAAATTATATTGTCTAAAATATACAAAATAACAAAAACAACAGAAACTAAACTAAAAATGTCAACCTCAAAATAAATGTCAAAAATGTCAAACAAGTTAAAAATATGAAAAATGCCACAAATGCCAAAAATGTCTAAAGGGTCAAAAAATATCAAAAAAGCCAAGAATTTCCAAAAATGTATACCATGAGAAAGATGTCAACAATGTCAAATATGTCAAAAATGTCGCAAATACCAAAACTGGCAATAAAATCAATAATGACAGAAATGTCTTCTTCGTCTTCTTCAACAAGGTCGTCTCTTGTGTGACGGTTATGGCTTTGATCTTTTCGATCTTATTAGCCATAAATGTCAAAAATGTCCAAAAATTGTCGAAAAATGTAAAAAATGTTAAATATCTCAAAAATGCAATGACCACTTAGGTATATGAAAAATTAAATTCCAAATTAATGTATTCCTAGAAGCCATTGTTGCCATTTAAATCTCGCTCAAAAATATTTACAGAGAAATACGTCAAATACGCTGATTTATCTTGCCCGTGTGAAGCCGGAACGGGTCAGCTATGAAATATAATTTTGAACCACCGGCGAATTCACCACATTTTATATAATTTGTCAATGGTTCCCAAATTTTTCAGTTGGCGACATACATGCTTAGTATTTGTCACTAATCGCGTTAAACAAGAAGAAGAGCGGTGTTGTCGGCTTACTACACTTTGGATACGTCTGTATATTTTCATTATGTAAGCGTCTATTTTAGTCTTTTAATCAATAATTATAATTATTGCATTTGCTAGTATAGACAAAAAAAAACAAATTTGAGGTCTTGAAAGTTATCATGAGAAGTCAAAAAATATCAAAAATGTCAAATATGTCAAAAGGTTAAAAACGTCAAAACAGCAAACTGATCAATAAAGTCCAAAATGTTAGAAAGGTCAAAAATATCAAAAGTTAATTAAAACAAACTGTCCCACAGGAAAATTTAAACATGTAAGGGATATGAATAAATCAATTGAAAAAATATTCAAGATAAACAGTCAAATACTGAGGGCTAGTAAGAAAATACAAAGAAACTAGTATCATCGAAACAGTCTCACCGATGAAAACATGCTTTAGATTAAAAAGCGTCCATATTCCCTATCAAGCTACCCATGACACTGAAAACTTTATGATTCATTAAATACGAAGGCAACTCTTCTTTAAAAATCTGCCAAACCATCCCCCGACACTCTATTCGACAAAACTTTTAATTGGTTTACACGTGTACTCCAGTCTCTGTCTTTCTTTCGGCATTTTTTCGGCCTATAATCGCATCTCTTAAACAAGAATTTATTCAGCACGTACCTCCTCATCCGATTAAGGACTGCCGGCACTTTAATTATTTTTATTGGGCCACTAACCCTTTACGCCGCTAGCTGAGGTGTAGTAAGGGTTTCTTAAAGGTTTCCTTTACCCTCATCTCGAGTATGCTAATTCAATTGTTAAGAATGCATTAAGAAGAACGAACAATTAAGACTGGAAGGGATTAATTTTCTGTCTGTTCGTTTGCGGTGAATGGAAAGGTATTCCAAACAAGGAACGGTTCTTATATTTTGTCGAATTGTATTGGAAAGTTACGTCGGGTTTATATCGTATTGCTTTTTGCTTTTTAGTTAATCAGTTATTTCCCTAGTTATTACATTATTGGCGATTGGTTTAATTGTTCTTCTTGTTCAGTGGGATTTTCTTCCCCCACTTCTTTCCTATAACAGATAAGTATTAAAAATTTTTAATAGAAACAAAGTGGAGTTGGACAATTTTACAAAAAAAAATCCATTGAAATATTAAACAATGAAATAAACCCTTTTTTTCTTTTTTATCTTGTTTTGGCAGTTCTGCCTGACAGTGCCCAAACCCATTGAGCCTTTGGAACTGCTTGGAGGAGTGAGAATAAACTACCATGATATGAAGGTATTTTAGGTTCTGATATAATGCACATGATACCCTTTGTCCTAGAAACATTCATAGTTTCGGTGAACTCAAATTCACTTCCTGTGTTTGGATGTAACTACATACTAATATGTATAGATGGTATGTATAAAATGTCTGACAATCATTTGAAATTGGCAGTTTCGTCTTCAAGCAAATAATCGTTGTCTCTTGCTAGCCTTAGGGCCTTCTGCCCTCACACGAACAACAATCAGTCTTATTGTAAAATATGTCAAATTATGTTTACGAAATGCTGTAGGTTGGGCAATGAGTAGTTAGAATTAAGTATGAAAAACTTAGTTGATCATATCAATGGTAACCAGGAAATATCAGTTAAAAAATAAAAACTTTTATAGCGTATATTATTAACATCTAGTTGAATATAGAAAATCTATTTTTATCACTGGAGGAAAAACCTCCTACATTACAGATAAGTGGTCTATAGCCATCCAAGTTGACCTACAATCATTAAAGATGCATGATGTATGGGAACTAGCGTTGGGTTTTATGACTCTTTTTAGTGAGCCGGCTCATTTCGTTCAGCTCACCAAAACGAGTCGTTCACAATGAGTCGTTCAATTGAACGATTTCCTAAAACACAGCCGTTTAGCCTTAGGCGGATTTATATAATGTCTCTACTTGTCTAGTTTACTGCTCAAACTAATATTAAAGTTTTGCTGAGTCATAATTTAAAGATCATTAATTTACGTAAATACAAAAAATTTTTATTTGTATTATTTGGTAACAAAAATAAGAAATAAACTCTAAACATTAAAAACAAATAAAATTATTATGCTTACTTATAACCCAAATAGAAATTTATATAACAGAATCACTGCAAAACAATAACAATCCTGTGCCTTAGTGCTTGTCATAATAAAAATTTAAAATACCCATTCATCGATTCCTTTCGACCAAATTTTAAAATACCTTTCATCTCATGAACCAGACGGCTGACTGCTTTTTCTCTCCACTGCTCCGAGCCGAGGTGACTGTGCCGGTAGACAGATTGAACAAAGAACGAGTCAACGAGTCTAGTTCGTGATTGAACGTTGAACGTTTAGCACATCCTATGACTCTCGACTCGCTCGAGCCGAATGACTCCATTAATGGCGAACTGAACGAGCTATTTGACTTAACTGTGCCGCTCATTCGTGGCACATGTAGAAGAGTCGTTCGTTTTGAACGACTCATTCACGAACGATCCAAGCCTAATGGGAACTGGTTCATCTCCCAGAAGACAAAAGATCTTCAAGTAAAAAACCACTCAATAGGCAACTTTCAACAGAGGAGAGAAATAGACAGTAGTAAAATTTGCCTAAATTAGACTAATATTATCCTTAGCTGCAAAACAAATAACAGTTTTGTATGCTGACATATTTCAGAAACAGCCAGACAGTAAACTGAAAAATCTGTAAATTGAAACAAAAGAGTATTTCTCGATTCAAATAAACTTCCAAATATTGGGTTCCCTACATTTTTGCACTAACATAAACTGATTGCAAATAGTGCAGCCCTTGTGTTTCTTTAAGTGTTAACAAGTACAAAATGACCAGTATTGCATTTCTCATAGATAATGGACTCTTGATTAGTCAAGATGCATCAACTGCAGATGAAATCCTGATCTTTAACAAAAAAGTTTGAAATAAGTTAATCCAATATTGGAACCCTTTTAGGTATGGAAAGAGAATAGAAGCTAAATGGATCTATTTATTTTGATCAATCTGCTAATGCTAAAAGAATTATTGATATATTCATAATGCAATATACAAACTCTGTTAGTATACCAGCTATTCTGAGTGATACATCCAATAACAGTGCGGGTCAAACAACTATTGATTTAAAAGATAGTGAGATTTGTTTAACATAAAAAAGATATTAGAACCAAGCATATAGATATCCAATTTCACAACGTAATAAAAGATTCTACAAAACCAATTTACGCGTCATTCTATTATCCCAAACTAACATTTTAGAGACTTTTTTACTAAAATATTATCCAAAGGATTCTTTGAAGACCTACAAAGCTAGATGCTGGCATGATTGTCCTGGAGTTTAAGTGATGACCAAGAAATTGCAACACCCAGAATATGTTTAAATTTAATATTGTTTTGGTAAAACATAGATGCTATAGTAAGGAGTAAATGATTAAAATCTGAATTAAAAAAATACCAAGGAGTTTTTTTTAAAGTTTGTTAATAATGTATTTCTCTACCGCGGTTGTTTATACACTCTCCAATACGTCTTGGCATTGACTCAGTAAGGTCTTCTTGAAGAATATTATCCCAAGCTACCTGTAATTCATGTCTTAGAACCTCCAAAGTCCGTGGAGGCTAGAATAAAACAAGCCTTCTTATCCATCATGTCTTATGAGAGAAAGATCGGGAGATATAGGCGGCCATGGCAACAGATTCACATAAGTCTCTTTAAAACAGTTTAACTATCTAATTCGAGCAACATGAGGCCGAGCATTATCTTGTTGAAATATGGGTTCCATGGGATCCATTACCGATTAAGTTAAGGGAGTACATACTGCTCCACTACTTCCTGAAGATAACGTTGCGTTGTCATGTTGCTTCGAAAAAAAGGTTCCCTACTTCCATGATCAATAGCACCCCATACGATAACGCGTACTGTTCGGTGTACATGTCGCTCAACATCAAATTGAGATTGACGTCTTTCTCCTCGATGTCGTCTAACCGTTCTTCAGCCATCTTGTCCACCCAACCAGAATCGAGATTCATCAAAGAAAACCGACCTGATGCCATTCTACATTCCAATGTTGTAGTTCTCTGCACCACTGTAGTCTTTGGCGTCGATGCTCAGAGGTCAGAGGTAGCACAAGATAGGAAACCGTTCGTACAATTACAAGATGGCCTTGTTCCCTAACCACTCATCAGCTAAATTGCGAGTTCTCGAAAATCGGTCTTTAAAGACCATAAGTCGTAGACGTCTTTCTTGAACTTCATTTGTGTCCCTTCGACTTCCGGTGCGGACTCTTCTCTGATTTTGAGCATTATGATACTACAATTGACAACATCTTATGGCACCTAACCTAACCTAATATTAGGTCAAATAATGAAGTACAACTCAAAACTGACGCAACTGCAATCTCGGTAAACGGTTGTGTGAAACCGGTTTTAAACTGATTGCAAACCAGTCTCATTTACTACTGTATACTGCCAAGGTTGCAAAACAGTTACAAGTGCAACTGGTTTGCAATTTTAGTTACAAAACTGGCCTGGCCTTAAAAGAGTAAGGGCAAAGATAATATGTTCACATTCTTAGCGAAAATTTGACCATTAGTGGGTTGTACAGCAACAGGAATCGGTATACTTCCAATTGAACGAACATACTTGTAATTTATTCCCCCTATCGGATATTTTCCTTGCAATTTTCCGACCTTTTCAAACATCTTGCGCATCTTACTGATCGATACTACGAGTCTTTTATTCGTTTTGCAGAAATTTGACTACATTTTCGTTGTTAGTTATATAACTTCAACTCCTACCACCTCCTTTCTGTTATCACTTTGCATTTCATTAGCCTGCGGCTAGCCGAAATAATTTGCCGATAGCAAACATCGATTAGACATCTATTAGAGTGTCGAAGCATTCGAAAATTACTAAACAGTTTCAATATTTCCTCATTGGCTGAAAATGTCAGTTGACTTTGCATCCCTCAATGTTCACAATAATTGGCTAGAGTATTTAACCAAGCATACTGCAGCAATTTCGAATGTTACTCAACTTTATGGGAGCAATTAATTTAATTATGTAAAACTAAGTGTTTAGTAAACTCATGTTGTGTTATTTGAGGTACACGTATTTTTGTACATAGTAACAGAATTAGAAGAGCACATTTAAAAGAAGAATTTAACTCCGTATTATTTTCCAGAAATTTATTTATTTATTTTACCAAGTGCATTCCATGTATATTTACATAGTAAATCCTACAAGGTAACAAAGCTACCTGCTCGTAGGCTGATATACAGGGTGAGTTTTTTTTTATGATCAGTATGGGGATCTCGGAAACTAGCGGAGATAGAGCAATGGTTAAATTGGGAAAGATTTACAGTTTTACTGGCCCAATTTAATGACACTTTCGGATTTTTGTAAAAAGTCATGGCTTACTAGATATTTTGAAAAAACGAAATTCTGTCGATTTAGTCAAATCCCTCTAGCTCTTTTGTCTTTGATTTTATAAAAAAAGTATAAATATCAAAATTGAAGGAAATTGTATCCTGAATATGATTGTCATGTCCTCGTTTGTGTAACAGCTCTCGTTTTCGAGACATGACACAAACTTATCTTTTTTTTAATGGAAACTATAGTTGGCTATTACCTTAAAAAATCGGACATTTTTAGAGCTTTTCAACGATATAATACCCGAGATAGTTATTCATAAAAATAACGGAGTTATGGATGCTTTCCTCTCTTATTTTCACTTTTAACGTAGTTAGCCATGAAATAGATTTATTTATTAATAACTATTCCAAAAAATATTGTTAGTTAGATAAAAATTGCATCTTTTTAAGATTGACATTACCGCTTTCTCATACTTTCTTTTGTATACTTTGTTTTTTAGCGCACCCCATAAATAGAACTCTATAACTGCCAAATCGGGTGGCCATTCGCGTGAGCCATTTCTTCCTATCCAAGAGTTTGGATAGACATTATCTAAGTGTTGTCTTACTAGTTATGAGCAGGTGCTGCATCATGTTGGAACCACTCAATTTCTAAACGAGTTCTCAAATTCAAATTATGCAACATGTCTTGAAAAGTGTATTGCAAGAAATGCAAGTAGCGCTCCCCAGTAACTGATTCGTCATAGATAAAAGGCCCGAGAATAGTAGACCCTACGATACCACACCAAACATTAAAACCAAATTTTATCCATGTTCTACATGGAAAGGGTTTAATTTAGCCCAGATATGCTCATCGTATCTATCAGTTAGTAAATCTAGTTTCATCTGACCATAACACCTTTAATGGAAACTGTGGATTGTCAAGGCACATGTCTCTAAATCATGTACAAAACAAAATACGTCGTTGTTCGTCACCAGCATGCAAAGTTTGAGAAACAGAAAGTTTGTACGGGTGGAACTTGTGCGCTTTCAGTACCTTAACTACAGTTCGTTGAGTTAATGTAGATGGATTTTGATTTACCGTTGCCAAAACAATTTTTTGGGCTGCTTTGTTAATTTGATTACGTTCCTTTGGTGGTTTAGTAAAAGATCCATATCTGCGTAAACGATTGTAAAGCCTCTTAAATGTACATAGAGCAGGTTGACTACGATTAAAATATCTATGAAAGTATTCCTCAGCTGCACGAACTGAATTTTTATGGCATATGATATAACATTCCTCCATATTTAGTTTTTCTTCGTTAGAATATTCCATTTTAGCACGAAAACTTGTCAATATCGACTGTCAGTTCATAAGAGAGAAAAGCAGCCATAACTCCATTATATTTATGAATAACTATATCGAGTGTTATATCGTTGAAAAGCTCTAAAAATTTCCGATTTTTTGAGGTCATAGCCAACTATAGTTTTCATTCAAAAAAGGTAGGTTTGTGTCATATCTCCAAAACAAGAGCTGTCACGCAAACGACGACATGACAATCATATTCGGGATACAATTCCCTTCAATTTTGATATTTACACTTTTTTTATAAAATCAAAAACAAAGTAGCTAGAGGGATTTGACTAAATCGACAGAATTTCGTTTTTTCAAAATATCTAGTAAGCCATGACTTTTTAGAAAAATCCGAAAGTTACATTAAATTGGGCCAGTAAAACTATAAATCTCTCCCAATTTAACCATTGCTCTATCTCCGCTAGTTTCCGAAATCCCCATACTGATCATCAAAAAAAACTCACCCTGTATACTTCCAAACTAACTACTAACTAAACTATCTATAACTAAACTAATTGGTATTAAAATTTGTCATTCTATTAAATTCTCCATAACATAGCAGTTGTATTCTAACTATTTTCATACATTTTTTATAGTCCAGGGTTTAAGTTTTACTTTAATCTAATTTACCTTTTCTGTTGACATTGTTTTAAGTTCATTTGGTGAAGAGTTAAATTTTATTACTGCTCCATAGTAACTAATCTTGACGCTGACAGTTTTACTTTTATTAGGGATTTGAATGGTTTTATTTCTTGTTATGCTCTTAGAATTATTGAATACATTACTAAGACAGATTCATATGTAAACAGTTGTTTAATGTTGAGTGGGTATTTTTGTTTAGGTATAAATTGTTTTTTTTTAATGATTTTTAGTAGTCTATTTTGAAACCTCTGAAGCATTTGTAGCTAATAACGCTATGGAAAAGAGCATAGTACAACATAGTAAAGTTTCAGTGTTCATAGATTTACTTAAATTATAGAAAATATATTTAAGGTACATAGTTTTTTTTCTTAATATATATTTAATATGTAATTCCCACGTCAACCTATAGTCAAGAACTACACCCAGATATTTAAAATGTCCTACCTTTTTTGTATTGAGTCCATTTATATTAATGTTTATGAGTTCAGGAACACTATTAGAATAGTTGCCAAAGTTAATATACTCAGTTTTGTCAATATTCAGTGATAATTTATTTACAGCCAGCCAATTACTTATTTCAATTAGGTAGTTGTGCGTGTTGGTTTCCTCCAGCTACAATAGCAGTATCATCGGCAAATCATATGACAATACCATCAGGCAATAGCTTTAAAATTAATTAATATATTATATAAATAGAAAAGGTCCTAGGACAGTTCCTTGTAGAACACCTTTATTAATCTGTGAGAATTCAGTCATAACATTACTTTCTGATACCCACTATCTAAATAATTTGCTATTAATTTATGAGCGTAACCCCTTATATGTCGACTATTTTTGTAATGTTATCAATTCTTCTGCAACTTTTTTTTATGTATGTCGAGCGCTTATTCAAAAACGGATTTGGCAATTTTGATGATTTAAGCTGCATTATATTAAGGAACATTACAGAAAGGTCCCATATAATTGTCTATAACATGAAATTTACGTTTTTCCAGAAAATCTGAAAAAAAAAGTAAATAAGAGACATTTCAGTAAATTTCAATGAATCGTCACTGTTTTCCTAAAAGCGCTCAAGAAATTTAAATATTATAAATATTATTATTCTACAAAGATATGTTTCCGCTTGATTCCATATATTTTTCTAGAACGTAAAACTTACCATTTTTCTGAAAATCGGAAAAATATATACAAAAAACTGTAAACATTACGGTAAATGTAAAATTTTCATCGTAAATATCTAGTTCAAATGTCACGATATGACATGAAAGTATATCGTACAGGGTGTTTGTAATGGTTTTCATTTTGATTCCTTTTGAGTAAGTTTCTTTTAGAGACGAAGTTAAGTTAGGTGGCTTATAGTCGCGTGAAAGGGCAAAAAATATTCCGTTAGTATATCGAAACGAAAATTTGTTATGTCGGCCAACTCTTATATTACGTATACGGTTGTAGGTGTGTGCGTTCGTGCATGTTATATTCAGTGGTACATAAGCAATTGTATACACAGGATGGTTGAAGTATAAGTTGGAATTGAATTAGTTTTACAGGGTGGTTCTAAAAATATTCTATTGGGTGGAACAGAAGTAGTTGCGTATACAAGGTGGTTGAAATAAGAGTGGAGCAAAACTAGAGTTATACAGAGTGGATATTTTCGTTATAGGACGGAGGATTATTACAGTTATACAAAAGGCTTTAAAAATTGTTAGAAGCAGTTGAATATACAGGTTGGTTGAAATATAAGGAGGAGTAGAATTACAGTTATACAGGGCGGTGTAAAAATGTTATATAGTTTGGAACACAAGTAGTTGCTTATACAAGGTGTTTGAAGTAAGGATGGGGTAAAATTATTGTTATTCAGGATGCATAAAAAAATTTGTTATAAAAGTATAAAGTTAGTATATTTGAATTATAGGACGTAGCTCAAGTATAATTATAGATTATAGACAAGAGTTTAAAAAATTTTAGAAGCAGTTGGATATACCGGCTGGTTCAAAAATGTGAATTTTCTCAGATAGGATAGACCATGAGCAGTTGCATAAATGGAATACTATAAATATGGGGCGAAGTAAAATCATTGCTATACAGGAATAATTTAAACAATAGAAAAATAAAAAGTGTCAATAGTGTGGACAGGATTTATACTTATACAAGGTGGTTTTGAAGATATCAGGACCGTTGTAATATTGTGTTGAGTTGAATTTAATTGTACAGGGTGATTCAAAAACTGATAGACTAATGAGTTATATAGGGGTGACCAATACACAGATGCAATATAGAGTGAATTAGAGTTACATTTAGAGAAAGTGGTCCCAATAATAAAACAAATTAAAAAGAAAATATACTTGGAAAATATAGACAAAGAATAAAAATTAGAGACGGAGAAAAAGAGAGAGAGATAAGAATACACTAAAATTTTCAATTGAATTGTACTTTAAATCATATAAAGAAGAAGATATGTCTGAAAATAATTATTGACTGCATACGGTTTCTAAATGGTTTCTATTTTAAGTTAGCTGAAGTCGGTTCTTTTTTAAATATAAATTATTTGATCTTCATTTCCTGTACTATATGTAATATGAGAAAATCATTACTATTAAACTCATTCGTTTCAAATGATTATACATGCACCCTATTGTATCTCTGACACACATTCCATTTGACGAACATTTCCGAAAGAAAGCATCGTCGAGCTTTGTGTATACGAATACATGTAATTTTCCTCCTCTCGACTCATTCCAGATCAAAAAATCTCTCTCGAACTGTTAAAAATAAACGTCGTTAAATTTTCCACTCTTTCATCCTACACAGCACATTTTAACTACTGTGGAGCGGAGAGGAAAAACAAGACAAAGGGACTGAAAAAGGAAAAGCTTTAATAATTTCGCGATGTTGATGTGCTTTTGTCCTCAAAATGAGTGTCATTACCTCTAGTGCGTCTTTTGTTTTTTTGTTTTTCGCTCTTTTTCCCCGCTAATACATAACAAACTGAGTGCGAAATGCGAGTTTTTTTCCTGCTCTACGCCAGCCTGGAGTTCATAAGGTGTGAAATGAACAAACAAGTCCTGAAGAGTCATGAAGTGGGGCAGTTTGGAAATTGTATCGTGTTGCAAGTGATGAAAGGAAATTTATTTCGTGATTAAAACTGAAAGAGGAGAGCAATGCTGCGCCGGAGGACAAGTGACGAACAAAGGAAACTAGATTTTTGACTTTGATGGTATATTAAACTTCAGTGGTTTATGGGAAATAGCGGGATGCTCATATTTCCAAGAATATAATTAATTCGTAAACGCGAATTTCATAAATATGCATCTACGCGTTCAAATAAGAACTGAACCATATACGAGGTGTCTTCAAAAAATACCCGGAATGTTTAAATTTCGCGGGTTTGGAGAGTCCGATTGTAATTTTTTTTTATTATGTTGGTATACATGCTCCTGAAGTATGATACAATTTTCAGATGTAGTCATTTCTTTACTTTGTCTCGCCGATTTTATTGACCAGAATAATAATTATTAATTAGAGAGTATACATATATTATTTTATACATACACAGTAATTCCTACAAAGATAATCAAGTTATCTGCATGTAGGCTAGCCACTTGTCCTAGGGTCATTAAAACTAATTTAAAACTATTTTTTTTGTTATGATTGTAGTTGTAAATATAGTTCTATTAACAGTGCTACTATGAATAGAAAACGTATGCTTATTATTATAAATATTACATAGTATATATTGTCTTGCTCCTAGTTTTTTGCATTTTTATTTTATTTTACATAATTGTTTGTACCCATTTTTTGACCTTATTTTTCCTAGAATCACTGTTTTTTAGAATTTTCAGTTCGGATGGAAGAAAGTTGAATATGCGAATAGCATTAATGTAGCTTATCTTATTGCTAACCGACCGAAGTCTAATTGGAATTTGAATATTTTTATTTCTAGTTATGCTGTTTGAGTTTGTATCTGTTTTAGTTAGTTCTTGATAATGATATAAAATACATTCAGCAGCAAATGACTGTTTCATATTAAGTGTATTTTCATGAATCACAGATCGGTTTTTATTAACAATTTTTAATAATCTATCCTGTAGTCGTTGTAGGTGTAAATTGTTGTTAAGGACATCCCCCCAAGCTATAATGCCATAGTTCGCAATGCTCTGAAAGAATGCAGAGTAGATTATACGAAGTACCTCAGAATTCATAAATTTTGATAGTTTGTGAAAGATATATTAGATATTTTGTTTTGTTTATTATATAGTCAATATGATTCTTCCACCTAAGTCTGTAGTCAATTATTACACCTAAATACTTGCAGAACTCATTTCTTTTTATTTTCTAACTGTCTATATAAATGTTTATATCTTTTGGTATGCTATTGGAGTAGTTTCCGAACGTCATGAACACTATTTTTTCAATATTTAAGGTCAATTTATTGAAAATAAGCCACTAATTTATCTCCATCAGAAACATATTCATTTTAACTTCGACTTCAGACCATTTTTTTCCTGTAGATGTAACTGCAGTATCCTCAGCAAATGATAATATTACATCTGTCGGGAAAGATTTCAGTAGTTCATTTACATATTGTAAAGAAGAGTAAAGGACCCAAGACAGTCCCTTGGGGAACTCCAGTTTTAATTTCCCCGAATTCGCTTGTGACATTATTAACTTTTACTCGCTGGAGCCTATTGTCAAGATAGCTAACTAGAACTCATGAACTTTACCTAGGATACCATAGTTATACAGTTTATCAAGTAATATCTTGTGGTTGATTGAGTCAAAGGCCTTAGCTATATCAAGAAAAGTTATAGCAATTGGGTTACTTTTGTCCATTTTACTATAAATCATGTTTGTCATGTGGTGAAGTGCATCTTTGGTTCCTTTCTTTTCTGAGAATCCGTTTTGCCTCTCTGATAAGATCTTGTATTTGTTGAGGAACTTGCTAATTCTAACATATATGATTTTCTCAAAGATCTTTGCGATATTTGATATCAGTGATATTTGTCTGTAGTTTGATGTGATGTGTCTGTCTCCTGATTTGAAAATAGGAACGACTTCCGCCTGTTTAAGTGACTCTGGCCAGATAGAAGTAATAATGCATTGGTTTAGTACATATGCTAATGGTTTTGTAATAAACTCCGATAATACTGTAATTGTCCCTGTATTTATATTATCCACACCTCCATTAGTATCTTTCAGTTTCTTAATTATGTTTGTTATCTCAATATGATCTGTTGGACCGAAAAATATTGAATTTGTATTGAAGGCGGGCAATTTGTTGATTTTATGCTGAGGCTGACTAATTTTTTGGTTTAACAGAGACCCTATATTGCAAAAATACGTGTTCATATTATTCGCAATATCTTTGGACCCGGTTATTTTTTGTTGATTTTCGTTACAAACTTAGTTCATTGTGTTATTTGTAGAGTTTTTTTTGCCAAGTTTTTGATTAATGATGTTCCATAACTTTTCGATTGTTAAAAAAATTAATCAATGAATTTGTTTTAAGTTTTGCTTTAAAAATGAAATAAAGTATTACAAAGTGTGCGAAATATTGTCTGCTATGAAAAAAAAACAAATGTTTACGAGTGGTATAAGCGTTGCCAAGATGGCCGTGAAGACGTTGAAGATGACGAATGCCTCGGACTCCCCGGCACATCAATAACCGATAAAAACGTGAAAAAAAGTGAAAGAAATGATTATGAACGATCGCCGAATCACAATCAGAGAAATCGCTGATGAAATTGACATATCTATTGGCTCATGCCATGACATTTTTGCGAACGTTTTGGGTATGAAAAAATTTGTCCCAAAATTGTTGAATTTTGAACAAAAACAGCGGCTTATGGAAGTTGCTCAGGAGTCACTAAATGAAGTCAACGTCGACTTAGATTTGCTCAAAAAGAGTAATACCAGGTGACGAAATATGGGCTTACGGATATGACTTCGAAACAAAGGCTCAATCGTCTCAAAGGAGACAAGTGCGGTCGAACGTTAAGGTTAAGCTTACTGTGTTCTTTGATTTTAATGGCATAGTGCATCATGAATCTTGTCACAAAGTCAAACGATCAATAAAGAGTACTATCTACAAGTTCAACGCCGTTTGCGTGAACCAGTGCAAAGAAAACGTCCGGATTTGTGGCAAAACAGTTCATGGCTTTTGCATCACGATAATGCACCTGCTCACACATCGTTGTTTGTTCGTGATTTTTGGGCAAAAACATTCCTGCCATAACGCGGCGTGAAATCCAGCCAGTCTGGCAGTAGCCTTAAATATAGGCAACAACATTTACGCATACCCTAATTATGGGTTGTCTTAAACCTAATATTCAGTGAATCATTAATTTTATAGAACACGAGTCGTTTAAATTTATTATTATTGGGTATATTTAATTAAAGACAAAAGATTAGATCACAAACTCAAGGTAAAAATATTTTTGAAAAAATTTGTTACTGTGAAAAAAGAGCACACAGGTTGAGTTAAACTATGCCGAACGAGATGGTGCACTTTTTGGCACTCAATCCCGAGTCTTCCTTTTGGCTATCACAGAGCACAGTACCCTTTAGTCAGTTGCTGCGTGCAGCACACTTGACGAAACAGGTGTCATATAACAGGTAAACGAGCTGGAGTTGATAGTTGGCGATACAATAACTCAATTTTATTCTTCGTACCAGATACACTATATGACATATAATATACATAAACAAGAAATAAATGATTTTTTACAATGTTCAATTTTCAATTTTTAAATTTATGAATAGGTATATTATTTATTACTATATAAAAAATATTACTAATTTAAAGGGTGTAGAGCAAGAGCGAGCTGGTGTAATCGTATATTTCTTTAATGCTGACACTCTATCTGAGGCACAAAGTGTGTCATAAAGTGTTATTTGGATCGTGTCAGCACCCTTGACACATGTGAAGTTGTTGACAAAAAAGTGCAGCACGGCACAGGCTTACGGATATGACTTCGAAACAAAGGCTCAATCGTCTCAAAGGAGACAAGTGCGGTCGAACGTTAAGGTTAAGCTTACTGTGTTCTTTGATTTTAATGGCATAGTGCATCATGAATCTTGTCACAAAGTCAAACGATCAATAAAGAGTACTATCTACAAGTTCAACGCCGTTTGCGTGAACCAGTGCAAAGAAAACGTCCGGATTTGTGGCAAAACAGTTCATGGCTTTTGCATCACGATAATGCACCTGCTCACACATCGTTGTTTGTTCGTGATTTTTGGGCAAAAACTAACACTGTAATCATGCCCCAACCTCCATATTCGCAAAACATGGCCCATTGTGACTTTTTCCTGTTTTCCATAAATAAAAAAAACTTTAAAGGGTCGTCGTTTCACAAGCATAGATGATGAAATAATATTTATTGTGACAATTGTTTCGCTACATTTTAGCTTCTTCTGACAATAACAGGCGTTTACAAAATGTAAAATATATATAGTATTAAAAGGTAGAATAAATGAACTAATTATAATGCAAAAATAGATTGAAATTCAAAGCTTATAAATAATATTACAGTTTTGGGAATTACTAATGATATTCACCTTATCAATGCAGAAATCAGGTAAACATTGTAACAATCTGTAATTCACTTATCAGTTCGCTCTTGTTTGATAATGGCATAGCCTCTTGCCGAAACTAGCCACAGTGAAGTGAAAATAAAAAGTGATATAACAACTAAGTTAAATTCTATTTTCTTTCATTATGAATATGATCGAGTATCACAATGTAACGACGTCCGCAATCAATTTTTTAAATGTATTTATAATTAATCCGAATTGTTTCATAGTTTAAAATTGTGCCCTGGCAGATTTTGTAATTTGCGTCGCGAATTCTTCATATCTAACCAAATCATGGAATTTGTTGCCCCCGAAATAGTGAATGCTACTTCCATTAATTCTTGTAAGACCTTTTTCATCCGTTACGTTAATCCTATACGTGTATAGCTCAGCTACCAACTTACTAATTTGGTGTATCAAAATGCACTTCTAACGGCTTTTTGTCGCCTAGACTGCTTCTCTTCTAGTAATAATAATAAAGGTTTCGTTCTGTATACTTCTGTAGTTATTGTTCCCTTGTAATTAATTACATTATCCTGTTCTGTTTTCTGTGTTTCTTTATACATAAACAAGTCGAATTTTATTTAGTTAGGAATAAAACAGCAAAAAATATACGTTTTCACCAACACATCCCGAGTTTAGGCATCGCTTTCCAGCTCCGGCTAATGCACTCGAAATCTCCACAGCCTCACTGCCTCGTAAACTTCATCAATAAAACAAAATAAAAACAACCGCAACGTCGGAAAATGGAAATCCCTTTCAACGTGGCAAATCCCGAATTTCTTCGATTAGACAACGCTTCTAAACATTTCCTTTGTTGGATAATTGATTACTTGTCCCCGAGATTTCGGCTCGGAAAATCTCTCGACGGCAGTCTGTGAGTTCTGAGACCGACTCAACTGATGCTCTCGCTGCTATTTGTTAGCTTAACTCAGCGAGACAATGACAAAGAGAATATCTAATTGGTACTAAAGACTGCCTCTTGTTCGCGAGATTGTGTTCGCTGGAAAGTATCTCAGGTAACCTTTAACGTCTTTCTACGTCCTTGTAACTTTTAAATGATCCTAATGTGTCTTAGTGTTTCGAAGATGACGTCTAAACAAATCCAAAAATTCGAAAAAATTGGTATTGCAAAGTTTTCTTAAGCATACAGTGTGTCTAATTCGCAAAGTAATTAAAATAAATTGTTATATAAATCGTTAATGAGTGTTCCAATTTAAGGTTATTTTTTAAATTATTAATAAAATATACAAATTATTTGAGAATGATCAAATCTTTTATTTCAGTTTAGTAATGGAAAACAATATATTGTAAGTGACCACCTGCTGCTGTACGACAAGCTTCTAATCTTTCATCAATTTTTTTTTATATAGCTCCATAGGAGAAAATCTAGAGGTGGTAGATCGCAAGATTTAGGGGGCCAATTAACGTTTCCACTTCGAGCAATTCTTCAATTACCAAATTTCTGTTTCAACTTGCTTGTTTCTGCTGCTGAATGACATGTTGCATCGTCCTGTTGGAACCACATATTCTGCACATCACATCACATGCTCCAATGCATCCCACAAAAAGTTAGTAAGCATCGTTCGATATCGATCAACATTCACATAAAAAAAGTATGGATCAATCACTCCACCAGCCTAAAAACCACACCAAACAGTTACTTTTTAGGGATGCATCGGTCTTTCCGCTATTTCTCGTGGATTTGCTTCATCCCAGATTCGACAATTTTGCTTGTTAACAAATCCACCCAATTCAAAATGTGCTTCATCGCTGAAGATGATTTGATGTTTGTGTATTGAACCTTATAGATGTCGGTGACATCTACCGTCTAGTGAGTAATTTTAGTATATGAAGACATACTATGCTATAACATATACCATACTCTTGACAGATGGTTCGAGTGTTTTATATAAAAACACAAGAGTAAATATATATACCGATATATATCCATATATTTAGAACTATATCATTCAACGTATAACAGCCTTTTCGAACCAGGGGTTCTCGTCAGATACGCTTCCTTAAATGACAAGTTCTAATGTGAAATACTTGGATGTAATACACATCAGTAAGACAACAGTCAGTGTATTGAACCTTATAGATGTCGGTGACATCTACCGTCTAGTGAGTAATTTAAGTATATGAAGGCATACTATGCTATAACATATACCATACTCTTGACAGATGGTTCGAGTGTTTAATATAAAAACACAAGAGTAAATATATATACCGATATATATCCGTATATTTAGAACTATATCATTCAACGTATAACAGCCTTTTCGAACCAGGGGTTCTCGTCAGATACGCTTCCTTAAATGACAAGTTCTAATGTGAAATACTTGGATGTAATACACATCAGTAAGACAACAGTCAGTGTATTGGACCTAATAGATGTCGCTGACATCTACCGTCTAGTGAGTAATTTAAGTATATGAAGGCATACTCATATACTCACTAGACGGTAGATGTCACCCACATCTATTAGGTTCAATACACTGACTGTTATCTTACTGATGTGTATTACATCCAAGTATTTCACTTTAGAACTTTTAGAACCCTACTACAAGAGGAAGAAATAGTGAAGAGAAGAAAGAGAAGAAGACTGTAAATAGGATAAGAATATTAGGGAATAAAATATGATATATTAAGTAATGAAATATCTTAGGGAATTAACATTGTATCAAATAGGAAAAAGAAAGTAAGGAAATAAAATAGAATTAGAGTATAGGAGTAAGAAAATTTATTGTAATTTTAACTCTGTAAATAAAGATATGTTAAAGGTAGAACTTGTCATTCAAGGAAGCATATCTGACGAGAACTCCTGGTTCGAAACGGCTGTTATACGTTGAATGATATAGTTCTAAACATATGGATATATATCTGTATATACAAAGTCTGTTTGTCTCCTAAACGTTGTTTGTGGCATATTCTTGATTACTTTTTTTTGGGCAATAACACCACAATAGAAATAAAACGACGTATATTGCAGGAATACCAAACGTTTCAAAGCCATTGACAACGAAGTCAGAATGGACTTTGAAACGTTTGGTATTCCTGCAATATACGTCGTTTTATTTCTATTGTGGTGTTATTGCCCAAAAAACATAAAAGTAACCAAAGTTGGTTTGTTGGCTTGATTTCTTGCGTTATCTGAATCTTGTACTCATGAAGATCTTTGTGCAAAATTCCGAATAAAGTGGTTTTTCGAATGTTTAATTGCTGTGCACGATGACGAATTGATGTTTTTGGTTGTTCAACAACACTAGCAGATTTAACAGCTGCAATATTTTCTTCTGAACGTCCACTACGATGATATGTTTTGCTTTTATCATCTTTTACTGAACCAGTTTCCACAAATTTTTCCAATACTATCATTCGACGGGCAATTTTCTATTCCATATTCTGTAGGAAATATTCTTCCAACTTCTGCACAACTTGAACCAAATTTAAAATAATTTTTAATAATAAACACGCGTTGCTCAGTCGTATATATCGCCATTTTTAAAAACCGGAATATTCCTACTTGTCATCTGTCAAATAACATATGATATTTTAGTACAAAAAATATAAATGGCGGCAAATTTAATTCATGTATGAGAAAGATATTTATATGACGTGATAAGAGCATAATGGCCAATTTTATGCTAATCATATTGAAAAACTAAACTTTGTTAAAAAGGCAGCACTACAGAAATGTGTCATCACAATAAAATCCGTCAAGCACAATAACACTGGTGACATTTTATGTAGTTAACATTTGACACTTGTCATGTCGAAAACTAGAAAAACAATGTCTGCAATAGACAAACTAAAAAATGTCCTAATGTAGGGAATTTGGTGTTGCCAAACACTTGATATTGATCACTCGGTAACTATAATTATTGTTAAAAAATATATATTACAAAGGTTCCCAAAGTGTAGGAACACTTCTCTCCTCCTTGTTTCACGCAACTAGGGCGTCTTCCTGACAAAATACTCAACCTTTAAGTACAGCGCCAACTGTGAAATTTTTGGGGTTCACTGATACAGAATATAAAATTTTTGGTGGAATCTTACTCAATAAATCAGCGTATTTTACGTATTTTTCTTGAACATTTTATCATTTGGTAATTTTCACATCCAGTACTTTTTTTGAGGTACTTTAAATGCCAATAATCGCTTCTGTAGATATTGCGTTATTGGGATATTTAAAAATTTTAATATTTTTACTATTTTTAACATTTTTCACATTTTAACATTTTTTACTTTTTCTCATATGTATCTTGTATAAATAAGGATTTATTCCATTATTCTTTTCTTTAGATTCTTAATAAATCTCAAAAGAAGACATTCAATGAAAAAACAATGTCAGTATATTATGTTTGATTTAGTGAAAATACGGGAATTTTTTTCACCTTGAGCTGTTTTTCTTTACTTTTTCTTGTTGAGTAAGCATTTATTATTAACTACTTACTGATCTACTATGAAATTTATAAAAAAAAAACAAAAAATAAAGTGTAGGTACCTAAAACGTACCATACTCCACACGACCAAGATATAA
Source organism: Octodonta nipae (assembly GCA_034190945.1). Lineage (NCBI taxonomy): Eukaryota > Metazoa > Arthropoda > Insecta > Coleoptera > Chrysomelidae > Octodonta > Octodonta nipae. Next base: position 107,554,330 of record CM067221.1, on the reverse strand, counting down.
TAAAGAAATATAACAAGTAACATAAATTTGTTATATCACAAAGAAACTCACCAAGAATGGACTAGTTTTTTATTCCATCCATAAAATTTTCACACTCATACGAGGGCTGCCTTTTATATTTCGGGATTAGAGAACAAAAACAAATATTAATCATCGAAAATCGTTTTATTGTTTTTCAAAATATTCCCCATGAAGATCTATACATTTTTGCATGCGTTTGTACCAATTGTCGAAGCACTTTTTCCACTCTGATTGAGGTATCTCCAAAACATGCATTCTGAACGCAGCAACCGCTTCTTCAGGTGTCGAAAAATGTTGACCTCTCAGTTTGTTTTTTACGTACGGGAAGTCATTTGGTGACAATCAGGACTATACGACGGATGACTCATCAAATCGATGTTTTGAGTGGTCAAAAATGCAGTTGTTTGAGCCGATGTGTGAGAGCTCGCATTGTCGTGGTGAAGAGTGATCCGTCTTCGGCGGTTGGTTTTCCTCATTTCTTGGAAGACAACTGGCAAACAAATGGTTGTGTACCACTCAGAATTGACTGTTCTGCTTTGTTCTAGTGGTACGGTTGCGACATGTCCAGTTTTTCCGAAAAAACAGGCGATCATTTGCTTGAAAGTATTTCGTGCGCGAACAACTTTTGTTGGATTCGGCTAATCTTGAAACACCTATACAGTCGACTGCTGTTTAATTTCGGGTTTTTACGCGTAAATCCACGATTCATTACCTGTCACTATGTCATAAACGTGTTTTGCAGCACCGCGATCGTATTTTTTGAGCTTTTCTTTCGACCAATCGACAGGAGCCTTTTTTTGTTTATGCAATATTGAATGTATGCTGGTTACACTAATGTGTAAGGTTAACTCAATCTCATGATAGGTCATATGACGATCTTGCAATATCAGTTCGCGCACAGCATCAATGGTTTCCGGAACAACAACTGTTTTTGGACGACCTTCACGAAATTCGTCTTGGAGTGAACTACGACCTCGATTGAATTCACCATACCATCAATAAATAGTGGTCCTTGATGGAGTTTCATCGCCAAAAATTGATTTAAGTTCATCCATGCACTCTTACTGAATTAATCCACCTCGAAAGTTGTAAAAAATAATCGCACGAAAATATTGACGATTTAATTCCAATTTTTGGCCGAGATGAATCCTTTAAGTTACTCTAAACAACACATAGCGCTCGTATTTCAAAACGTTCTGAGTACGTATAAGCTCAAAAATGTCAAACTTTGCGATAGAGCTATCAGTTGTCAAATTGCAACACTAGCGTTGTCCAATCCCGAAATATAAAAAACAGCCCTCGTATTTCGTAAACAAACAACAATTAAACTTCACAAATAAAAAACACCCACGCATAATTGTTCGATTTAAAATTGAAATAAAACGGTCTTAGTTAAACCAACCACTTCTAACTATTACATTCAAAACAAATAAATGTCACATTACTTTTTTGCAATGCGGAATAAGTGCTTTATACGCATGCTCAATGAAAGTGAATTTAACCCAATGTTGCCATATTATCCGTTTCATCAGTTCTGTTGAAAATATAAATTAAGTTTGCTTTAAATATCCCTTCATTTAATAAGAATGGTAGTGGATTTTTTATTGTTCTGTTACAGTTGCTAGATTTGTTGCCCTATTTCAAATAAATGGTTAAATAAACACGTAAGTGTTTACTTTAGTTGACAGCTTTGTACATTTTTTATGATGTAAGATTTTCTGGTTTATATTGATCAGTTCTGTCACTTACCAAAATATCTACAGCACGATGCTACACCTTGAAGATAATAATTGTATTGTCATCCAAACTACACATACATACCAAGTTTCATTTCGATACGCCAATTAAAAGTATATTAGAATTAATTTGGTTAATTGTCGTTTCTTATGTAAATTTATATTCATTGATTCGTAAATATAGGAACATAGAGGCTTCCCCATTATAAAAATGATAACAATGACAAATGAATTATTTTTGCATTTTGTTTGTTGTGGGTATATTTGAATTTAGTGTACTTCTGGTACTCAATGCAGTTTTAATGTCTACTCTTCCGTTTTTGAATGACCCTATATGTTTGGTATATGTTGCACTGTAATTGTCGAAATTATGGTTGAGAAGGTCCTTCATTTTTTCTGTATGTTCACCGGGGTTTACACACCTCACCTTTCATTATTAAAAGTCTTTAAAAATGCTTGTTAGTTTATTTAACTTCTAATGGAAATTATATACTTAAGTTCTTTGATATGTCGTTTAATAATAATTCAAGTCTTCTAGAATTTCTTCCCAAATACTGAACATATCAAGCAGATAGTTTATGCTTTTTGGAATAAAACTATTAACTCTTAAAATATTCCCACTAACATGTTACTTAATGACAATAATATTCAAATGCAAGTCAAATGTTTACTTTTAAAAAAATAATTCCTGATTTACATTAAAAGGGTAGCTCGTAAAATAGTAGTGAAATATTTAATATTGTGTAAGAGCCAAATAATTCACTTTAGTATAGTTTATCACCACACATCATACCTTATGTGCATATTATACCTAATATGACAAACTGTCATTTCAAAAGCAATATAGTTTTTTATATATCAGCAGAGTCACATATTACATCCGAAAGCTTTTCCTCTACATCTACATTCATCATTAAAATTGTATGCGCATATATGGAGACATCAAAGAGATGGGCCGTAAAAGCAGAAAAAGTGATAATTTAAAAATTCATAAAAACAAAAAACTTGTTTCATATATACTTAAAACGACGTAGCACATATATTTTATAGAGCTGAGCCCTATTTAAATTTGCTACCGGGTCACATTTGAATCTCTTAGTTGGTAGGAGCCCCAGCCCTGCCGAGGTGCTCGTAAGGGACTCACCGAAGTTATGCCCCCAGAGAAATTTTGTTAGGATGATGAAACGTCAAAAGATTGCTGCTGCCCTCTGTAAAAATTCCCCAAAATTAAATCAATAGCACGGTTACTCGTAGCTATGCAAATAATTCATGACATGTGTACACAAGTTGTACATCTTTTAATAAAATATGCTTTACAGGAATGTACATATTTCTACGTGCTTAATATTTAATTTTTAGAGTATTTTTACGACACCTTTTGAAGAGCTTTCACGGTTTATTTTGGAGTGCTATCTGATGCATTAAAAGTCCGTTAATATAAAATCAGGTATATGAGACGTAAACAGACCGTAATGTAGAAGATTTTAGATTTTTTACTGCTTAAGTAGTTATGTCCTCGGATTTTTCAACCTTTTCGAGCTGACCGACATTCTCATTAATTTACTGGTTGCGCAAACAGCATATTTTATAACCGTTTTTGGCAAATTTTACAAAACATCGAAAATATTAAGTTTTTATGTAATAATATTAAGGATAGGTCCATTTTTATTACACCAACAAACGAATCAGAAGTTATAAATATATCATGTCATATTATTACGTATACCTACTAGTGGTCGCCCAGTGGTCGAAATTCGACCGTATTTCATGGAATTTTAAAAAGTATATTTTTATAAGAAACAGAGTTGTGGAGAAATCGGAGAAGTAGATGTAATGACGGAAATTGTTCACTTATATTGACAAATCTATTGAAATAAAAAGAAAATAAAAATGTAATCTATCGGTAATCGAAATATTTGTGACAAATGAATGACCCCCCCAAATTTTTGACTGAAACCGCTCCTGGCAAAATATTCGATATAATAATTAGAAGATTGTTCCTTGAAACCTAAAAGTTTTCGTCATTTGCGGTTTCCATCAAGTTCAGGAATATTAAAGAAAAGAGATGACCAACAACCCTAGGAGAACTTAAATATTTAATACATTCTCTATTTTCCGCTGTCTGACAATTTTTTACACAACACCTTCGGGAAGGTTGTGATAATAATATATTAATCAAATAATTAGATTCACATTAAAAAACAGAATATTTAATATGAAAGTTACTGCAACGCCTCCGAAAAATCAATACTGATCAACTACATTGACTATTTTACCACTAAACAATAACAACGCTTGCATGCCACTTCCAGAAGTACATGCTCTAAGAATATAACAGCATTTAACGATCGCTCCATCCATATGTAATTACTCACTGTTTTGAATTTTTATTATATTTTATTTAATAAATGAACCAATATTATAAATTAATATTAGCATTCTGCACTGAAGGTCATCAGTAGCTACTAAACAAAACAAAAATGAAGAAAACCGGTTAAGATGCAGAGGAGAAAATGGTACCTCATCGTTTTGTCTTTGCCTATTTATATATAGATGATACGTAAAAGTGATGGTATTGATAATATTAGCATGAAAACTATCTTAAAACTATCTCATTACATAGTAAATCAAAAGTAATGATAAACATTCTATCGGTAACTATAGAACAAAATCCCTAATATCCAAATTGACGAAAATTATCTATGACTAATTTAATTTATGACAAATTTCCAATTGCTGTTACATTTTTAGACCTAGCTAAAGCTTTTGACACTGTTAACCACAAAACTTTATTAGATAAGTTATACAATTATGGCATCAGGGACAAAGCTCCAGAAATTATTCGTAGTTACTTTCAAAACAGAAAACAGTGCGTTAAAATAAATGAATATGTAAGTGATTACTGTAATATAAATACAGAGGTACCTCAAGGTACTGTATTAGGACCACTATTTTTTATTTTATATATAAAGTTTACTGATGTGCATGCCTGAAGATGTGATTGTGTCATTTGCAAATGACACAGCTGTCATATCTACTGATAATAATAAATAGCTTGCTTCAAACAAATTATATTTAAATGTTGAAAAAAAGTTGTTCTGCCAGTAGGACACTAAATTTCAGCAGAGATAGTTTCTTAAAATGAATCTCTTGAAATGATATCCAGGAGTAAGCAAAAGCTTGAAACAACTTTTTTCCTCCATTTATTGTATTACCTATCTAAACCATAGAGTCTTACTAGCTGATCTGCAAGATCAACCCCTCCCATATATTTGTTGTAAAACTAGACTGTTTCTGGTAAGTTACATTAGTTTTACGTCCTTTTTTTTCCTTTCAACCATTCCAATTTCAAGTTCGTGCCAGTTGCTTACTACAACTTATTACAATTCTAGTTTCTTATTGTTGTCATCTATAGAATGATGTTTTAATTTGAGATCCGTTCGTTTAGTTCTTTATCAGTTTATTTTCATTAATTTTGTTCGGCGAATATCCTTATCAGAAAATCACTTCAGCGAAAGGACCTACAGATAAGAATTCGGTGATCTCATTTAAGATTTACCAGTTTGCGACTCTGGTGAAAGATTTATAAATGTCGCAACGCTGAATAATAATTCTGCACATCATCAAAAGTTATATGACGAAAATAAATGCACCGTTCCTGTTCTTATACAAAGTTGAACATTTTTGGGCCTCTTACTCAAAAGAGGTTAATGATTGTTGTGCTAGTTCAACTTTGCGGTAGCTTTCGAATTCTGAAGTTCGTCCCACTCTGCTGTGAACTACTTGGTATCAGTTTTGTCATATATTTTTAACGCCTTCGTCACTTGAGACAGCATATCAAGATTCTCTTTTCGAGATGACATTCTTTTGTACGCAAGACAATATATATAATATATATTGTTTCTGGTTAGGGAACCTTCATCAGTTGTGTTTCCCACAACTGAATGTACTCTCGAACACTTCTTTGTGTATTTGATACATTTCGTTAAATTTGAGGACGCGAGATGTAAAGACCGACATCTAGGATTTTCGGGGAAAGTAGCACATAGATATATATTGTTTCTGGTCAGGAACCTATTGTGAGAGGCGCAACTGATGAAGTTCTATCCTAGGAGTTACGAGAGAATAGGAATTACACGAAACGAAAATCCTAGATGTCGGTCTTTGTATCTCGCGTCTACAAATATAAAGATTCTTTGATGTGTGTGGATCGTGAACTTGATTTGATGCTTCCCTAAATGACAATTATCTGTTAGATTCAAAATGAAACCCAATTCTGTACAGCCGAGTTTCCCAACCTTTTTTTTATTTAGCCTCCCCAGATTAAACAATAATTTCATGCCTCCTTAGATTTTTTTATTACAAAAATCACATTATTTATTTCAAGGACTTTATTTTTATTGTAAGTTAAGTATAAACTTCAAACGAATTTAACGTCAAACAAAATAATTAGAGTGCTAATGAGAAACTTGAGGTTGTATGCTATGTACCAGTTGGTTGATTCTAGGTTCAAAAACAATGACTGACAACATCGCTTTTTAAATTAGTGACCGACAGAATTAATGAATGTGATATTGTGATATTTAATTTTCGAATTAAATTTATTTTACATCTAAAAATGCAAACATCTTATGCCCCCGTTGATATCCCTCTACGCCTCACCCTTGGGGCACGCCCCCTGTTAATTTTTTTTGTATTTTTCTATTTTTGTGAGGCTGGACATATCAAATTATACCAGAGACTTGCCATTCAAAGTCAGTGACAACCATTCGTCAAGAAGAAAAAAAGTAGAGAACAAAGCAATTACTGATATGGCATTTTTATAAATTCGAATATTTTGGAAACTAAAAACTACTTAAAATTTTTTGGTATATTATTTTTTTTTTCATTCACGACCCCCCCCCCTGGTTGGGAAGTCCTATAATTATAACAGATGTAAAAAAACTCATATATGGCGCAGTAGGTAGGAATCATGTTTTGTGCTAATTATCTCTGTAGAATAATTTAGATATACAAAGTCAATAAAAAGCTTTCGAATGGTTTCATCAATTACTTTTTTAAACAACGGGAACAATAACGAACAACCGTTTTCTGTGACACAACGAAGTAATGCGACCTAATATATCGACAATAATATACGTATAACTCCGATTCAACGTAATATATATCTCTTTTCTAGGGCGTGTTATATTATTCTCTCTGATCCTCCAGCACGGATTTATATGACCGCAAAGATAAGACTTCGAGCTGTGTTCGGAATGTTTTTCGGCAGAAAAGTCGGCTAATATATATTTCAGGAAGAGTATGCGGCGTTTTACTACTGGTTTTATGTAATAATTCAATAAACTCGCTCAGATACTGGTTGGGAGAAAAACAAACTCGAGTTAGTTAGTTCTATATGTGTTGCGGTTTGTGAATAAATTTAGTAAGTAAATTGTAGCATTTCCGGATGTTCGCAGAATTATTCTGGGAAAAAGTGAGATCTTAGGATTCATGCAGATAAACACGAATGAGTTTTAGGTGATTACGTCACATTATAAAAAACACGTCGTTGAATTTCAATAACTGTGATTTTCGATAATTAAATTTATCCCCCAAAATATTCATATCGTAAGTACTTCTTCCTGATCAACTTAGCCGAAACTTTTTGTGATAATACTTTTGATTAAATATGAACAAAGTACGGTTGAAATTTTTTTAACTGACCTCGAAAAAGAAGGAGGTTATCAATTCGTCATCTTTTTTATGTATGCTTAGGGATTACTCAAAAAGGGCTTAAGCAATTTTGTTTATTTAAACTGCAGTATAATTTTCTATAACATAAAATTTACCTTTTTTCAGAAAATAGGATTTTGCAGTTATTGAAAAACTGCAGATCAATGAATCGTCACCGATTTCTCGGCACAATCAATTTGACTATTTTAAATTGCTTTCTATTGAAAATGGCAAATGAGATTTTGACGAAACGTCAGGTTAACTCAGGGGCGGATCAAGACACATGCTTAGGGGGATTTCATGTTTAGGGTGGGGCGGGGGTGATTCTGTACTAAATTTACCTAAATATAATTTCAAACCCAGAGTTCGTGGGCCCCCCCATTAAAAATAGTATTTCTGAGGTTTAAACCCATAGAAGTTACCTTTTACTAGGCTCTTGGAGTTAATATTACCATGTTTTAATATTAAATTTACTAACTTTAAGGCTCTAGGAGGGGACGATAGCCCCCAATCGCCCCCCCTTCCTTGATTCGCTTATGGGTTAACTATTCTTTTCAGCACGCAAACCAAGAACCCGGATACAATACATAAAACCATATATATATATATATATATATATATATATATATATATGTATGTATGTATGTATGTTTGATTCTAGTCAGTCAAATGATAAGAGTTTTTCTAGTTTCAAAATTTCACCTTTGAAAATGTCATATGCGAAACTCTCAAAACGTCAGGTTAACTGCTCTTGATTATTTATAACCACATTATAATCATAAATTTACTGATATTTTTAAGATTTACAACTAAAATATAAAGCAATAGAATGCGCCTTCTGATTATTGCGTACGTTTATACTTAACTAGCTGACTTCACATGGACTTGAAAATGTTGTGTTTACTTTTAATGCAATATTGCACAAATAACCCATAAAACCCGATAGCCCCCTACCGGGTGCAATTGCAAACCTTACTTTCCAGGTACCCATTCAAACTCATACAAAAACTTCATCAAAATGTTAAGGATGGTAAGAGGAGATAAACAATTTCCTACAACCGGATTGCAGCGCCCCCTACTGGTTTATATTGTAAATCTAACCTACTTAGATACACACAAAAAGCTATCACTATCGACCCAACAATTTAGGAAGAGTTAATTTTTTTCTACAACCAGATCGTAGCGCTACCTACCGGGTCCAAGTGTGAATCTAAACCTTTTAGGGACCCACTGAAATATCCACAAAAAAATTCAATCATATAAACTCATTTACATAAAATATGCTCTCTGTGAGAATCGAACCCGAGACCTTCGCATTCTTAGTAAGACGCTCTACTCAACTTAGCTAATGAGCTCAGGGATGTAATAGTCACCGAGCGAGGATAGCAGACACGCATTAATTGAACCATTATCATCATAATTAAACAATTTAACACAATTAAAACAATAATTAACTATAGGTATTAACCTTTCTCTTGAAACACTGAAAACTGCATTAAAATCAGTAGTTTAAAACATCTAAGCGTATAAAGGGACAGACAGCGAGAAGCTTGTTTTGTACTTTATAAAGACAAGTACAAGTTTCAACATTAAAATCTTATAGCCTTCGTGTTTATGCTAACAATAAAAAAGTTATAAAATGTCAAAATTTAAATCAAATTCACTAGAGGGTCTATGGCCAACAGAAAGCATCGAATATTGATCTCATGGCATCCGATTCTTTTTGAAACTATCAGTTTTAAATTGTTTATAACTCCAAATAAAAACAATTTTAAAACTTTTGCCCATCGACTATCAATATAAAGTATTAAATAATAAATTTAAAAATATATACAACAAATTCATTTAAAAATCACATGTTGTTTTTTTGAAATAAATTGCCACTATCAACGTCGTTTTTTTCAAATGGAAACATTTTTTTTATTTTATTGCACTGAATTCTAAGTATTTTTTAATTGTCTCTTACGTGGCCAAATTCTATAAACTTTTTTTCTATTTTACTAACTACCGATCGTGTAATAGGCCGCTCCTGGTACTAGTATTAAACAATTCGTAAACTTCAGCTTGTTTTCGAGTTCTGTATACATATCCAACCATCGTCAAAATTTCTAGTCGCTGCTTTTCAGTTAAACGCGTCAAACTTTGAAACTTTGCAACTGCACTTGACAACCTCTTATTTGAAGTAAAATTATAGTTCAGTTTCTATGGAAATAAACAAGTGTTAAAAACTCCAACATTAAAAAAAGGGTTTCCATTCATGCGACTAAAATATCGCCAACAATCATAAAAACCACCTTATTTTTACCATTGTTTTCTTAACTTTAGAAAGAAATGTAATGTTTTGAATAACTGTTAATTTTCTGTATTGGACATGATAAAAAATACTTAGAATTCAATGCAGAATTCAAAAATTAAATAAAAAACCAATATTTCCATTTCAAAAAATGAAGTTGATGGACGCAATTTATTTCTGGCCCACCCTGTATAAATGAGTTTATCATCATCAGTCCAAAAAAAAACGACGTTCCCGAGCGTTTTTCCAAAAAACCAACACCTGAATTTTAAATGAATTTGTTCCAACTCACGCGTCCTCACTGTATATACTTTTTTAAAAACTCAGACTAAATATACAAAACACTAAACATTTCATGAAATGTCTTTAAAATAAATAAAGTCTATAGTTGAAACGTATTCGTAAAAAGTCTATCTTTAAATTATATCTATAATTTATTTATTTGTTTGTTTATTTATTTGTTTATTTATTTATTTCGTACATCGAAAATAAGACTAGAAACCCTAAAATTAAAACAAGTCAAATCGCTGAAAGTTCTCTCCACTTTGAAACTATATTAGAAGTTTTAAATAACGTTAAGAGAGAAAGCTAACAGTGCTTTAGAGTTACCCTTTTCATCTGTTCAACATCAAACGGATATCGCGGATTTCCCACATATATATCTATCCTTTTAACTCTTCACGGTAATATGCCTTTACACAAAAGCGAATCGTTCGGCTTAAATAAATTTGTAAAATTATTTTATTATGCGAAATGTTGAAGTTAACAGAAGTACACGTAAGCCACGAGGGCTTTTATTGCCTAGAATTATAATGTGTATTCAAAGCCGCGAATTAATGTAATCCTCTTTACGGCAAATGGACAAATTAATGCTGCTTAATGTATGCGCTTTGCTTGTTTATTAATTAAAAGTTTTATTAGCCAATTGGTCATCAGAAGTGGGATTGCCAGTCTGAGCCGTTTTGACGCTGATTTGGGGCAGTCTGATTCCCACTGTCAATAAGAAATCATTTACACTATTTATCAATAAAATAAGTACCTCAGGGGATAAACGGTATGTGGACAGATGTCTTGAAGAATAAAATTTCGGGTGAAAGGAAACTAAAAAAAGTTTATAATATTTTTAAAAAATACCTATAATAATTACGAAGCACAACTTAGAGTATAATTGTTGATTAAACCAAAATAATTAAATTTCATTATTTCTGTTTTAAAATGAACGGTCGTAAATGGGCGATCAAAATGTGTGTTTGTGATTGCTTACTTTTAGCAGCATAGTTAAAAATCTGATATTCTCATTCGTATTCCCGAATTTTCAAAATCCCTTGTACAAACCATTGAAAAGTACATGAGACAACCTCGAGATCTTCCTTAATAGACTACTATTTAAGAAACAATACAAATCGATTTGTAAGTAGTTCTTATGTTTCCACCAAAATTTCATGAACTTTTTCATGATTGATACGAGAAGAGTCTTAGACCACTCGCCATAATTATTGTAAAAATAATTTAAACCTCATAGTAAATTGAATATTTCATTATGACTAAATCAAAATTTGAAGAGTTCAATTTGTTTCAGGTTTATGCCAGTTCAAGAAGGAATGGGAGGGGGAATGGTTCCAGAGCGGTGTTTTATCAAATCTGCAAATCAACAGCACATTCATCCAAACAAAAGGAGTCTGTTACGAAGAAGAGGGAGGAGATAAATTCCTCGTCTATGATAAGTAAGTATAGAAATTTATACAGTTTGTTCTGTGGTTCTCCCTAACATACTAGTCTTGTAATTACGAATTTCTAGGTCCTAAGTTCTGTTTTTATCGTCATATAAGCTGTATGTTTGAAGACTACATTGAAAATAACATTTCAGATTTATTGAACTCTACAAATGATAAATAAGGTAAATGACCTAGGTTTAGATTGTATAGCTACAAAAAAATATGAAAATATTTTAAACAAACTTCAAGCGTTGGTTGGACTAATATTACGATGAATCGGGAATTGTTAGTTTGAAGTTAATGTACCAGGTTGAGAGCTTATAGGATTCCAGTAAAATAATTACTGACAATGTACAACTTGACACAACTGTTACTCGAATCCAAATATTTAAAACCAATAAAGCATCAAAATAGAGCTGATTAAAACTACATTACGCCCTTTAGAGAATTGTTTTTTGACGTTGTTAATATACAAAAAATAATGAAGTCATAACGGTTCCCTTATGATTTATTGGTCACCCATATCGTAAATGGAAACAAAGCAAATTGAAAAAGACAATGCAATTTTAAAACAATGCTATTGAGTAAAAATACTGTGTAAATTTAAAAATATATTTACTCTTTATTTGGTGCAAATTTGACAAATAAGACAAATATTCAATAATAAATCTATTCTTCACGCCTCATCTATTATTTTCCTTCCTCCTTTTACTTATTTTATTATGTCTTCAATTTTTCATTGTCTTCTCAAGTCTTAATTTCTAATTCCGTATCTCAGGATTTTCTTTTCTGCAGTTTTTCATGATGCATCTTCGTGTCGTCCATACATTTTTCTGAGGATTTCTTGTCCAAGTCATCTAATCATCTCCTCGTTTTCTGTGGTCTGGTCATTGTTCATGTACCTCTACATATACAGTGAGGACGCGTGGGTTGAATTTAAAATTCAGGTGTGGTGTTTTTGGAAAAACGCTGGGACACGTCGATTTTTTTTGGACTGCGGTTTTTGTGATGATGTAAAAATAAGGTGTTCGTTGATTTGAGCCTATTTATTTACTGGTTTTTATGATTGTTGGCGGTATTTTAGTCGCATGAATGGAAACCTTTTTTTTAATGCTGGGTTTTTAACATTTGTTTATTTCTATAGAAAATGTACTATAATTTTACTTCAAATAAGTAAGTCAGAACGAATAGAAATTTTGACGATGGTAGAACATGGCGACAGAATTTGAACACAAGCTGAATTTTGCGAATTGTTTAATATGAAGTACCCGGAGGGGCCTATTACACAATCGGTAGTTAGTAAAATAGAAGAAGAGTTTCTAGAATTTGGCCACGTAAGAGACAATTATTCACTAGAGAAATAGCCGCAGAACAGTCAATAAGTAAATCTTCTGTTTTAAAATACTTGTATAGAAATAAATGGCACCCATACATAGTTCATTTAGTTCAGGAACTTACTGAAGATGATTTGGACCGGAGAGTAGAATTTTGCGAAATAATGATGGATAGATGCAATGCCAACCCGCACTTTTCAATTAAGATAGTTTTTTCCGATGAGGCAACATTTTGTTTAAATGGTTCAGTAAACAGGCAAAATTTTCGATATTGGCCATCAGAAAACCCACATTGGATTATAGAAAGTCATACAAAGTTTTCCAAGAACGTATGGGCCGGAATTGTGGTACTTCAATTGTGGGTCTTTTTTTATTGAAGGAAAACTTAACTCGGAACCTATTACAAAATGACATAATACCCTGTTTAACAGAGCGTTACCCGAATGGTGATAGAAAACCCTAATATACTGGCAGATTCGGTTTGTAGCGCCCCCTCACTATTCGCGAATAGTGCAAGTTTATCCTAACAATATTTTTCCAAATAGATGGATCGGAAGGAGAAGTAATATCGAATGGCCGGCTAGATCTCCAGATCTAAGCCCGTTAGATTATTATCTTTGGGGTTGCGTGAAATCGAAAGTCCACTTCAATAAGCCGAAAAATATCGAGGAATTAAAGAATAGAATGAGGGCCGAAATACAACGAATCCTGCTAAATGAAATTTTACGCTTTATTGTCAGGAAGTTAATGGTCAACAATTTGAACATTTAATTTGATATGTTGATGTTTTTTAGGGTTCCGTATATACAATATACGGATACCCTTATGTTATGTAATTTGTTCGATAAACATTACATATAGAGAGAATAATAACAACAAAAAGCGGTGTCTCTTCAGACGGAATCAAAGCCACCGAAAAGTTCGGAGTACATTGCACGAAACTCCCAAGCGTCCAAACAGCTCGGGATCCAAAACACGAATCACAATACTGTCTATATTTTACACGCAAATACACACTTACAATTAGCATTAGCGCGACGGAATGTTTTAGAAAAGGTGCAGAAGTTTAAAAATCAATGAAGTAATTCAATCAAATTGAACACAATACACTAAACAAATGCGGGAACGCACCACCTTATAATATCACTCCGGATTTCTGCCTCTGTCACATTACAGCAATTTTCTCCTAAACTACTGGACGGAAAAGGTTGAAATTTGGTATGAAGGTATAGTTTGGTGACCCGATCATAAGTACATCGCAAAAGAAGAAATTTTGATTTTAGGGGTACTTTTGGAGGGGGGGGGACTAAAAAAATCGGCCGTTTCAGAGATCAGGGGGGGCTGATCTCCGAAACTTTTGAACCTAATTTTTTTAAAAAAATAGGAAATATAGAACGTTGCCCGAACCGTTAATGTAAATTTTGGGGGGCAAATTATAAAATTAAATGAAAATTTAAAAATTAAAATTTTTTAAAACGTATCATGTAATACATCATATGAAAGGTCTCATTCTGAGGAACAAAAATGTTTTTTTCATATTTAAAAAAATAATAATTTAAAAGTTATTAACGAAAATATACAAAAATTTACCCATTCCCCCCCCCCCCGTTATCTCCGAAACTATAAAACGTAAAGTTTTGAAAAAAATTGGAGGTATAGAGTCTGACCTGAAATTTACTGGAAAAATAAAGGGAAACCTCTACTTTTAATTTTGGGGAGCAAATTACAGAATTAAATGGAAAATATAAAATTAAAATTGTTTCTAAGGCATCATGTTATATATCAAATGAAAGGGCTCATTATGACGAAAACATTTTTTTTCATATTTTTAAATTAAATTAATTAAAAGATATTAACAAAAATATAAAAAATTACCCATTCCCCCCCCTTATCTCCGAAACTCCATAAACTGTAAAAAATGCAGGTATAGGGCCTCACCTGAACTTTACTGGAACAATAAGGAGAAATCCCTAATATTCATTTTGGGGGCAAATTATAGAATTAAATGGAAAATAAAAACTTATACTTGTTTCTAACGGATCATGTAATATATCACATCACAGGGCACATTATGACTAAAACAAATATATTTTTTTTTAATTTTTTTAAATTAAATATTTTAAAATATATAAAAAAATTTAAAAAAACTATAAGGCCTAAATTTTTTTATTTACAGGAAAAATACGAAGAAATCTTTAATATTAATATTGGGGGCCAAATTATAGAATTAAACGGAAAATGAAAAATATTTTTTTAACCTATCATGCAATATATCAATGAAAAGGCTCATTATAAGGAATACAAATATATATTTTTCATATTTTTAAAATTAATTGTTTACAAGATATTAACATAAAGATATAAAAAATACTCATTTCTGGCTTTATTTCCGAAACCATACTACCGAAAATTTTGAAAATAATTAGGGGTACTGGGGCTCACTTAAATTTATAAGAAAAATTATTAGGAAACCTTCATAGTAATTTTAGGGACAAATTATACAATTAAATGGAAAATAAAAATTCAATTTTCAAACGCATCATCTAATCAAATAAAAGGCTCATATTGTGAATTACAAATATATCATATTTTTAAATCATTTGTTTAAAAGATATTAGCAAAGATATTAAACATCGACTTAATTCCCATTTTAGAAACTACACTATTTAAATTTTGAAAAATATATTTTATTTGTATTTTTAAATAATTTGAGTAACAGATTTAATAATTTATAATTCAAAACTTGACCTATTTTGCCCTTTATCTTCCAATCAATAGAGCCTCAAAATTCAGACAGTAGATTATAAAAGGCTTCCCTGAAAGTTTATTAGTAAAATAAAACTCTAATGTTTATTTTTGGGAGCCAAATTAGAAAACTAAATGCAGGGAATCTTGATGGTGGTACGGAACCCTTAGTATGCGAGTCCAACTCGCACTTGACCAAATTATTTTTCTTCAATTTTGAAATAAATGTAATTTTTTTAATAACTGTTAATTTTCGGTATAGGACGTTGTACATGAAAAATCCTTAGAATTCAATACAGAATTCAAAAATAAAATATAAAACAAATGTTTCCATTTGAAAAAATTAAGTTGATAGTCGCAATTTATTTCTGGCCCACCCTGTATAAATGATTTTATCATCACAAAACCGCAGTCCGAACGTTTTTCCAAAAAACCAACACCTGAATTTTAAATGAATATGTTCAAACCCACACGTCTTCACTGTTTAATGGCCTGATAATGGACTTTGTGACAGTAGATACTAAATGTGATGAAACAGTTCTAAATCTTAAAAGTTGTTATTTTTGTCTCAATCTCTCAAACACAGAAATCCCATGAATCAAAAGTACATTTGCTACCTGTCGAAATGGAAACAACAAGAAAACTATGGCAATATATAGAACCTAACACACGGCAACGTCGCAGAAACTCAATATAATGTATGTAACCATTTCATTAGCCGAAATACATTATTACGGAATGTCACTTTCAACTAACTCTCTGCAATTAACTATTCATCGGCTTATAGAGGGTTTCGGTCACGATTTCGCAGTCACTCAGGAATGAAATTTTCCAAACGCAACTCTACACACCAAAACATATTTATGACATTGCGGAATCGAATAACTTCCGAGTCCATTAAAATCTAGTGAGAGAACGAAACTAACTCGCTCGCCGGATGTCAAGCTAGAGGCACATAATTAAACTTTGCTTAATAGCATACGTTCACATTATTATAATACTTTGCCGAATTCCATTTGCTGCTTTGCGCCTCTGTGTGTGTGTTGCTACGAAAGTCTGAACTAACTTTATATCGCAAAATATAAATTTTAGTCTAGCACCGTCGAACTTTTCCTCGTATCCACGCGAAATTGAGAATTTTCCACCACGCTCGTTGTCACTCAAATACAGAGATTCTTATCCTCTATAACAACTTTAATATGTTTTGTGCAAAAAATAATAATAAGGTGTTTTAAGTTTATCACTGGTAATTTAATGATATGTCCGAGGAGCAAGTACTGGAAAGGCTTCTAGAATTCATAGAAAAAAATCTAAGCAGACAATGCAATTTAATAAATTCTTCTGTAATATTGGACCTGAATTAGCGAACCAGATTAATATGCCAAATAATAATAACATTGAGCAACCAACACCAAATGGTAAAAGCATGTTTCTAACACCAACCAATAGTATAGAACTAAATAAGAAAATCATTAATTTAAAAGAAAAATCCGGTGGAGTAGATGGTATAAACGTAAAAACTCTGAAGCACATTGCCGAATATATAACACTACCTCTGGAATATATATTTAACAAATGTATTGAAACGTCTACGTGGCCAGATGCACTGAAAACCGCTGAGGTAGTCCCGATCTACAAAAATGGTGATAAATTATTATGTACCAATTACAGTCCAATCTCGTTAATATCAAATAGAGCTAAAATCTTTGAAAAAATATTGCAGAAAAGGATTCTTGACTTCGTAACAGACTACAACATAATCTCGGATAAACAATACTGTTTTTTTAAAAACAAAGGCACGAAAGATGCCATCTACCCAGTTCATCAGTTAATTACCGATAAAATAGAAAAGAAAGAGCCTGTCGTAGCAACTTTCCTTGAGTTGAAAAATTGCAAAATGAAAAAATTTTCATTCTGCAATCACATCAATAAATATAAAGCCATTTACAACGAAGTCAGAATGGACTTTGAAACGTTTGGTATTCCTGCAATATACGTAGTTTTATTTCTATTGTGGTGTTATTCCTCAAAGAAACATATAAGTTATCAACAATCTTAAAACTATGAATTGTAGAAAACACATCATAAAAAAGAAGCTAAAACTGTGAGTTTCAAATACAACGCCTAGATGTGTGCATTTTGGATGTGTGTATGTATAAGTATATGTTATTACTGATATAACGTAATTATTTAAACTAGCTGTCGTCTAGTGGTGGAAATTCGACCAATTGTGTAAATAACTTTGGCAGGTTCAGTAACCTGAAAATTTTATCGAAAATCCTAGATGTCGGTCTTACATCTCGCATCTACAAATAAGTAACGAAATTCTTTTTTTTTTGCAGATATAATTCATAGGACTTTATTTGTGGTCAAAATCGTAATTCTTAATTTAATATGACATCAATTCAACCGCTAATGGGCTACCCTACATATTTATTTTTTCTAACCTCCCTGTATAGCTATAATTGCACTCAATTCTCTAACATTTATTAAAATCCTCATTATAATAATTCCATCTCATTATATATTTCCACCACCCTGTATATGCAACTGCTCATCGACCACGCATAATATTTTTTAACATTTTTTAACCACCCGGTAAACCATTCTGTATATGCCACTGCCTATGAGCCACCGTATTTACTCTTTTTGTTTATGAAATTTTTAACTATCTTCTGTAACTATAATCCTACTCTGACCTATATTTCAATCATCATATATATGGAACTCTTCGTGGGCTACTCTATAAATCATTTCCCTTTCTAACATTTTTTATCATCATCCTGTATATCTCTAATTCCTCTCACCTTATATTTCACCTTCCCTATATACACAATTGCTTATGGGTTACGAAATGTTTTTCCATTTCCGCCACCCTGAATATGCATTTCTTTATAATATTTTTTACACCACCCTGTATAACTGTAATTCTACTGCGCCTTTTATTCCAAGAACCCTGTAAATTCAACCGCTAATGGGCTTCCTTATATAATTATTCTATTATTTATAATTGCACTCTACTCTATATTTTAAACACCCTATATATGCAACTGCTTAATCGCCACCCACGAAAAAAATGATTTCTAACATATCTGAAATCGCCCTGTATAATTATAATATACAACGAACTTTACCACTAAACAATAACAACGCTTGCATGTCACTTCCAGAAGTACATGCTCTAAGTATATAACAGCATTGGTCTCTCTATATATAATTACTCAATGTTTTGAGTCTAGCGGCGCCGGTACATTCAGTTGTTTGGCGTTGACATTATGGACGTAAATAATGAATTTTTATTATATTTTATTTAATGAATGAACCAATATTATAAATTAATATTAGCATTCTGCACTGAAGGTCGTCAGTAGCTACTAAACAAAACAAAAATGAAGAAAATCGGTTGAGAGACAGAGGAGAAAATGGTACCTAATCGTTTTGTCTTTGCCTATTTATATATAGATATTGTAATTAGCAAGTAGGATCATTAGGCCATGTTCACCTCAATACGATAGTATTATTTGTCTAATGTAACCATTTGGTGCTTATTAGAAATAAATCTTTTAGCGTATAAGTCAATTTTATATTAGTTTTTAATTATTTTTTTTTTGTATTCTCCTAGCTGCTGTGTACAGAGAGTTCATCTCTCTCTTACAGGATACATTACACTATATTATTGCTTAAATGATTTTCTATGTTAGTCTGAAGTCAAAGAAGAACAAGTAAAACTTAGAGAAGACCTTTTGGCGAATGGATATCCGGAAACGATCATTACCAAGGCGTTTGAAGAGCTGGACAAACCACCTAGGCAGGAAGAGGACCCCACGGTAACAACTCTACTGTTACCGTATACTAAAGGCTTATCGGAGAAACTTAGAAGAATTGCACACGTCTATGGAATCAGAATGATCTTCAAAAGCAACGACACTTTGAGGAGCATGATAACAAGAACGAAGCCCGACGCACCAGCAATACCAAATAACTGTATATACAGAATACCGTGTGAATGTGGCAATCTTTACATTGGAGAGACAAAGCGACCGCTGGACATCAGGAATAAGGAACACCGCACAGCTACTCAAAGGGCAGAGGTAACGAAGTCTGAGCTAGCTAATCACGCATGGACCGAACACCATAATATAGAGACAGCATATATAATATCGAACGAAAATATAATTAGCGAGCCCAGCGTCCAAATTAAAAATATTTGGAGAGCTCTTCTTCGGCTTCTGCCGCTACGCATCACCAGCAACCAACCTCCAGGTACAACAAGGCTGATTGGAGCAGATAAGACCCAATGACCATGACCGGCGAGGCATGACCGGTTAAGGGTATAATATAAACTAGCTGTCGCCCAGTGGTCGAAATTCGACCAATTGTGTCAATATCTCTGGCAGGTTAAGTAACATGAAAATTTTATCGTGACATTCTATTCTAGGACTTTAGGGAGAACAGCAATTACACAGAACGGATCCCGATTCGGAACCTCTGTGTGATAGTTTCCTCGAAAATCCCAGATGTCGGTCTTACATCTCGCTTCTACAAATAAGTAACAAAATTCAAGTTTTTTTCAGATATAATTCATAGAACTTTATTTGTGTTCAAATTCGTAATTCTTAATGTAATATGACAACAATTCAACTGCTAATGGGCTACCCTACTTATTTATTTTTTCTAACACCCCTGTATAGCTATAATTGCATTCAATTCTCTAACATTTATTAAAATCCTCATTATAATAATTCCACCTCATTATATATTTCCACCACCCTGTATATGCAACTGCTTATGGACCACGCATAATATTTTTTAACATTTTTCAACCACCGGGTAAACCATTCTGTATATGCCACTGCCTATGACCCACCATATTTACTCTTTTTGTTTATAAAATTTTTAATTATCTTCTGTAACTGTAATTCTACTCCGACCTATATTTCAATCATTATATAACATTTTTTGCACCACCCTCTATAACTGTAATTTTACTGCACCTTCTATTCCAAGAACCCTGTAAATTCAACCGCTAATGGGCTTCCCTATATAATTATTTTATTAGTTATAATTGCACTCTATATTTTAAACACCCTAAATATGCAACTGCTTATGTGCCACCCATTAAAAAAATTATTTCTAACATATCTGGAATCGCCCTGTATAATTATGATATTCAACGATTACTTTACCCACTAAACAATAACAACGCTTGCATGCCACCTCCAGAAGTACATGCTCTAAGTATATAATAGCATTGGTCTGTCTATATATAATTACTCAATGGTTTCAGTCTGGCGGCAGCGGCACATTCATTTGTTTGGCATTGGCATTATTGACGTAAATAATGAATTTTTATTATATTTTATTTAATGAATGAACCAATATTATAAGTTAAGATTAGCATTCTGCACTGAAGGTCGTCAGTAACTACTAAACAAAACAAAAATGAAGAAAATCGGTTGAGAAACAGAGGAGAAAATGGTACCTAATCGTTTTGTCTTAGCCTATTTATATATAGATACCACAGATACTCTGAATTTCCTATCATTCACCTGATGACGTTAGCAGATACATAGCTATTGAAATGTTGTGAGATCAACCACTGCACGATGATGGAAGTCCAAGGAAACTTCGAGGAATGATTTTCTACGTATTGTGTAAGAGCTACTAAATAAATAAAAAAATAAATAAATAGATGCAACTGCGATAAAAACAGACATGTTTCTAGATTCATGTTCGGGGAATCACCTAACCAAAATTTATTAGTTTAATGTAAGTTGATGCCAAGAATTTAAACCTTCGGGATTTTTGGCTCTAACGAATAGAAAAGGAGCCCCTGGTTTTTCTCAAAAATTGGCAGTCGTCTTCATCAGGAGTTTCAACGACGAAACAAACAAGCGGTAAAAAACTGGAAATGGAAGGAAAACAAAGAAGTCATCTACGATACCAACAGTTTACTGTGAAATTTCTAAAATTGCAAAACAAAACGTCATTTGCGGAAGCTGTACAAGAAAACAGCCAGAAAATAGCAGCTTCGTGCAAACTGAAGAAAGTAGCCACGACAGAAAAATTCCACAATTCCAAAACCGACATCATTATCTTCGTCACCATTATGGTTTGTTTCACTTGCATCTAAAATTAGGTCTGGCTAGAAATCCAAAAGTTCCTAAACCAAAAAGATCAAAAATCAGTTTCCACGAAAGCAAGAAAGCAGCATCTCCTAAAAATCTGTCATATTAGTCCATGTCCACAAATACTTACAACCTCTCCACATGAAATATGTAAACTTTTTTCAGTGGTGTACATGTTTCGCTTGCATGATGCAAAGCATCTTCAGTACCGTATACAAAAATTTCTTACAACTAATTAAAATACAGTCAAAAATTTAAAATCAAAATTAACAATTAACATAATTGGTCTTTCATCCCTTATGAGGGGAAATGTACAAATAAGACATGGACACATTCTAAAGTTCCTCATATAGATAAAGATTTGTAGCAATAATATCTGGTAAGGTTGTTTTTCTTACATTTTTTCACTCAGATTAGGTGAGATTTACACTGGTTTTGTTCTAATATAGCCACATTTTGATTACAATTTTTTTTTCATCTTATTGCGCCTTTGGAAATAAACAACTTTTGTCTCTTGTAAAGGCTCTCTGAAGTGCTGACATAAGAGGATACTTCGCGTTAATCCCACAGAGAGCTATTTTCTGAACAATTTATTTATTAACAAATGAAGCATAGTGTTTTAAGTCTGTGCTTAACTGTGTTCTGCCTGAGAAAGCTTTTATGAAACCATTTACAAAAAATGTCCGGTGGGACGACGTTTTATTCCAAAAAACATAGTTTCGCTGGACTAAGCAAAAGTTATGGAAAGGTTCTAACAGCATGGATGGTGCCTGTTTAATTTGCGAAAGGACGATAATTATTGACAACCCTTACATAGAAACTACAATTATAACGGTACAATTTTTTTAAATCTTTACTATAATCTTTCTTCAACACAATTCGTGTTTATTCCCATGTTCATGATTTGTAACTATCTTTCAACAGGATTTCATCATGGACTCTTTTGCAATTATTTCATCTCATGGTGTATATTAACTATATAGATAGGCTCAAGTTTCGTTTTGGCTAATAAATATTCAGACAATAATCACACCGGTTTTTGGAGAAGCTGAGGGTTTTTGTAACACTTTTAATTCCAATCTTTCGGCTGAATTCTGGGTAAACATTGTAAAATTTAAATTCTTCACATAAGGTACTGTTGCTTCGGTGGTATTCCATAAAGAACTGAGTCTATAAATAACCAGATTAACGAAGTAAATAACATTTGTTTGCATTATTCTGTAACTTTTACAATCATTTATTATAACAAGGTTGAAATATCAGCAGCTTTTTATATACATTTAATAAATCTTCAAAATTGACATAAACGAGATTAATTTATTTGTCGTTTTTCATTTTCACAATCGGGTTCTTGGATTTATTTATAAACACAGTCCAACTCACTCTAATTTATTTCCACTACTTTAACTCAATTTATATTCACAGAACTATTTGCAATTTATATTTACAGTCGAATACTGAATAAATGCTTCCTGAGCTCTCCGTATTTATATATTATTATTATATATTAGAGTAAAATTCTTCGAGAACTATATCAAAGCAAGCCGCCGACCTCCATGCGCCAGACGAACAATATTTCGGATTCCCCGAAATATCTGATGAATACCGCGTCCACGAATTATCGGCTGAATTCTCCTCACATTATTAAAGTGACCTCTTTATATATTGCCAGAACATTAAATGTTTGACAATGTCAAATTGTGAATGCTAAATTTGTCATTGCGAACTTTTAGATTTTGATAAAGATACCAACTTTTCTGATGGCACAAAATCTATAAAGGGACAATTAACAGAGTTAAACACAAAAAAAAACATTGAGAATCAATACCAAACTTCTCTAAGTAATACAGGAACTCAAGACAACTTATATTGGAGAAACATTTAGACTTCTAAATGTAAGAATAAATGAACACAGAAAGTAACAATTTAACAAGTCTAAAAGTTGTGAACATCCTTGGAACATAGGCCAAACAATAAACAATCTGGCAATTCCATTGCGTTGCATCTACTTCAATAGAATTCAATCGTATTTGGTTACCGATTATTAAGGAAAACATTAATAAGTCTTATCTCTGTTTGAGCAACCCTATATGGGGATAGTTCATAAAGTTTTTCATAGGTTATTCCATTATGACGTTAATGGGATCACATCAACAGAATTCTTTGATCACATTTTAGGTGAGAAAGTCGCCCCTAGCAGCGCCACTTATAAATTTTGAAGACAACTCTATCAAGTTCATCCAATTTGAAATCAGCTTGACTATTATGTAGGTATGATCTTTGGAATGAATTTTTTGTGCTTCCATGTATATTTAAAAAACAACAAATATCCGTAATTATGTCATGTTATATTTATATTTTAATCAGATTTTAATGTCATTGACAACGAAGTCAGGTTAATACTTTGAAACGTTTAGTTTTTTTCCTAAATGTGCTATTATTCTTAGATCTTAGTAAGGCCCCTTTGAGACAGTTCCACATACTACTGGAGACTTTAGACGATTCAGGAATACGTAGTACGACTCTTCAAAATTACTTAAGTAACAAAGAGCAAGCAGTAAAATTACAAAATATTACAAGCGGACCGAAAAAATTAAAATGGGAGTACCCCAAGACACAACACTAGGACTCCTTCTATTCTCTTTGTACATAAATAATTGAGTATAAATACGCTGGGAAAGAGTTTCAGTTTTGATGATTATACAGCCATTGTATATTCGAATGATTCAAGGCTGCCTCTAAAAAATATGGCCTACAATGACTTTAAAAAAATTTCTGCGTGATTTCAATATAAACTTCAATAACGTACTTTACGTACCCTTCACTAACTAATAACGAACTAACTAATAGTCTGACTATTTAATATTGGTCCGTTTATTTAATTTAAAATTAAACTATATGTTAAAATGAATAATAAAGTTTTATTAAGCTTACTGTAAGAAACACATTATAATGAAATAATTATGTCCATTAAAAACTGATGAATGCATATAACACAGCCCCACAAAAAAAGTCTTGTGCATCGCACTGGATCTATATAGGCGTATGTTTTTGAGGTCGCTGAATCCGAATCCGAGGTCAGTTTATTCTCACTAGGTCAGGGTCAAGGTCATTCCAAGGTCAAATTGCCATAATCTAATCAAAAAATCTGAAACAATTCATATAAGTGTTTTTGGGGTCGCTGATTCCGAATCCGGGGTCGGTTTGACCTCATCAGGTCAGGTTCAAGGTCAAGCCAAGATCAAATCTCAAAAATCTAATAAAAAACTCTGAATGAAATTATACATATGTTTTTTTGAGTCGCTAATCCGAATCAGGAATCAGCTAAAGTGTTACTCCAAAGTCGTAATGCGATATTTCTAATATCAATGACATCGAGTTTTTTTTTTTTGTTCTAGTCTATTGGTTCAACTACAACGCAAGATCGAATTAACTTGAAAGAAATTAACGAAACAAATTGTAGTAAATTAAGATGGCTGAAACCGAATTTTGTGTTTTAAGTCAGTGTCGAGATCATTAGTTCAAATTTAATAGCCATCCCGTGGGACTAGTAAAGCATATAGCAACATGATAACTCATAACGATAAAATTTATTCGTATGTTTTTCATATTTTTTTTTCAGAGCCATGTTAATCTCTGAGTCCTTATTTATTCAACAAAAGGTCTTTGAAAATTTTGATGCTTCAGAGGCTGAATGTTATTAGACTTTATTGCAAAAAAAGCTTTCAATAAAGTTATCAAAGCATATGAATTAAATGAATTAGAATACTATAAGCAAATGGAAAAATATCCATCTACTGCTTGAAATTCACGATTAATTTCAAAATTAACATTTCGTTGTTTTAGTAAGGTTGTTCAAATAACATACATCAAACTTAATAGTTATCACATATCTCAAAATAGGTACATTATTCTGAAAGACCGATTTCAATTCGTACAAAATCCTGCGTCCGTGAAGGTTACTAGGAACGATGACAACTGCGTCGAAAGAAGATGTGTAGAATGATTCGATTTCTAGCCTTTCGCGGTCACGAAGCCAGCGATGGCACGATGCCTTGCAGGTGGGCGTCCTCGTCAAAGTCAAAAATCTCGCATACTTAGACTTGAGGAGGTAACAGAGTTATCACCTCCAGGACGGTGGACATACCTGTGATCGGATCAGGACCTTAACGTCCGGGTATTTTAATATCTTATGGAGACTAGAACAAAAAAACTGGCTGTCATTGACATTAGAAATATCTCAGGATAACTTTGGAGTAACACTTTAGCTGATTCCAGATTCGGATTTAGCGACCCAAAAAACCTATGTATGAATTTTTTCAGATTTTTTTATTAGATTTTGGAGATTTGACCTCGGCTTGACCTTGAACCTGACCTGCAGAGGCCAAACCGACCCCGGCTTTCGATTTAGCGTCCCAAAAACACATTTATAATTTTTTCAGATTTTTTGATTAGATTATGGCAATTTGACCTTGGAATGACCTTAACCCTGCCCTGATGAGGTCAAACTGACCCCGGATTCGGATTCATCGGCCCCAAAAACATAAGCCTACATAGATCCGGTCCGATGCACAAGACTTTTTTTGTGGGGCTGGTAATTATACACCAATGCGCAACTCCTTAAGGGTCTTAAATGGGTGGAATTATATCAATATAAAAAAATGTAAATTACTTAATCAAATTGTGTATAACTTATCATAATTCTGCTATATTTGTAAACGTTACATACTCACATTTAGTTAAATAAAGTTTATTTCTCAAGAAAACTTAACAAAGAAACTAGAGGATACCACAAAAAGCTTCAGAAAACTTTGAAAACAAACAATACATATAATCTTATGATCAGACTTGAAATGTAGCATATCATGTTCGAATTCACAACGTCTTTCAGTCGAGCGCAAAAGCAAAAAATCTCCGATACATGCATAAATATGAAACGCGAATAATGCCCATAATAATAATTCTTCCACAACCATCAGTCATTTCATTCTGACGTGTATCGTCTTCTCCACATAACCATATCAATCTCGGCAAAAGTTAACCCAACGAGTCGAGTGAGTTTCAATAAGAATCAGTTGCCCATTTTCTGGAATCTTTTCAATTTTCCAACGCATTCAAAAATACGACGACGAAGAAGACGGCGGGGAAAAACCGAGGAGACGAACGAACACGACGAGATAGTGGCTTTGCGATTTCCAACAGAAATATGCCACAAATTTATACACGCAATAATAGAAAATTGTCAAAATCTAGTTATATGGAAATAATACCTACGAAGAGAGGAGGATAGTAAAGAAAATGAGAAAATAGAAATGTGTACGTGAGCGCCAGGAAGTCATGGAATATTTTCAATTTCGCAGAACACGGGGAAAAGTTAGATGATACGATGATTGTAACGAAAAGTTACGACTTGTGATAAAGGTAATTCTCACTCTTTCTCCTCCATGGAACTAAATGGAATTGTACAAAGTAAAATAATGTTGTTGAAGTGAATTCTATTTTAAGTTTAGTTCGAGATTCCTTTACACCACAATTAGCTTTTACAGATTTGTCTAAAATCCAGAATTAGAACTAACTTTTATAATGCAATTAATGAAACTAGTGGTCGAAATTCGACCTTATTTCATGAAATTGTAATTAGAAGATTGTTTTTTGCAACCGAAAAGTTTTCATCATTTGCGGGTTCAGTCAAGTTCAGGAATATTAAAGAACAGAGAGGACCAACAACCCTAGGAGAACTTAAATATTTAAAACATTCTCTATTGTCCGCTGTCTAACAATTTTTTACACAACACCACCGGGAAGGTTGTGATAATAATATATTAATCAAATAATTAAATTCACATTAAAAACAGAATATTTATTATGAAAGTTACTGCAACGCGTCCGAAAAATCAATACTGATTTTACCAGTAAACACTAACAAAGCTTGTATGCCACTTCCAGAAATACATGCTTTAAGAATATAATTCTCTCCATATATAATTACTCAATGTTTTGAGTTTTGACCGTCTGGTTGCAGCGGCACTGTCAGTTGTTTGGCGTTGACGGTATAGACGTAAATAATGAATTTTTATTATATTTTATTTAGTAAATCAACCAATATTATAAATTAATATTAGCATTCTGCACTGAAGGTCGTCAGTAGCTACTTAACAAAACAAAAATGAAGAAAATCGGTTGAGATACAGAGGAGAAAATGGTACCTAATCGTTTTGTCTTTGCCTATTTATATATAGATACAAGATATTCGAACCAATAACAGAAAAGCTGGTGAACAAATACTAATAGCTTAGTAATCCAAGATTAACTGGAATTGTGTGTGTTTTTTATAAATTGTTTAATCTTTACTGATATAAACTTGTTTGTTTGTTTGGACAGGGCAATCTCTGGAAGTAATAAACCGACTTTTAAAATTATTTCACTATTAGAAAGCTACGGAGTAACATAGGCCATATTTTATTTTAATAAAATGTTTTATTATGCGATGGGAGGTAGTGGAGTGTTAATTAAATTTAATATTTTCGAAATTAAAAGTGATACAGTGAAAATTGGTATATGCCCTTTACTCCCCAAATGGATAAAAACGAGTTTAATCATTTTTGATCAACTCATGGGAAACAGATGGGGATTTTTTGAAAAAAAGCCATTTTTCGGGAACCAAAAGTGATATTTAAGAGGCTCATTCGCTTAAATGAATACATAATTTATCATTATGCGATACCTGAAATATTGAATAGTGGTCACTATTGTGTTAGCTTGGGAGGATCTAAGGGGAGTGGGCTATGGGGGCGATCGCCCACACCGAGACCGTCAAAGTTAGTAAATTTAATATTAAAACGACATTATCTTAATCCAAGAGCTTAGAAGAAGGTAACTTCTATGGGTTTAAAACTCAGAACGACTATTTTTAATCAAATAGTCCAAGAAATCTGAGTTTAAAATTATATTTAGGTAAATTTAATACAGGATCGCCATCCCCACCCCACCCCCCTGAAGCATGAAATCGACCCACCGGAAGCCCGTGACTGGATCCGCCCCTGTGTTTTAGAGAGAATTCAATATCTCAAAAACAGGAAGTAATACTTGTATTAATATTGATGGATCTATTCTTCATAAATAAATGGAAGCGAGGTTAATCATTTTACGGAAAATTCAGTTATCACATAGGTGGGGTATTTTTAATGAAAAACTCTCTACTTCTCTTTAACCTAAGATAATACAAGCGTGAAAATCATAATATTAATGTTTAATAGATAATAGATTTGATGTGACATTTTGGGAAAATTTTATTAATAAATGCGGGTTTTAATAATATTTAGAAAATAAAAAGGAATGCAGGCATGACACCTGGTATTTATGCTCTTCTTCTGAGATGACTAGAGCTGAATATAATCACTTCGGGAAAAAATCACGAATTCGATAAATATATTAATTTATTGCATCTTAATTGATAGATTAGATAGAGTTTTTTCTGTAATTGAATACAGCAATTTATCGTCATTTTGTCAATATTAAATTTATGAAGAGGTGAGAATTGAAAATTTTTCAGTATTCAATCGACTAATCGCAGGTAAATTCTCAAATGAAATAGAAAATGATGATAATCTTATTATTGAATTCACTGGATATTATAAAAATATTCAAATTGACAAATTTGTTAAAACTATTCTGTCAGAAAACCTAAAATGAGAAAAAATTCTAAAATGTAATAAACATCAAATTTGCAATAACCAACAGAAATAGCTAAAAATATAAAAATTTAAAAATACATAAAAAATGTCACAAAATATTTTCAAAATTACGAAGATGACAAAAGTGGCAAAAATACCATATACGTCAATAACGTCAAAAATGTCAAAACCCATCAAAAATGTCAAAAATATCAAACGTCAAAAGTGTCCAAAAATATCAAAAACGTCAATAATGTCAAAAATTTTAATAACGTCAAAAATGACAAACATTTCAAAAATGCAAAAATGTCAAAAAGATCAAAAACGTCGAAAACGATAAATACGCAAAAGACGTCAAAAATGAAAATGACAAATTATCCCTAAAAAATTAAACGGTAAAACCAAAATATCACATGTCAAAAATCTTAAACACGTTAACTATATCTGGCTCTTTATCTCAAATCCCAAAATAATTTATGTAATATAGATAAATACGTGGCATACTCCATTTTGTCTAAACCGTGCGAAACTTGACCCTAGTATCTTAAACAAAATGAATAACGGCAAGAAAAAATCAACTGGATATACTCATTACTTGTCACATTAAAAATTAAATTCCCCAGTATTTCAGCATCCAAACCATGAAAATATTAAAGTAAACAAAATTCTTAAAATTATTTTGTCAAAAGCATAAAACGAGAGAAAATTCAGAAACCTGAAATGTACAACACATCAAATACCAGAAATAACTAGAATTGTAAATGGCAACATAATAATAAAAATTGTAAAAAATATCAAAAATTTCAAATATATTGTCAAAATGTCAGAACGTAAAAAATGTCAAAAATGTCTCAAACGCCAAAAAAGTCAAAAATGGAAATGACAAAATATCTCATAAAACTAAACGGTAAAACCAAAATAGCAAATGTTAAAAATATGTAATGTAGATAAATACGTCACATACGCGGTTTGGTCTAAACCGTGGGAAGCCTGACCCTAGTTTATTAAATAAATTGAAGAACTACAAGAAAAAATCAAGTGAAAATTTTCTTTACTTATCACACTAAAAATCAAATTGCTCAATATTTCGGAATTCAAACCATAAAAATATTAAAATTTAAAAAATAAAAAATTGTTAGAATTATTATGTAAAAATTCAGAGAAAATTCAAAAACCTAAGATGTACGAAAAATATCAAAAATATCAAAAATTTAAAAAATGTCAAAAATGTCAACAAATAGCTATAATGTGAAAATGTCAAAAATGTGAAAATGTCAAAAAGATCAATCTCAAACGCCAAAAAACTAAACGGTAAAACTCAAGTATCAAATGTCAAAAATCTCAAATACGTCAAATATGTCTGGCTCTTCATATCAAATCCGAAAATAATGTGTGTAATATAGATAAATACGTCAAATACGCTCTTTAGTCTAAACCCTTTTGAAAAATAAAATGAACACGACATAAAAAAATCGACTCGATATTTTCATTACTTGTCACACTGAAAATCAAATGCCCAGGATTTCGGAGTCTTAAAACTTTCCATAATAAATCTAAAACTCTTGTTTTTATTGCAGGACGGAAGACTGCTATAGATGCATGGTGATTCATTCCAAACATCCAAGCGTTTTGCAATTCAAAGAAAGTGAGTATAGTTTAACATCTACAAATAAAAACTGCATTCCTGAACACATTTTTCTTCAAAAAATTGACATCTGTTTTATTCCAATTTTAGCATTTTGTGAAGCTAAAGCATCCTTAGCAGAAATCTGCCAACTGATCACTGGTGATGCGCCACTTTACAGTCTTTTTCGAAAATACCCCGAAGCAAAACCGATAGCATGCCCTTTCAAGGGAGCTCCGTTCTCCTTCAGCTATAACAGAATGACTGGAGGAGACTGCAGCAACCCACCTAGTAGAGCAGAAAGCTGTACGGACGATTCCAGATTAGTGCTGAAATATCAAGCTTGTCCTGATGTTAGTGGATCTGAAAGTAAAGGTAAGAGTATTACCAGCAAATAGTTCTTTATTTTCATTATTGTCACGTTTTCTTTCCTTTTAGTTGAGGAATTGGTTTGCCTGGCAGCTTGGAAAGAAGGTTCAACCAGATATTTGATCGGCAAACTGTCGCAGTTAAACAGCAGAAGCATATCAGATGAAGATCAATACCGCTGCTTCATATATCAAAGAAGTATGGAAAAAGGTCGAACTATCTACAACGTCGCTCAATCAGGAGATGCAACTTGCACGGGTCTTGATCCGACCAATTTCGAAGGAAGCAGAACTATGAAGCTAACAACAGGTAAAAGATTTTTAAATTATATTGTCGAACTTGTTGCTGATTCTTACTTATTATAATTATAGTGGACGATCAGCACAAACGTTGCAAGTTTCCAGTTTGGATCACAGACCACCACACGTGGCTCAGCTTAGATCACAGAAAAACCTATAAATTTTCTCAGAGAAATGCGACGTTAAAAATTCTAGATGACGAGCCTCCAAAGCCCAAAGTACAACCGCAGTACGCTCAACCGTATTTGTTCCAAGAATTCGGGTTCCAATCTCAGGATCAAAAGAAGCAGAACTCAGAAATGAGGGTAGTTTGCCATGGAATATTGCAACAGCAAGAACAGAAGAAAGTGCAGATTGTGGCGCACATAACAGCTGGATGGTAAGTTATAATAGGATCCCGTCGGCTGATTACTATTCTAAGCTGTTTTTAAATTGAAATGCAATTTTTAATTCGTTATTGATTATATATTAAATTAAAGTAATTTTCTCTATAGGATAGAATACATTCTATGTTTAAGTAGCCGCAAACTGGATTTGATCAACTATTGTGCTCATAATACTGATACAGATTCTGATGTTTGGCGCAATGAATGACATAACTCTAGTGAACATGGCCCCAATTTGGAGTTGACTAATTTTGCATTTACATTCTTTTTTCAGTCAGCGGTAGCCATTTTGAACAGGCAACTCTATTCCATCTTTTGGAGAAAAAAATAACTTTCAATTTTTATATGATTGATTAAAGTTGACATATTGGACATACTGGATGTCATATTCTGATAGGCTATCTTTTTTTTGAACAATCATCTTATAAAACTGCATTTAATTAATAACTAGCTGGACTTAGTAAACTTAGATAAAACGTTGAACAAACTAATTCAATTCCAACTAAATAATTATTGTATATTTTTTTCAGTATTAGTGGTTACGTCTGTATGGTTTTCCACAAGCGAGATACCAATGTCATCGAGATACAACAGACTGAAAATTACGTCGATAACCCGGATGATGCTTGTGCCCAATTTGATCCCACGACAACTCCACATACTACATTGATAAGTAAGTATAAGTCTACTACTTATACACATGCTACAGTTTTTCTTTTAATTACATTTGTTTTTTTTACTCAAATCACCAAGTAAACTATCAAATCAAAAGACATTTTGGGAAATAACTGTTCCCGATGAAAATATTCCCAAAGGGATATCTTCCGGTTCTAAAGTTAGATACAGACCATTAAGTTTTTTCAATAATTAATTTTATTTTCTGAAACGAAGAATATTTCTTGATAAAAACACCAAGAAATAAAATGTTCAACTCCATCAATTTCAATTCAAAAAAGTTTCGGACAACGAGAAGTGTAGAAAGTGAAAATGATTTTGATTGTATAATAATCATAATCTCCTGCTTCTTCTTCTATGTTTTTTTAGGTAGTTATGTCTGTTCCTGTATTGGGTTGTCTGTTTATATTTTCACCACATCTTTTCTCATAATTCTCTGTCGAGTCTAGCATCATTTGTATTTTGGAAGTGTCTTGTTTCTGTCATCTATATAATTATTGGTCTTATAGTAACGTTGTAAATACATGTCTTAGTGTCCGTTCAATAATGTCTGTTTCTCCATATTGTGCTATTTAGGCAACGCCCTGCTCTATGGCGTTTTGTATTTGGTCTTCGTAGCTGGTTAACGTGATTCCCAGTTCTTAATGATTGGTGTATTCGTCTTTTTATCTGAAATATATGAAACTTTTTTGCTACTTGCGGACCAATATATGTAAGACATCTTCACTTTCCGCTATGAGAATTTACATTGCAAAGTCTTCCTGTCTTATGCATGTCCTTGTTTCTATCTACTCTGTGTTGTTCTTGTATATATTTCTTTATAAAGCCCATCAGTATTTGTAAATTGTATAAAAGATAAATCACGTCCTTTACCCTACGTCGATGACTTTTTCAAGGTCAATTAGGCAGACAACTGATCCCTTCTCGAATCAACAAAATTATAGAGTCACATGGCCCTTATCTGATCTGTTAGCATTTATCTCGTATCTATTCGCTCATTTTTCTTCCGGTAATCTGAAACGTTGCAAGTGAAAAAAAAAATGTTATGTCTTTTAACATAGTTTAAATACCTCTTAGGAAATAACACCACAAGTCATGAAAATTTGCTGTATATTCCAAACGAGGTCTAGGTCAGACCTCGTTGTCAATGGTTAACAAACAGTGTAGCACAGAAACTTCTAAAGATCATATAATCATAAAGTTCCTTTTAAATTGGAAGAATTTGAAAGGGTGATCTTCAGAATTTTATTTGACGCTACTAGGTGTGACTTTGTTGTAAGCCTAGTAAAAACCTTATGAATTATCCCGATATTGGGTTGTTCACAAGGACATGACCATTAGCAATTTATTCCTTAATCATCGGCAACCAGGAACGATTGAATTCCACGAAGGTAGTAGCGATATAATCGTTTTCATCTATCAAAATTAAAGCCGACTCTTTTAGTTTTCTTATGTGTCTTCTTTGTGTAATATAACTGATTTTTGAAACTTAAACATGTTCACAAATTTTGGATTTTTTAAACTATCGTTTTTTATGTAATTTTTGTGTTCGTTTATTCGAACATTTCGAGGTCTGGAGGTTTCTCCAATATAGAATTTATTACGTTCACAAGGGATTTTACAAATTCAATTTTTGTATTTTGAATGTATTTTTTTTGGTTTGGTTTTTGATATAATCGATTTTAGTGTATTTCTTGTTTTAAATGATGTTTTAATATTATATCTGTTCCGCACTCTTTTTAGTCTTTTTCATAGACCCTGTATGTATGGTATAGTTATTGCATTAATATGATTATCTTGGGAGTCAGTGTTGCTTGGTGAAGTTTGATATTGGTTGTTAGGGTATTGTTTGGTATTCGATTATGTTTAACTCGTTATTAATAATTTTTTTGTGTAATGATTGGCAGAAAATACATTTTTTATAAACATTTTTTCTTCATTGAATTTATTGATGATAGAACAGTAGGTTTTTGCTCTGTCATAGTTATTAAACAACTTTTTTTTTCTTCAGCGACCACCCTTCACCCTAAGAAATGCCCACATTTGGGTCGTTATACCCTATCAAGCCTGTCTATGAAAACAGGAAGAAGGAAGAAAAGACAGCAACTAGGTAAGACACAATCAGTTTCATTCATTTCTTAGATTTATTGAATAATTTTCATTCCAGAAGAAAAAAATAACGAAATAAACCAAGATCCCGATTGTCATTCTCATGACTATGAGGCCCTCTCAGTCGGTTGCAGTGGTTCCCACGAGATGGAGTTCAAATCGAGTTGCTCGCAACCTAGTGCCTACTCTTGTCACGGCAGTTGGGAGGAAAACGGAGTCTCTTACGTCATTGCCACACCGTTGTCGAGAAAATCCAATGAGTCACCAAGGTATTGCCTCATCTATACTTTGGCTAATCAAGTTAATCCCTCAGTCATCGAAGGGAGCTTAGGGAAGGATTCTGGACCGCCTATCTTGAGGTTATCTGGAGTAACGGAGAGTTGTCGTAGGTCGACTATACCAGGCGTGACTGGGGAGTGGGCTTTTAACTTCACGAGCAATGGTAAGTCTATGTTACAGATTTGTTTTTCCAATATAAATGTTTTATCAAATCTTTGTAGCACATGACATGACAAAGAACCCTATCTAAATATAGTCATAGGTATTTGAATAGCACAGTTTCAGAATAGACCTAGAAAAGGCTAAAAATGTTTTTCAAGTCATGGAGTGTGAACAAACATGAGTTGTTGAAAAAGGATTGACTAAACTCAGTTTGTAATTACAAAAGACATACAGTGAGTCTACGTCTTGTAGCATCACTGAATTTTTACTCTGCTCATTTTTTCCGGATTAAAAAAAATCTGAATCTCTAGGAAGAACCAAGTGCTTCTCTAACGGTCAATGTAAAATTTAACTGTTCAGTAACAGTTTATACAGACTAATTGATTGGAATTTAACAGCAGATTCGTAGAAGTAAATTTTTTAAATAATAACCCCGCAAAAATATAGAATTTAAAATTAGAATACCAAACAAATAAAAAACGCTATCCAGAAATCATCAGAATGAATATTGCGATCCAAGTTATAACGGTGGAATATCCAAAATAAAATATAAATGTGGTCACAGACAGAAAGCTCATAGCAACTATTTTTCCAGAAGTTGTACACAACAACTATGATGAAACAACTTATTCCATCAAATGTAGATTCAGAAGAAATGCTTGAAATAACGTATAAAATTAAAAAAGCATTAAGATTCTTTCGTAAGCCTAAATAACACAATATGGAGAAACAAACTTAAAAGAAACTAAGACAAGCTTTTACAAAGCTACTGGAAGACCAATTATGACAAACACGGTAGAAATAAGTCCTGATAATTCCAAAACACAAAGGATGCTAAAAATGTGAATACTAAGAAGAAACATGGAGAAACACTAAAAGATCAAGTAAGAAGTCATGAAATCAGAACAATATCCAACGTAGAACGCATAAACGACTTGGTATTAAAAGGTAAAAGAGAGTGGAACGATCACATAAGGAGAATGGCAGATGATAAGCCATTAAGAATTGCAAGAGCCAAAAAAAAGATGAAGCGATAATAAAATGCCTAAGAAAAAGTTAAAAGAAAAAGAAGAATTTCCATCATACGGGTTTCGCTACTTATTTTAGACTTTGTATGAAAACATTGTTTTTATTATCAAAACCTATTACCCGTGAACTTAAAATTAAGCTTGTACTGTTCTCTTAAATAGTAATTCCTAGCGTTCGCCCAGTGGTCGAAATTCGACCAATTGTGTCAATTTTTAACAACATTCAACTTGTTTTTCATATGTAATTAATAGGACTTTATTTGTGAGCACATTCTTAATGCTTAGCTTAATGATATAAGGTATGGTAAAGAAGCAGTACGTGGAAATTAAAGACAAAGAGTTAATTAACAAGAAATATCTTAAAATTAAATAATTCAACTGTTAACCGGTAGGATAATATAAAAAATAAACGTAAATAACAATTCTATTTGAATAAAAATTACAAAATAATCTGTTTCATTTTACTACTAATACGTATTGAATTTCCATTTGTATGTTTAATTAATAGTACATGGACCGAGCATTGCTCGTAAATTCAAAAGTTCATCAAAAATGTTGGTAGATACATACATATATACATATAATCGGATATTTGATCTAATTTTTCTCAAGATGAAGATGCATGTAAATAAATAAACATTATAGATAATACCTATAATGATGTTAAAATTAATTTATAAGATTACCTTGTATCAAATGAAACTGCAAATTGATTCCTCTTATTTTATTGCTAATACTGTAATAATATTTATTCAAGTTTTACTTTCACTCACAGATGGCATAAATATAAATAATTAAAAATATATTTGCATATCACATATTCGGAGTGTTTTCATACCTTTTGATAATGGATGCATATGCATTTTGTCATTAGATTTGTGAGACATTCATGACTGAAAGAATTTACATACTTAACTCTTGAGGAAACCATGTATCAATTAACTTTAGAATTTCTAAATTGTATATTTACATAAAACTTTTGATCTAGATTCTTCTGTAAATGCGCAAACTTCGTATAAACACATTCTATTTGGTCACTTCAGTAATTGCTGTCGTCATCGTTATTGTAAAAAATTAACGTCATAAATGAATAGAAAAGAAGGCTTTTACATCTTACATCTTTATAAGTAAAAATCGATTATTTTAGTAATATTTTTTATACCTCGCTACGATTGTCCACATTTGGATTTTTATTGTTGCCTGCCGTCAAATTAATATTAGATTAAGCTACTTGTTCATAGTGGGCGCCACTCACTTGAATTTTATTAATAATTTATCTCTAAATTACTTATTTTAAAAGATATAAATAAAGATTCTTTATATATTCTGCACTGAAGGTCCTCAATAGCTATGATACCTAACCGCTTTGTATTTGCTCATTTATATATAGATTATAGATTGTATTATCCTTAACAACTGTCTTTGTTCCAGGTACTTGTGCTGAAAATGATACCAGCTCCGGACAGCTGTTGATCCCAACTGTAGTTTTAGTTGTCCTATCCCTTGCATCAGTGATTCTTCTAAGATGATGAAGACGATCGATGTTGCATACACTAAGCGAGTATTAAGTGGTTTAATACTATATTATATACGAACAATGGTGGACATTTAGTGGAAATATTTGAACTATAATTTTTAGTTTATGAGAATATTATGTCGAAATGTTACCTAGAAATATACAAAAGTGCATGTTGCAGCCAACTATAGAAATAATTCAATTGTAAAAATTGTGAAGGTAGATATTTGAAATTTTACATAAACGTTTAAGTATCGGTGAACATATTTTTTTAATCGGGCGGCTCGCATTTGTGCTTTGGATAATTCTAGGTATTATTTCCACATAAATCGTCTGACTTATAGTCAATTTTTTGTGTGTTTATACTTTATATTTTTTAAAAATGCTGCAGCTGGGAATTCGGTCTGAAGGCTGTCAAATGTGATGTTGTTGGGCTTTTAATATATAAAAAAATATTATTTATTTTTGAATTTAATTATAAATAATGAAGAAAAAGTTTTACAATAGCTTGTAAATGTTAGTTATGTATGTTTCAATATAAAATGCTTTTAGCTACATTTGAATCGGATGTTTAAAAGAGAATTAATACCTCAAACCTGAACAGTAATTTATTAATGAAGTGCTAGATGTCGCTTTAGATTTTACTTAATAATAGGTCTTTATGGCGAACTGGAAAATACTACCACTCAAGGAAGTGATATATAAATTATTATGATTTCTCCAACCTCTATTGTTTGTCAAATATCATTATGAATGAATGCTTTAATGTTGGAATTGGGAATTTGGAATTAAAAAAAAGGAATTTCTTTTGAACATCCATCATTGATTTTTTTAACACTAATCATTTGAAGAGAACCACTGTGGGAGCTTAAAGTACAACGAAAAATATACAATTATTCTTGCCATTTTAATAAAATATTAAGGCTGTGGTTGAAAGCATTTTTTGCCTCTTCATATTGACGTTTATTGATTTGTATCGTATACACTTTTAACTTCTCTATGTGTCTTCTTATATCTAGCAAGTTCGGTTTCAATCCACTGTAAAAAATAATTTATAGGCTGAGCTTAATAAAAAACAAAGATCATTTTAAAACCACTTTTAACCAGAGTCCATGACCATAAACTGACATTTCAAAATAATACTTGAAAGAGTTATATAGGGTTTTTTTAAAATTTTGCGTTATTCTAAGAAGTAAATCTTTATATACAACGTTGTGCCGAAATCATTAATTTGAATTACATGATAATGTTGCTATTGACAGTAATATTTACTTTATAGACTGCGAACTGATTACGAAAAATTCAAGTGATCGAATATCTGGCTAGAATGGGGAAAAGATTGCTTTACTGTCGTAATATACTAAAATAAGCTGCATGTGTCCCCAACGGCGCAGTTGGAAAACTCTCGAAAACTGTCTCTAAAAAAACGGGAGTGAAAAACATGATAGAACATCCCCGTCAAATTTCGTATACGCCTTCACTGGAGCATAGTTAGCAGTGTTGTAACAATGCCTGACAAAAATAACATCGAAAAACATGGCAGAATATCCGTGGGAATTTTTGTCCACGTCTTTTCTAATACACAAATAAGAAAGCAGTAACAATACCAGACAAATTACTGTTTGTCTGGTTGCTTACAACTCTGTTAGCTATGATCCAGAGAAGCCGTATACCAAATTACAAGCGGATGTTCAATCACGGTTTTTACTCCATTTTTAGAGACTATTTCCAACGGCGCTGGTGGGGACAGACCGATGAATCTTTTCATTTAATCTTTTACAACAGTAGAACTTCTTTTTCACATTATCACCGGATCACTAGGTTTTTCGTAGCTCTTAATCTAGTTTTTTGTATTCTTCAGAGATTACTGAAATATATAATATTTACTAAATTTATATAATTATCGAAGAATATTTAGCTGGCTATATAATCTATAAAGGTTTCTTGTTAGGTTATAATACAAGTTGTTTATTCAGTTATTAATTCTTCTATTTCTTCTTCTTCTTCAAAGATTTCTCTGTCTAGAGTGGCTATGGGCGAAGACCCTTTACTAGTCAATGAGCCTTTTAAAAATTTATAACGTAATTTATTATTGACTTTATAAGTGTATGCAGAGGTATATTCGTTGAAGAATGACCAATAGAAAGAAAGTTTAACTAAGCTCCTTATTTTCTGATTATGTTAACAACATCTCTTTTTCTACTGTTGAACAACTACTGTCAAATATTGAGGATGAAGTAAATAATTAAATTATTTAAATCATATAATTTGAATACATTCAAAAACACCTCATGTTTATCATGTCTGATAAAACTATGCACTTAACAGTTTGTTGCTACCATAATCTCATTTTTTGTAGACCTTTTAATCAAAGTAGTCATCAATAGTAATCAAAAAGATCTGTAATAGTCTGTAGATGGCAACCTATGCCCCAAACTTTTTCAGTAATATGACATTCTTATTATAAATAATCTTTTTACAAACATTACAGTTTTATTATGACTAAATCATTACAAAAAAATTGTCGTCTACCTCAAATATAAGAATAAAGTGTGATCATAATGAGGTTTTCAACCCCATTACTACTGCTAATCTGCGCTTAGAAAGGATATTTGATACATCTTGAATCATTTCCCCTTTTTTACCATTATTTCAATATCATGTGCTCAGTTTAGATAAACTAACTCCATAAGTACGTTTTTGCTTATTTTACTCAATTCAATTCCCAGATAGTCAAGTTCGTAATTAGATATTACCATCTCCCACGTATGCTTCACCTCACATATATCTCTAAAGTGCTAGACTACAGTCACAGTCAACAGGTTCGTCTTTCCAAATTAATGTTTCAAAATACATTTCCTTAGATTTGAATGTTCTATATAGTATGTATAAACACTGGTAATACCGTTAATCCTTTCATGCGCAGATCTAATTAAATGGTGTCATCTCACCCTTATATTTCACATATCACGTTTCCTTAAGACGCGCGACTAGGGTCAAGGTCAACAAGTTCTTCTTTCCAACTTAATTTTTCCAAGTACATTTCCTTGCAATGAATTTTCTACATAGTGTCTATAACGGGCGGCAATCTCCTTAATCCATTCATGCGAATCACTAATTAAATGTTGCCATCTCTCACTCATTCGCTTCAACATTGTAATATTATTATAGTACCAGCTTAGAGCACAGGTAGTAATCATGTCCGTCACTTATTAGTTGTTGCCTTCTTCCACATATGTTTCACCTCTCCTGTATCTTAAAGTACCAGACTAGAAATGTGGTCAACAGGTACTTCTTTCAATATTAATTGTTCCAAGTACATTCACTTGACAGTGGTTTTTTTAGATAGTGGATAGTGACAATGGAAAGCTTGTTCTCTCCGGGTTACTCTAATTCTAGTTGGGGTGTCCATAATTCGCTATGAACAACAAATGTACGAGTAAATGTGGGGCGTTCAGCATTTGTAGCCCTAAAAGCTACCTACATCTTTATCTGGGTGTAAGGGAGTGCCAAAACGAATTCAAGATGTAGATTCAGTCACTTCTTTACATTGAGGCCGATTGAGAGATCGGCCTTCTTAAATATCCGTATTTTAATTTTCCCCAAAGTCATCCGATAGTATAACTCAAAAGTAAAGTCTTTGTTGGAATTTAACGTTTTTCTGGACATGAAAGTTAGTTTGGTATTTATCTCCTTAAATAATGATGTCTGAAAATTCCTCTGTTACTACCAAGTGAGTCCCAGATGGTTTCCTTCGATATAGTTTCTAATATTTCAATTTGCGTAGTTTGATGCTCATATAGCATAACCTACATTCCAAGTAATTCTAACGTTAGGAAAATTATTAATAACTTCAAATTACGTTAACATGAACACATTTTCATCTAGAGTAATAAGGATACCAATAGAAATAGAACCAAATGGAATTGGGGAGTAAATAATCTGAAAACAAACCATGCAAACACCTGACTGAAATAGACGAGATAGTTCTTATACCTAAACGCTACATACAAATAAAACGACTACATAAATTGCTATTTTAAGGTTCACCAGCTTCAATATGTTTAAATGTTTGACTGGACCACTATATAGACTCTTGCGGAGTTCAATCTTAACTTTTTTTAATTGGCATAGGGGGCTGTGGTTTATAACCTCATTTTGTAAATTTAAATTTCACATCTTCATTAAGGTGAAAATTTATTGAAACCGAACTTGAATAGTTTTCAATATTCGTTTTTTCTACTAATGATTGAAATATCGTGTAAATAATAACTGTGATTTGACGAGGCAGCATGATATGTATTTTAAAAAAATGTTTTCGTTTTTGCTTTTTACAGTTTCAAACGAAGCTTACATTGTCTGTGTGAAATGACCACTGTAAACCATACCTGTATTAAGGATTTTAAGTATTAAACACATATAACGAAATAAGGCTGAAAAAATATCCAGTCTTGATGTGTGCTTGTCACATAAGAGTTTGTTATTAAAAGAACGATATCGATATTGTTCTTATATAGTTAATATTTGGCTTTTGAATATTATTGTTCTTATTTTTCATGATGTTCCATATACTTATAGATGTTGCCTCCCTTATTATAAAAAAACTATATAGAATTTATTCTAAAAAGAAGTATGTCTG
Organism: Octodonta nipae; assembly: GCA_034190945.1. NCBI lineage: Eukaryota > Metazoa > Arthropoda > Insecta > Coleoptera > Chrysomelidae > Octodonta > Octodonta nipae. The sequence goes on along the minus strand of CM067221.1, from coordinate 107,511,884 downwards.
ACCCGTTAAGTCTTTTAGTCGAAAACAAATATTTAGGTAAGAATTTTATACTAAAGTCAGTTTTCATAAACAATAGTTGTAAAACTTTGTATATTTGGTATTAAATACGGTCAAATCATGGAGAAAATATAGGATAGAGACGTTTCGGTCGAACCAGCCTACATACAGGCTGATTTACCAAAATGTGTTTTAGTAGATCACCCTGTATAGGATCAATGACGGTCCCAAATTCGTAGGTGAATGTTGACCAAACAAAAAGCCTTGAGAAAGGGTATACACATAACGAGGAAAGTATATTTTAACAAAAAAATATTGTAAAGATTGTAAATATTCAATAGGTCCGATTTGGGACTTTTAAGAATGTTGTTCGAAAGATGGATATTTGAAGATTATATCGTTTTTTTAGAAACCCCGTATATTTTTTATGTATCAGAACACTTTCTTCTAACAGAGCAAGTTTTTCCTTGTATGATGTTTGTATAAAAAGATATAATAGCTACCAACTTCAAAACATATTCACAAAGAAATTATTTAAGAAAGCATATACCAAGCATCAATTTTGAAAATTACAGTGCTCTTGAACAAAGTAAAATATTAAAAAGTTGCTTTACATCGTTTATAGGATCGGAGGAGACTGAAATGTCATAAGAGAGAAACAACCCCATTGAATAAAACTAAATACTTCCCCATACTCATAACAAATCTATGACGACCCTAAAAATTGCTCCCCAGTAATATACTAGTGAATTATATTTAACATTCTTTTTATTAGGTAAGCCACATAAATTACGTTTCAACATAGTTTATACCACATATGTTTTCCGTATTCATTTTCCCAAAAAAATTCTACAGGACTCGAAATTTCACTTTTTTCATAAACAAAAAATAAATATTTCCTATATTTATTTAAATAAATTTTAACTGTATGTCTCTCCAAATATCAGCCATCGCGTTTTAGCGCAACTTGATGAACATTGTGGAAAACTGCAGATATTTATATCTTTTTATCTTGTAATCCTCATTTTTAGCTGTATTAGTTCCCTTAACAATTCATTATATGAGTTTTATAAGCAACCGACTGAAGGTAAAAATCTGGATACATTAAATCTAGTGGTGTTACCCAGATATTTCAACATGGTTCACATAAATGATATCCAGTGTAGTCAGTAGGTGTTGCATTTTGTTGAAATTACAAGAAATCTTCATCTAAAGCTAGATTGCCATGCTCGCCCTTTTGTTCATGTACACGTTTTAGTGCTAGTGGTGTTGTTGATCATCCTTTCTCAATTTAAATTACTTACTTATCTTTTATGTTATTTTAGGCACCGCTACCATAAACGATTTTAAGCAATATAATGTGGTTATGAACAAATTGTACTTTTTTGGAAAATGTATATGTATAATAAAAATGTTCAGAGTAACATGGCTATTACTGAAATATGACAATTTCTGACATACAAAATCTAAAAATGACATTAATTGCAAATTATATTATCCCAGATCTATTGAGAATACAAATGATATCCATACAAGAATTAATACATGAAAATATTTTAAAATAACGCAAAAAGTGAATTTCAAATGGAACACCGTGAATAGCAATGACTATTACTAATCAATTTTGTATATTAATTGTAATACGTTCATAATTTTCTGGGTGGGACATCATTTGCACTGTTAGTCTCAGTGCCGGACCAATAAACCTTTCAATGATGTCTTAGAAACATAAAACACTGTTGTTTATTATCTTCTCAATTCATTTGTTAGAAAGAACGTATTTTTAGTTCATCTCCAATAACCATGTGATCTTCTATTTGTATGTTAATCCAAGACCACTACTTTTATTTTATTTTTTTTTTTCATTCTTAATTTGAATCTAGGAATTGCATTTTGAGCACTTGTCTTTCCATGGAACTTTGGAACTGTTTTTTGTTAAAATCATACATGCTATTTTTTCTTTTGATTTTAAGTGAACTCTTGATACCTTGTTTTGAGAAGTATTTTGTTTTCAAACTATTTGGTGTATGATTATTTTACTGTAGAACTTATGTCGACTAAATCTATGAAACCCATTGTATGTTTCATAATATTTTCTCATTACAGATTTTTAAATTTTGTCAAAATTGTTAATTTAGTTTGTGACCTATTGCCTTTTCCACACTTGGCAAATGGCTGGAGAAGATTTGGTTTTGAGGAGGCATCTATCTGTTAGTAAGAGTCCCTCCATATATCAACTGAACCATCCATCTACAACACGAAAACTTTAATTTGGTGTATATGAAGCCTTTTGTAAGGTACATTTCAGTAACCTTGACGAAGAAATTTGCCCTTCTGTTTTATTCTTCTTAGTCGTATTGGTTTTCCACGTTTGTCGGTCTATTGTTTCAGTTAGTAGAGTTTGTTCCCTGTACTATATTTTCTCTAGATTGTCTCCCCCTCGTCATGTGGTGTGTCCAAAGTATTTTAGAATACGGCGGCGACATATTGTGGACAATCTGTCTCTGACCTTCAACTCATTTAATATAGATGCATTGGTGCGTTTCTCTGACCATCGCCAGCACCACATTTCCAGACACTATTCTTCGTATATCTGATTTTTTTCATCAATCTTTCCATATTCTTATTTATCTATTTGTTTTTCGCACGCTCTTTGGTTACTTAGTAGAGATCCCAGGTATACAAATTTCAGCTCTGTCTGTGAACACAAGTTTACTTACTCTTGCAGCAGTTTATTTCCAGGCCCAGCATAGCACTTTCGCTCATCACTCTGTCTAACATTATTCTCATTTCTGCCTCTTTTCTCGCCAGTAACATTGTATCGTCTGCGTATCATAGTATATCATAGTCTTTCACCACCAATTGATACTCCTCCCTCAAAGTCGTCTAATAACTCAAGAAAACTGTTTCTTCTTCAGTCCACTAGATTGCATTTCTATCCACAGGTCGTTGTGCTTTAGCTATTTTTTCTATATACAAAGAAAATCTGTCTTGGCAATTATGGAAATGGTATAATACTTAAATACGTAATTTGAATTAACTTCAAATTCAACTACCCACTCATTATGATAGTAATTTATATCACAGTTGATACAACAATTTTTTATGTCAGAAATTGTCATTTTTACTAGTTCATTTTTGCATTTACTCCCACGTGGATACAATCGGGAAGAGCACATAAATTTAAGCATGAATAAACAATAATTATGCATATTTATTATATTTACTGGCATTTTTAACACCGAAGTACGAACCAAATCCATCCCCGAAAAAAAGTTAAATTTGTTTGCCAACCTATTTGTGAAAATCAAGGCTTGCTCAAAAAAAGAATATCCTGATTTCAATTGAGGATTTATTAATTTTTAAAATTCCTCAAATGACTTCAGTTGATTGTTTTAAAAACACCACATCGGAATTCTAATATATTTGTGAATATGTTTTTGTATATTATTGTATATAAATGTGTTACATACCATAAATGTTTCCTTTTAAAAATATTTTTTCTGTAATATAAGTGTAAAAAAGACTGTGAGCTATATAGTAATTGTTTTTAATAAATGTGAAGAAATTATTTCGAAAAAGGGGAAAGCATTTTCGAAATCATTTCTGTCGGTTATGAAAGTTATTGGGTTGTTATGTATTTTTTATTTTGGTTATTTGATATCCTTTATTTTTAGTTTTTTTTGCCTAATGAAGTATCAGTCAAACTGGGTTTTTGCATATTTCCAATAATAGTGTGTCCAATTTTTGCTTATCATATTGTAAGAATTATAATTATTATATTTTGACTATGAAAAATAAAGAAACAAAATCAGTATCACGTTTTTTGATCCCCTAAAAACCATTTTGTAAGAAAATAAATTAAGAGTGAATATTTTATACAAACAGTTCAGCCAAACTCAATAAATAAAAAGAAATGCCGTGGAACATTGGAACGAAGTTCTTTTCACTCTAGGTTTGTTCCTACCCGATGCGAAACAGTACATGTAATGACGGTACTTCACTTGGTGTTAGCGTATTTTTCTTTAGTATCGTTATATTCGTCCAAATATTTGATGTATTCGCAAATATTCCAAACATGGCATCCACACATATCGCAAAACACTCGAAATATGCCAAATATGTTTGAATACCAGTGCGTTGACAGCAACAACAGGTTATTTTTACTATGCTCTTTGTTATCATTACATGATATACCTACCTAATTACGAAGTTATTAAAAAAACATTCTGTTTTTATTTTTATGACTCCCTATGTTTGGGGTCCCAAATGCAAAGATGCATTTGATACTGATACAACTCCATTTTGCCACAAACACCACTTGCCATGAAAATCAACACTAGTTAATCACGATCGAAGCACCTCGTGCAAGTATGTGAACCAAGTGTGGACGGTTAAAGCAAATATTTAGCTTATTTGACTCCGTTAATCTGTATTGAAAACCGACAAGTGGACTGTAAGGCGTATTTGCTCTTAGCGGTTTCCGACTTATTTGTTCAAATGAAGCAATAGCGTTTTTGGACAAATATAGCAAATATACGAATACGCTACACCAAGTGAACTGCCGCCATGACGATCACCGGCATGCGCATTCAAGAAAACCTGTTACAACAAAGTTATGACTTATCAGTAAACGATCAAGGTGCTCCAACCAAATGAAGTTCTTGCATCGTCATTTCAATCCTTGGGCCGGCTCCATACGTTGGCCCGAACATTTTAGCCAACATTAGCTGGTTAATTTGCTTGGCATCCACACGTTGGGACTTGCACCAATTTTCCTCTCGACATGGCCAACATGAGGATATCTGACATAGAAATGGTTTTACGAGTTTTTACACTTAGTACATACAATCGATGGATAAATTTAATAATTTAATACAGTTATTTAAGAGCCTTCAAGAGAGTTTGATGGATGTTCTCTCATGTCATTGATTTATTTTAAATACCTTCGCATTCATCCACAACCAATGAGTGGATGATCACGAACGTTGACGCAGATTCCTTTGATGAAAGCGACTCTCATCGGGCAACTGCCAACGTTCGCGCCAATGTTGAGGCCAATGCCATTTTCTAGGCACACACGTTGGACGAGTATAGTTGGCTCCAACGTTGGGGCTAAGGTGTGGAGCTGGCGTTGGTGAAGAACAAGAATCGTTTGGTGATTCTTATTAATTATGCGCAGTAGAAACTTTCAATAAATTAAGGTTATGGAACGCAGGTCGCAGAATTAGGACCACAAACTTGCCAGAAAAGTGTTGCAACTAATATTTTTTGAGACTATACAATGGTCATATACTTAATACTAATATACTGCATGCGGAGCCTAGAGAAAGGCGTAAATATCACAGTGCAGACATATATATGTATATATCATTTTACTGTACTTCGGGACTTATGCGCATGCCCGAAAATGTGTCGAGTTATGTTTTCTCTCTGTTTGATCTGTGGTTCCCATCACAATTACATTCCCTAAACAGAGTCGCAACGCTTGCGCACAACGGGTCAAATACAGGAAAACGATATAATCTGCTGTCTTTGTTAGTCGGTGACCCTTCCACTAATGGGCGATAGTGTTAAGAATATGACAATGGTAGTAGGTTGGAAGGTGCCAAACTCACATTTGTGCACAAAATCCATGCAGACGATTTCGTGAAAGTTTCATGGCCGTACGGAAACTGGAGGTAGGAGCAAACCTTTTATGTTTTGTGTTAAATAACAGATACAACATACTGGGTGGTAAAAAAGCAACCGACCCACCTCTACCTTAAAAAGTACTCATGAAGGAAAAAAATGGCAAAATAAAGGTTGTAGGATTTCAGACACCCAAGGGAACTGTGACCTTGTAGTTGACCTTAACGGTCCCATCAGTCAATTTAATTTTTTTAATGGGAACCGATATAGGGTGTAATATAATGCAGTGCAGATATCTTGGTAAGTGATAAAACCGATCAGTATAATGGTTTACGAGAAAAATTGTTCAAAGTTCTTGACCTATTTCGACCTATATCTTCCAATCTACAGAGTCTCAAAATTCAGACAGTAGATTATAAAAGTCTTCCCTGAAAGTTTATTAGTAAAATAAAACTCTAATGTTAATTTTTGGGGGCCAAATTAGAAAATTAAATACATGTATTCTTATAAAAATCAAGCGTATCCTGAAGCAAATAAAATAAAAAGTCTATGAGTGGAAAATAAAAGTGTATATTTTTTATAAATTTAAAACGCTTCCTTTAACAGATATTGGGGTAAATATAAGAAAATGCACTCATTCCCTGCTTGTCTGAAACTGGAATATTAGAATCTTGAAGGTGGTACGGAACCCTTAGTACGCGAGTCCAACTCGCACTTGAACAAAATATTTAAAAAACAAGGCTAAGTTAAGATTCATTCAATTTCTTTGAAAAATGTTTTAAGAATCTGTTGAAAAGTAGCACTAATATTGTATGTATGAATACAATAAATACAAAAACTACGTAATTCTAAATACCCATCACAGAAATTTAAAAACTTAAATACATTTTAATTTTTAGTATACTCTTTCCGCATAATCTTATTCCTGCACGGCAAGGTTGCCAGATGTACAGAGCTTTCCAAAAAACCTTATAATGGAATAGGTCCTTAACTATACGAGATAGATATGTCTTTGTTAAGAATTTTTAGTTCATACTAACCAGTACCATCACCTATGAAAATATCAGCACTGCAATATGTTACACCGGAAATCTAAAGGGAAAATTTTAAATCCGAACTAAACATTAACCACAACGTTGACCATGACCTCAAGGTCGCTAAAAGACTGAACTAAACCGAAGCTTCTGAAATGAGTAACAGAGAGCTATGCTATTGTGACCTTGAATTAGACCTTGACCTTGATGGTCATCTCAAGGTCAACTCGAATTATTTAGTTGGAATCCTATAGTTGTGACCCCGCAAATCTAAATAACGGAAAGTTTTAAGTTCATAAAGGATCTTGAGCAAGAACTTAAAAGTCATCGTTACGATGTAATTTAGATTTTGTATCACAAAACAATTTTGAAATATCAAGACATATATGTGACATTGTTATTTTGAGTGACGTTCACCAAGGCCTCATCCAAGATCGCTATCGAATATACAGGGCCAGGGGAATTTCCTAAACTAACAGGTTTTCTTACTGACTCTATTATTCAAAGTTAATTGACTCGCTTTGGCTCGACCTTGCGGCAATCCTTGAGGTCAAGGTCGTGGTTAACGAAATCATCACTGTGCAGACATACAGGGTCTTAAAAGTGCATTTATTTTAGGACTAGATAGTATACACTAAATCAAAGCAAAAACTTGTATCTCATTATGGCCTTAATAACCAAGAAAATCCAAAATACATTTTATGTAAAGAAAGTACATAAATATCTAAAATAAATTATAAAATTAGCTATTAATTTTTGGATGAAGTATTTCTGACATTATCTGAAATCGGAGAAGGATAAAAAGATATTTACATCCTATTTCGAAAGAACTTGATACAGTGTAATGCAAAATGATCTATTTTAACCGCTGAATTATTCAGAAACACATTAGCTAAGTCAGATCTTTCGACTAGACAAATCTAAGTATTTACCCAATAAATAAACGCCAAAGGCATTATTTTCGATAGAAAAATTACACCAAAACTGCACTATTTAATCCCTTCTGATAAAAATCTAACATTTTAAACTATAAATAAACGTTTCACGAGAACTACACTTAGCATGCAAAATGTAAACAAAACAACACTACAAAAACTATCAGCCACCCACGTTATGTTCGTTGGAATGAACACTGAGTTATCACGATGTTGCCATATCTTTCAATCAGGTTTGCGCTTTAATTTCCATTAATTTTTCATCAAAAAAGCGGCTTGGCAAAGGCAAAGTGATTAGTAAAGCCATTTGATGTGTCTCGTAGCAACAATTGATGCCTATTTGTCTGAAATTCGTACCATTTTCTTTTTTTTTTGACCAAACTATAGCTCATTTTAAAAAATGTTACAAGGGTTTTTGATTAATTTTCATCTGAACTTCTATTCCTCAAAATCTTTGCACTCATACCGTTTACACCCTGTATATACGTCTGTCTGTCGTTCTAGTTTGAGTGTTATACGCATCTCTGAGAATTAAGCGGGATCTTTAAATCAAAAATCCAAAGTCAGAAAGCTCTCATACTTAGACCGGGGGAGGTATGAGAGTTATCACCCCCAGGACGGTGGACTCACCTGTGATCGGCTCAGGACCTTAACGTGTTTTAATATCTTATGGAGACTAGAACAAAAAAACTCGATGTCATTGACATTAGAAATATCTCAGTATGACTTTGGAGTAACACCTTAGCGCTGATTCCAGATTCGGATTTAGTGACCCAAAAAACGTATGTATGAATTTTTTCAGATTTTTTTGATTAGATTTTGGAGATTTAACCTTGGCTTGACCTTGAACCTGACCTGATGAGGTCAAACCGACCCCGGATTCGGAGACCCCAAAAACACATATGAATTCTTTCATATTTTTTTGAGTAGATTATGGCTTTTCGACCTTGGAATGACCTTGACCCTGACCTGATGAGGTCAAACTGACCCCGAATTCGGATTCAGCGACCCCAAAAATATAAGCCTACATAGTTCCGGTCCGATGCACAAGACTTTATTTTTTTGGGGGGGGGGCTGTGTTATACATAATTTTTTATCCTGGTTGCACTATGTCGCTAAGACATGGAAGGGAATTAAATACTAGATTTGTTAGTGATGATTTATTAATTGGACAACTAGAAATAATTTATTAAAATAACAACATTATCGGAATAACCTTATCTATAATGGCAACAATGTCAATCTCCAAAAAACGGCAAATGACAAATATATTCAAGTTTGTTCTCTAGTGGCGTAATTTTCTTGAGTAGCTGCTACATATTCGTCGACGAGATCTTGAACCACCTCCCTGCTGGAATCCAACTCATCCAGATTTTCTTTGAACATGTCTTCTTTGCGAAACTGATCCAAGAAAGCTTCACGCTTTCGCAGTTTATCGTATTGAGTAAGAGCCCGATCAAAAAGCTAAAATATTAATCGAATTTTTATTTTATATTTTTATAAGGAAATGCTTTTCTGAATGTAAAAATATAAACTTACTGAACTAATATTGGTGTGATTCGCCAACATGAGACCGGATACTCTGTGGGCGGACTGGATATATGGCGATTTTCTAGAGAGGGCAACTTGTATGCTGGCTGGTCCCCAAGGAATGAACTGTGCCAATTTTCTTTCCCTTATTCTTTGCAGCGATTTGTGAACTTGCGTGGGATCTACTTCACCCTAGAAGATAGTTTAAAATAGTATGCTAGAACAACCAACAAGGAAGAGAAAATACCAAACGTTTCAAAGTCGATTCTGACTTCGTTGTCAATGGCTTTAAATTATACAGGGTGTCCCAAAAGTCCCGGAACGGCATTTTTTCTCGGCGGGAACGCATTTTAGAGAAAAATGTTTCAAACAAAACTTATAGGATTCGTCCCTGGCTATCGAATTGTGACCTTGAATTTGACCTTGATCTTCAAGGTCATTTCAAGGTCAAGTCGATTTTTTCAAATGAGACAACATATTTCTGACCTCGGAAATGGAAAGATCGGAAAATTTTACGTTCAAATATGTCCTTGACCATTTTTAAAACTTGACCTCTGGTGGTCAGTAAAGATCAACTCAAGGTCAAGAACAACTTCGTTGCGTAGTCATACTAAGCATCGCATTGCCGTGGAAAAATCCTAAACCTTAGTTCTCGAAAAAAAAATTTTAAACCCATATTTGACGAGCTACGCAACGAAGTTGTTCTTGGCCTTGACTTGACCTTTACTGACAACCAGAGGTCATGTTTTAAAAATGGTCAAGGACATATTTGAACGTAAAATATTCCGATCTTTCCATTTCCGAGGTCAGAAATATGTTGTCCCATTTGAAAAACTCGACTTGACCTTGAAATGACCTTGAAGGTCAAGGTCAAACTCAAGGTCACAATTCGATAGCCAGGGACGAATCCTATAAGTTTTGTTTGAAACATTTTTCTCTAAAATGCGTTCCCGCCGAGATAAAATGCCGTTCCGGGACTTTTGGGACACCCTGTATATTGAAATTGTAAATTGCAATTTACATTTCAATACATTTCATAAGTAACTAATAATCAAAAATGATATATTTAAATTATCTTAGTCAGTTTACCACTGCAATATTCTTGTACACAAAAATGCCATATTTATGTAATCCATCTGAGAATTCAACACATACCTACTGTTGTAGACAAGTCCCTTTGGTCTGTTTCGAAATTATTTATTAAATAAATAAATAAACAAATTAGTGATATAAAACAAAGTAATTCGTTTTTCTACTATCGTTTTCTATCCTCTGTAATTTCTTACCACTTACTTATTTGAAATTTTATAAATGAGAAACAAAAAATTTCCTGGATTACTAGTTGTCTCTACAGAAATTCTACATGTCTACAATATAATCAACCAAAATTCTGATATATAAATAAGTGTTTTGTATATTGTGTGACAATTATCTGTTTGGAGATATTTCAACTCCAAATCTGGACCCATTATCAATCACGGTGTTTTAGGTGGAGTTTTATTCATACATTTTGGCTTTGACACAATGTTTCTTTTCTGTAAATAAAATTAGTGTTCTGTAGAACCAACCAGTAATATGGGCAATTGTTTGAAATGCCTTCCTACTTACTATACTTTATTCTCTAAATTTCAAATACCCTAATGAACAAACTAAATAAACAATGACCTCCTCAACAATCACTGTGAAATTAATGTAAAAGAAGTTAAGAATAAAAGATATGGAGGTAGTCAAAACATAACCACAATTGCACATCTTAACTAGAAGCTTGAAGAGGTAAGCTTAAGAGTCTCTATAAAATAAACAAACCTTACAAGGAAAAAATATATGTCTAACATATGAAACATACATCAGAGCCAAATAATATAGATTTTGTTTTAATGTTAAAATAAATTCTTCAATATCAATCAATAAGACTTTTTCAAAAGTTGGATCACCTATTAGGCAAATTTTTCAACCATTACTACATAATTAGTTACTGAGCTACTAACTGTATATTAAGTGAGCTACACTACCATTCACAATGATCAAATTCTGTATTTATATACCTTGAAGTTATTATATGCAGTAACAAATATTTTATTGCTATATTCACCTGAATAATATTCAATATTGATATGAAGCAATGTTGAGATCCCCTGTCTTGTGCAGTTGAAACCATCATATTCTTAGGCTGCAGCAGTCTCCTCATAACATCAAGCACTGTAGTTTTTCTTACACTTGCCTCGTCGGTATCAGTCGATAATGGAGTATAACCTGTCATGAGGAAGTGCAGTCTTGGAGTTGGAATTAATGGAGCAAGAAGACCCATTAAATCATTATTCATATAAGATGGATACCTTGAATAGAAATAATTGCAATAATTTTAAAAACAATAAAGAAAAACCTTGAAATTACAATTGAAAAATCAGATGAATTATTCATTAATTTATTTCATTTACCTTAATGTAGTTGTTGATACAGACATTATTGTGCTCACTAGACTATTAATTTGAGTAAAGGTGGGATTCTGTATCTTCAGTCTGTCTGCTGCAATCCTATTCAAAGCTGTGTTGTCTAAAACTACAACTGAATCAGCAGATTCTGTAAGTCTTTTCAGTGTTAACAAGGAGTTGTATGGTTGGACTACAACATCACTAAAAATTGGAAAAGCATTGCAACATAACAAAAATAAGCAAAAATAAACAATAAACAAAAAAGCATGATTGATTCTAATATCCTGTTAATTCTTAATGATTGAAGTGTATTTACTTGTGAAAATATGTACAAAAATTTATATACACAAAAAGGAAAATGAAGATATACATTTATTTACAACAGAGCACATGAATCAGTTGAAACATGTCTCAACACTACCAAATATTGTCTCACTATTATTCTCTTTGAATTTGAAGCTAATCCAAGGCTGTGGCCAGTGTGTAGATTAGAAGTTTCCATTCTCACCTAAGCATTTTGTGTTTTGACATTCAATTTTAACTAAATTTTTTTTTTCAAATAAAAATAATTTTATATTATATACAATATATGAATAAAAATATAAATTATGAGGTAAAATCAACTTAAACCACTTAAAAAAATTGCTAGACCAACTAACAATAATTTAGAAACTCTCAATAGCAAATTGCAATTTTTCTAATAATAATTCTTGTTTCAGTGATGCCAAACAAACTATAACATAGAAATGTCAGAATGGCTGAATTTTATTGATAAAGTAGCAACGAATTTGGATTTATAATTTAAGGCAAATATTAATTAATTTCTTTAGACAATTGTTATGTTCAGATATTCATATATTTAAAGATTTGGAAGTTTGTCCAATATAACTTTTATTACACTTACAATCTTTTTAATATTGAGTGTTATTTCTCAGTTTTAACACCTTTGCTGTGGTAATTTTATTTGTGATTCCTTATTACCAAGGGTGTATTGTAATTGATAATATCTACAGCATTATTAGGTAGTACATGATTTATTAAATTTTTAATTAGTTCAAATGTGAGAGATAATGTTAACACCATAGCATAAAATACCATAATAACAATTCAAATGCTCTCTGAAAAATTTCTAAGTGAGGCATTTTTGACACACAAGCTCAAGAGTATTGGCAAGTGAGATATCAGAACTATTCCATATCATAGCAAATTATTTAATATCATATATATTACCTCCATTTCATTTACAAGACTCTTGCTAAATTTTTAAATATTTTTTAACATGTATTTTACAGCATTAAATACTTTTAATTAACAATTCATATAAAAACAAAAGCAGTTGTGTTTTGATTCAACAGACTTATGGATCATTATACTTCGATTTACAGATTAATTTTCACTAAAGCGAAAAACTAAAAAATAAAGAAGAGGTATAAATACTTGTACTAAACATTCACATTTTTGTTGTGGATTGGTATGTAGATTTGTCAAATGTGTATCTGCTTTTTCTTATGAATTATCAACTTCTTACCTTATTTCATCTAAATTAGGAAAAACACTGTAAGTTTGCACCAGCTTTTTTGGAAACCTTTCAGATAACTTCTCCAATATGTTCGATCCCATTCCAGAGCCAGTACCACCAGCAATTGAATGGCACAATACAAAACCTTCCAAACTGTCACTACCCTCAGCTTCTCTATCAATAATGTCAAAAATTTCCTCATTCAGTTTCTCGCCTTGTGAAAAACCTGAAGCCCAATTATTACCAGCACCACCTCCATTTTTTGAAAGGAAGACATTCTCTTGATTGTACAATTTGGAGTACGGAGAGTTTAAAATTGTGTTTATAACTCGAGGTTCTAAATCTAACAACACAGCTCTTGGGATGTAGTGTTCATCATCGGCTTGATAGAAAAATACATCTTTCCTATCAATACCTGGAAAACATGCAATGTCAAGTATTTGGAATGACAAGAAATGTGTTTTGTACCTTCTGTCGCAAAGTCTTCCAGAATTCCCTCCGGGTTAATCCCATGTTCTGCACAAAGTCTCTTCCAGAATTCAAAACCAACTATAAAATATTTCAAAACATTAAAACCCAACCTAAAATACTTTACAAATATCTTACTTTGATTGCCGCATTGGCCAAGTTGTAGAGTTATCATTTCACATGGCATGTTGCTGGTTTATTTTTGTTAAATTTTCCAAAAGTTGTTCCTATTGATTTGAAATGACAGTTATTTACATAAACAACATGTATTTTGAGTTTCCGCCAAACCCATTTTAAATTAGCCATAGAACAACAGTATTTACTAGTCATTTAGATCCAATCTGTTCTGTGATTCTTGGGCAGTGGTGTAACTTGAATAATTTAGAAAGGTACCAATCATAAATAAATAACTGATACAATAAATTGGGGAATGACAGTTGTAACGGCAAAAAAATTTTTTTTCGTGTAACATCACCTTCAAAATTTAAATTAAAATTCTTTACCTGTTATTGGCTAATAACTCCTGACTACAGCCTTACTTTTCTACCCGTGACTGTATGTATGTAACAAAATATATTGTTAGTCTCCGTTGTGCCATTCCCCCTTACGAAGTATGAATGTCAGGGGCAGATCCAGACACGTGCTTCCGGGGAGGCGATTTCATGCTTCAAGGGGGGGGGATTCTGTACTAAATTTACCTAAATATAATTTTATAGCCATATTTCTAGGTGTATTACATTAAAAATAGTCGTTATGAGGTTTAAACCCACAGAAGTGACCTTCTTCTTTTATACTCTTGAAAATAAAATGACCTTGTTCTAATATTAAATCTACTAACTTTGGAGCTCACAGTGGGAGCGATCGCCCCCAACGCCCCCCACCCCTTGGTGCATATTACCCCGACATTTCCTGTTATATTCATTGATAAATCTGTAGTAATGAATGAACATAACAGGAAATGGCCGTATAATGCATGATGTGTAACGTAAGAGAGATACATGATAAGGGAAATAGTCAGAAAAAATCACAGATACAAGCTCTAAGGAAAATATCAACCACCCCTCAGATTAGTGTAATTTTAAATCAGTGGTGACAGGGGCGTACCCAGCTTTTGATTTAGCAAGGGGCAAATTAAAAAAAAGACCTAGAGTGGAGCAAATCGGAAAAAAATTGTCTTAGGGAGAGGGGCAAATCAGAATTTGTTTCAGGGGTGGGGGTAAGTCAACAATTTTATTGCTCACGGCAGGTGGTAGCTGCCCCCTCAGTACGCCCATGAGTGCTGAGCAGTTATCAAACGTCTAAGCTTCGCTCCACCTCTACACCAAAAAAGATTAATCACTTGGGGACAAAATCTTACCAGATCTGAGCAGTCGATCTAACTTTACAGATTCTTAGTAAAATAAAGTGTGTACTTTTAAAATAATAACTGTCTATAATGTATTATTATTAAATTGGAATTTAATTAAAATATTTATCTATTTACCGTTATTGTTTAAAGAAGTTTGATATTGGCGCTCTCTCAAATATATCGAGAACAGCATGTATTTGTTCAATTCCTCGACCGTGTATATAAGGTGGTAGTTTCTTCAACCAAAATAACGATTTACACAAATAAACGCGTATCGTCAAAAGATTGCCGAAACAACTTCCTAATAGAAGTATGACGCAAACTAACAACACAACTAGAACTGCAACAACTTGGTACCTTTTTCTGATGACGAGGTAAATTTAAGAAAAATATTTTGGAAAATTTCACAATCAACGCAGTTTAAGTTACAAAAAAATCTGCTTAGTAGTTTTAAGTTGTAATTTATTTGATTTTTATAATCCTGATTCTTCATAAAGACTTTCTAGGGTGCTAAGGATGAAATAGCCGTCTCTCAGAGTGAATGAGCGTACTTTTCTGACAAAATAAATAACATTGAAAAAAAAACAAATTCTATGAATCCGTCAATTAGAGGACCTGTTGAAAATCATCTCGTGTTAAAATTGAAGTCAATTTTCAACACGATGGAGCTCCTCCTCACTAGGATATTTTGGCCAGGAAAAAAAAACTCAATTGCAATTAGTAAAATAATTATTCGTATAACAAATGTCTTCTTCAGCTGAAAAAGACTGGGACCCCCATTTATTAAGGATATTGAGCTTAAGAAGTAAGTTTCATAAAGCAAAAAGTTTTTCCATTGTCCTTATTTTATAAAACAAACACACTTTTTTTATTATGTTAACCGATTTCAAAATAATATACACAAACTAAAAAATGTAAACAATATAAGGTGCTTATTCTATACAAATTAATTAACTATATTTTTGAAGTCGGTGACAAGCAAAACTAAAATACTACAGTGCCTACATATTGACCACTTTGTCAAACTTGATTGTTGCTTGTGAATGTGCTATTTTTATGTTATGTATGGTGTTATGTTTTTTTACTTATTTTTAACTATTTAGTTCTATTTTAAAATCGGTTAATATTTAAAAAAATATATTTTCAACATAGTTCTTTTTTAAATTAATTTGTTTTGTTTGTTTTTTAGCTTTTTATTTTGAGCTCGCTGGGGTTCTAAGGGTAAAAACCGGTTTATCTCGATTTCCGGCAAAACTGGAAAAAATGCCAAAGTAGTGGGTAATAAAAATATTTACAACTTTTGTGTTTATATATTTTTTTACATAACCTGAAAATTTATGTGAAAAATTAAAAAAAAAACAAGTTTTTGATTTTTTATCTTTATATTTTACAAAAAAAAAAAAATTTGGTGAAAACTTACCTTTTTATGTTCCAAACACACTGTATTTTTTTATTAATGATATTTATTTTTTCACCTTATTTTGACTTGATATCGCAAAATCACCCTAATTTTCTTCATTGAAATCTCTACTTTCTGATGGTGTGAAAAAATATATACATTACTATGGTAAATGTTCTCAGAAAATGCAAAGAAACGAAAGAAACTCGAATCCGAAAATTAAGTAGTAACGCCCAGACCCTTCTAGCTCCTTCCTCACTTCTCTATAAAATACCTTTTGCTGGGCTAAAATTTTCCGTAGGTCACTCTGATATATAAGTATAATCTGAAATTAATTCATCCTGCTATTATTTTTTCACTTTTTATTATTTTCAAAAATTTCAGCCCTGGTCTATTAAGCTTGCATGTACAGAGAAAACTTTCAGTTCAGGAAATGTCAGGATGTTTTTGATATATTGTTTTTTAAAAAAACAAGTTAAAAGTCATAAAAAAATATATGGAACCACCTCGAGATATTTCTTAATAAAATGCAATTTAAGGAATAAAAAGTAGTTTGCAATTCAGTTATCACTCAGTATCTCTTACCATTTGCGGTTTTTAAGGAGGTAGCTCCAGGGATCAGCAGATAAGAAAGAGTGAAACAATTTTTGCTTTCGTAGTTTTTATCTATTATCCAATTTGCAAAACTTCGATTTTGGAACTTTTGAAACAACATTGGGTCCATATTCCTTAATTGTAGCTAAGTTTTCCAATCATAATTATCTACATTGCTTTTTTTCCTATTTTGTGTCATGTTCATTTTAGTCTCTCAATAAATTATTTTGTGATCTGTACTATTGCTCCTTTACATTGCAACTCATTTTGTTTCTCTGACAACGCCCTACTTGTTTAATCAATTTTGACCGTTAACTTCAGTTAGCGATGTCAGCTCTTGTGGAAAACCCTCCAAGTATTGCAGAAATTGCTCAAAACAATTCCCAATCACAAGAAAAATGCACTCTGGATGAGATTTTTAAAGCACCAAGGTAATAGGAAATGCCTTTTACTACAGATTTATATTTAACCATTTATGATTTTTTAGAATAACCAAAGAATTCTTGAAGAAACACTGTAAAGAACATCATCTGTACCAAACCCCATACTTGAACGATGTTTTGTACTTACATTTCAAAGGATTTTCATACATTGAAAATTTAGAGGATTATACAGGGTTGAGATGTCTGTGGTTAGAAAACAACGGATTGAGGAAAATCAGCGGATTGGATAACCAAAAGGAGCTACGCAGTTTGTTTTTGCATTACAATTTGATTAAGAAAATTGAAAATCTTCAATGCTGTCCGCTACTGGATACATTAAATATTTCACATAACCAAGTAAAGAAAATTGAAAATCTAGGTAATGAAATTATTTGGATAAATCCAATAGGTATAGTAGTGATTTTGAAAGAAAATGTAAATGACACATGATACCTTGTTGCAGTAACCTGACAGATTTTGGGCCACCATTTTTTCGAAGGGGTTTAAAAATGTGTTATTGTTCAATGCAATAAATGTAGAAAATATATACCTACAGTAAATGTAGAAAATATAGAATTTGTTGAAATAGCGTTGAGGCTGCCATCTTCTTGCCCTTAAACTATTACTGAATGTGCTCTGATCTAAGTTTTGTTTTGGAGTAGAATTTTTCAAACCGTTGGAATCGTTGGCAACTGACTACTATGAACAAGCCTATTATTCAACTATCAAAATTTGTACGTTTTCAATTCCGATTTTGGTCGTCGTTTTGCTCTGGTGGGTTGCTCCAACCTGGTTCTTAGCACGCCAAGTCTGATTTTTATCTGCCAGCTTCTTGGTCTTGAACTCAATTGAAAGTTAGAACCAGTTTCGGATTGTCGCTTTCATAAGACGAGTTTATTATCTAAAATACCACCATTCCCAGTCGTTTTGGAGATATTTGTTTTCCCGATAATGTTAATGTGGGGAAGACTAGTTTCTACATCAAAATGTTATTCTAACAAATCTAAATATGCAGAAAAACAATAACTATACCTGTTATTTGTTTCAGATGAGATTAAAACTCTTCATACTCTAAATATGGCAAACAATTATGTTGAAACATATGAAGATTTTGAACATCTAGCCAAACTTTTAGAGTTGTCAGTTTTGGATTTATCAAATAATCATATAGAGGACCCACTCATAGTTGAAGTTTTGAGCCAGATGCCTGAATTAAGGGTTTTAAATTTAATGGGAAATCCTATACTAAGGAAAATTCCAGCTTACAGAAAAACTCTGATATTGTCTTGTGTACGTAGATATTTTTATCCTTACAACTCTACAATTTTAATTTATTTTATAGAAAAGTCTTAGATACTTGGACGACAGACCTGTTTTTCCCAGAGAGAGGGCGTGTGCGGAAGCTTGGTAAATATTCAGGACAATTTGTTTAATTAAATGTTTTTTTCAACATCGAGTTGAAATTCATCTGCTTATACACTACTGGAAGAAATTAGTGAACCACTTGATATTTTTAGAAAATAATTTTTTCAAGTGCGAGTTGAACTCGCATACTAAGTGTTCCGTACCAAATTCAAGATTCTAATATTCCAGTTTCAGACAAGCAGGGAATGAGTGCATTTTCTTATATTTGCCTTAATACCTTTTAAAGGAAGCATTTTAAATTTATAAAAAATATACACTTTCATTTTCCACACATATACTTTTTATTTTCTCTTCGTCAGGATTCTCTTGATTTTTATAAGAATACATATGTATTTAATTTTCTTATTTGGCCCCCAAAAATTAACATTAGAGTTTTATTTTACTAATAAACTTTCAGGGAAAACTTTTATAATCTACTGTCTGAATTTTGAGGCTCTGTATATTGGAAGATATAGGGCAAAATAGGTCAAAGTTTAAATTATAAATTATTAAATCTATTATTCAAATTATTTAAAAATACAAATAAAATTTATATTTCAAAATTTAAACAGTGTAGTTTCTAAAGTGGGAATTAAGTCGATGTTTACTATTTTTGTTAATATCTTTTAAATGATGATTTAAAAATATGATATATTTGTAATTCACATAATGAGGCTTTCATCATGCATTTGAAAATTGAATTTTTATTTTCCACTTAATTGTATAATTTGTCCCTAAAATTACTATGGGGGTTTTCTAATAATTTTTCTTATAAATTTCAAGTGAGCACCAGTACCCCTAATTATTTTCAAAATTTTAGGTAGTATGGTTTCGGAAATAAAGCAAGAAATGAGATTTTTTTATATCTTTATCTTAATATCTTTTAAACAATTAATTTAAAAAAATATGAAAAATATATATTTGTATTCCCCATAATAAATCCTTTCATTTGATGCAAAGCCGTAGCCAGGAATTTTTTTCGGGGTGGGTTTTCGGAGGGGGGGGGCGGACAATTTTTTTGATTGCTGAGGGATTGATTAGGACGGCAAAATGTATATTTTTGTTCATGTAAATATATCATTTACTCTTATGCAAAACATGATTAATTGGTTAAAGTTGAATCTTATGGTCAAAAATTAAAAAAATTCCGGGGGGGGGTTGAACTCCCAGCCCCACGCGGGCTACGGCCTTGATTTGGTGTATTGCATGATGCGTTAAAAAATATTTTTTTATTTTCCATTTAATTCTATAATTTGCCCCCAATATTAATATTAGGGATTTATTCTTATTTTTCCTGTAAACAAAAAAAATTAGGTCGTATAGTTCGGGGAATAAAGGGGGAATGGGTATTAAATATATTTTTTAATTATTTTGTTTTAATTTGAAAAAAATATATTTCTTTTCGTCAGAATAGGACTTTTCATTTGATATAGTATTACATGATGCGTAAAAAATATATTTTAAAATTTTCATTTATTTCTATAATTTGCCCCCCAAAATTAATATTAATGATTTCTCCTTATTTTTCCTGTAAAGTTCGCGCAACGATCTATATTTCCTATTTTTTTCAAAACTTTAGGCTCAGTAGTTTCGGAGATCAGGGGGGAACGGTCGATTTTTTTAGTTTTCCCCCCAAAAGTACCCCTAAAATCAAAATTTCTTCCTTTACGATATCTACTCCGAATCGGGTTACCAAACTATACATTGATGCCAAATTTCAACCTCTCCCGTCCAGTAGTTTGGGAGAAAATTGCTGCGATGTAACAAGGCAGAAATCCGGAGTGATATGATAAGGGTATCCGTATACCTTAAAAATGGCCACTTGAAAAAAAAAACAATAAAATATTTAGTGTATTAATTTTGATGTCTAAAAACGTGTTATTAGTGCTATCAACCTTTTTGTGAAGTCTGTAAGATCAATTGAATTTTAATCTAGTTTGTTGTTTGCCCGTTAAAAGTAATTTTTCAAACATTTCAATATTTTTTAAACCATCCAGAACTGTGAATAGGTGACACATTTGATGTATTCCATTCATCAGTATGACGTGTGGTTGAACGATACAAGTGATCATAGCAGAAGATTGACGCCCCCCAGCCCAGATCGTTAGAGAAGACTTTTTGCTCTAAAACAACGATTCATGACAGGAATGTTGCAAGGTCAGCTTCAAAGCAAACAGAGAATTTGAACCCTCGTATTACTGCCTAGAGGCCAACTTTAATCACTGATCTGAGATAACCCATTCAAATTTCGCCAGGAAGCATATCAATTTGGAATAAACTGAGTGGGAGCGAATTACTTGGCCCAATGAATCCAGATCCTGTATAATTGTGATAGACGAGTTTGTGTTTCAAGAAGGACTGGTGAACGATGCGCACAATACAACGTAGACATAGCAAATACCACTGCTGGAATCTTTGTTATGGTGTGGGGAGGAATTTTATTAACGACATACATAGACTTTGTAGTACTGAATAATAGAAACCTTAATGGTGGACGCTATTTAGTGGACATCTTTGAGGAACATGTGAAGTCAGTTGCCTCTCATATCGTTCAAGATTTTTCACTGATGGAAGATAATATTCGATCTTACGTAGCGCGAGTAGTTCGACATTACCTATCGAAAGTTTATATTGAAACGATGACTTGGATAGCGCGAAGTCCCGACATGAATCCAATAGAGCAATCGCAATTACCAGTGCATCAGCCTAATTTAAGAAAAACTTTGTACACGTCGGATGGCGTTCCATTGAAATTTGGGATCAATTGGTTCAAAACATACTACAAAATCTCATTTTAAGGATAAACCTTCGATGCCAATATATATATATATATATATATATATATATATATATATATATATATATATATATATATATATAACTGGACACGAAAAGTTTACGGTATTATGATTAAAAATTTGGCATCAATTGTTGATTTAATTTTTTTTTTAATTTAAATTTCAAATTTTTTTTATATTTTTTCACAATTTTTAGGAAAAGATATTGAAATATAATCTTAAGTTCAGAATAAAATGTTATAAATAAAATAAATACATAATTTCTTTGAGCAGTATTTAGTCTTTAATTTTAATCACCGAACTTGACAGATATGGTAAAAGCATTTGATTGTATATTTTTATTTTTTGGGCGTATTTAAATTCTGTGCAAACTATTTTATATTATGAAGCAGGAGCGGTTGCAGCAAAAAATGGGGGTTCGCGCATTTTTCATAATTTATTTGAATGCCTATTTTTGATTTAATTTTAATAGTTCTGTTTTTAAGAGATTTATCAATTTTATATTGTACGATTTTGAAGGGTTAGGGTTATAACACCTGTGACTCACCCTGGGCCCACCACTGCTACGGACTTCCTATGTTTCATTTTCAAGTAATGATATCGATTAGATATTAAAAAAACAATTTTTCTGTCTGATGACCATTATTATTGACTAATTTTAAAATTCTTCTTTGATTACTTTGTAATAATTTAAGAGATTTCTCTTGTGACGACTTTGAGCTCAGAGTATATATACCCAGTATATACAACGTTTACTTGTTCAATTCGTATAGGGTATATAGATCTTGTATACACAGTGTAAGTATACTTACACATGGTATCTAAAAACGGATCATTTTCTTCAAATGTAATGAAAATTTACACAAACACGCACATATGGTCACAATATTAACAAAATAATTTGGTCAAGTGCGAGTTGGACTCGCATACGCATACTAAGGGTTCCCTATCACCTTCTAATATTCCAGTTTCAGACAAGCAGGGAATGAGTGCATCATCTTATATTTACCCTAATATCTTTTAAAGGAAGAGTTTTAGATTTATAAAAAATGTATACTTTCATTTTCCACACTTTTTATTTTGTCTGCTTCAGGATTCGCTTGATTTTTATAATAATACATATGTATTTAATTTTTTAATTTGGCCTCCAAAAATTAACATTAGAGATTTATTTTACTAATAAACTTTCAGTGAAGCCTTTTATAATCTACTGTCTGAATTTTGAAGCTCTGTAGATTGGAAGATAAAGGGCAAAATAGTCAAGTTTTAAATTATAAATTATTAAATCTGTTATTGAAATTATTTAAAAATACAAACAAAATATATTTTTCAAAATTTAAATAGTGTAGTTTCTAAAGTGGGAATTAAGTCGATATTTAAAATATTTTAAACAAATGATTTAAAAATGTGATATATTTGTAATTCGCATAATGAGTCTTTTATCTGACATGATGCATTTGAAAATTGAATTTTTATTTTCCATTTAATTGTATAATTTGTCCCGAAAATTACTATGGAGGTTTTCTAATAATTTTTCTTATTAATTTCAAGTGAGCCCCAGTATCCTGATTATTTTCAAAATTTTGGGTAGTATGGTTTCGGAAATAAAGCGAGAAATGATATATATCTTTATGTTAATATCTTGTAAACAATTAATTTTAAAAATATGAAAAATACATATTTGTATTCCTCATAATGAGCCCAGAAGTATCCCTACCCACACAGCATGAAATATTTCTAAAATATTTATGCAATATTTCTAGTTTGATTTGAAACATTTCAAAATATTTCTTGAAATATTTCAGCAATATTGCTATGTCCGCGACAAAACCCCATTTGAAATAATTCATGAAATATTCCTGAAATATTTTATGAAATCTTTGTGCCATATTTCATGATATATTTCGAAAGATTTTTTGTTGTGGATATAAAAATAGTTTAAATATGTTTTAATGAACTATTTAAAAATATTTATATAATATTTCATGTTTGTTTTGAAGTGTCATAAAATATTTCGGAAATCTTCGTATTTTCGCTACAAAAACCTTTTGAAATATTTCATGAAATATATTGCAATATTTCATGATATATTTCAAAAGATTTGTTTGTCGTGAGCATACGAATATTTCAGAAATATTACAGTCAAATATTTAAAAATAGTGCTAAAATATTTTATGTCTAAAGTATCTTTTGAAAATTTTCCCAAAATATTACTACATTAACGACTAAAATTCTCCTGAAATATTTTATGAAATATTGGTGTAATATTTCACGAAATGTTTCTCTAAGATTTCGTGAAATATTTCAGTAGATGTTTTGTGGTGGACATAGGAATATTGCAGAAATATTTCAGTGAAATATATCTTCAGATATTTCATGCTTTGTGGTTAAAATCAAAATGTCTTCTTTTACGATATCTACTCCTGATCGCGCCACCAAACTATACATTGATACCAAATTTCAACCTCTTCCGTTCAGTAGTTTAGGAGAAAATTGCTGTGATGTGACAGTGGCAGAAATCCTGAGTGATATTACAAGGGTATCCGTATAGTGCATATACGGAACCCTAATAACTTCCTGTTACTGAAAAACATCGACTTCTGATAACTAATTTAAAATTTGAACTGCAAATACTTTAATTTTCTATGTTATAATGCTATAAGTTAATGCTACAGAAGATAATTTCAACAAAATATCATATCAGAAATATATATTATAACTTAATATATATGCACTGAGGTCTTTTAAATTACGAGAAATTCTCCTTGTTACCAATCTTGTACAAATTTAACAAATATAAGGTGTTTACACCGTGAGCTCAAATTCACAAGGTACCACGTAATTAACTCAACATTAAAAGTTGGAACGCTGCAGTGCAATCGGAATCATTTTTTTTATTACCGGTACACCTACTACTGGATTAAAAAATATTTAAAACAATGAAATATTCAACTTTTTTCTTTCATAATCGCCTTAACTGGGAACATGGTCAGAGCATCGTGAATATATCGTGTACGAGGGCTGCCTTTCAAATTTCGGGATTGGACAACCCTAGTGTTGTAATCTGACAACTGACAGCTCTATCGTAAAGTTTGACATTTTTGAGGTTATACGTATTCAGAACGTTTTGACATACGAGCGCTATGTGTTGTTTACAGTAACTTAAAGGATTCATCTCGGCCAAAAAATGGAATTAAATCGTGAACATTTTCGTGCGGTTATTTTTTACAACTTTCGACGTGGATTAAAGTCAGCAAGAGTGCATGGATGAACTTAATTTAATTTTTGGCGATGAAACTCCATCAAGGACCACTGTTTATCGATAGTATGGCGAATTCAATCGAGGTCGTAGTTCACTCCAAGACGAATTTCGTGAAGGTCGTCCAAAAACAGTTGTTGTTCATAAAAGGCTCGTGTCGATTGGTCGAAAGAAAAACTCAAAAAATACAATCGCGGTGCTTCAAAACACGTTTATGACATAGTGACAGGTAATGAATCGTGGATTTACGCGTATGAGCCTGAAAGTAAACAGCAGTCGAGTGTATGGGTGTTTCAAGATGAGCCGAATCCAACAAAAGTTGTTCGCGCACGAAGCACTTCCAAGCCAATGATCGCCTGTTTTTTCGGAAAAACTGGACATGTGGCAACCGTACCACTAGAACAACGCAGAACAGTCAATCCTGAGTGGTACACAACCATTTGTTTGCCAGTTGTCTTCCAAGAAATGAGGAAAACCAATCGCCAAAGACGGATCACTCTTCAGCACGACAATGAGAGCTCTCAAACATCGGCTCAAACAACTACATTTTTCACCACTCAAAACATCGATTTGATGAGTCATCCGCCGTATAGTCCTGACTTGCCACCAAATTACTTCTTTTTATTCCCGTATATAGAAAACAAACTGAGAGGTCAACGTTTTTCGACACCTGAAGAAGCGGTTGCTGCGTTCAGAATGCAATGTTTGTAGATACCTCAATCAGAGTGGAAAAAGTGCTTCGACAATTGGTTCAAACGCATGCAAAAGTGTATAGATCTTCATGGGGAATATTTAGAAAAACAATAAAACGATTTTCGATTATTAATATTTGTTTTTGTTCTCTAATCCCGAAATATAAAAGGCAGCCCTCGTATTCGCCATGTATACATCGTGTACAAATGGAACAAATACAGGGTTTATACATTGTGAATACACGGTGTATCCACGGTGTTTTTACGATGTCCTGACCATTTTCCCAGTTTAGACGGTTTATGCAAGAAAAACGTTGAGTATTTCATTGTATTTGATTATTTTTAATTCAACACAAAAAATTCTATCACAAGTTCACATCAAAAATGATACATACATACATATACATATCTGTTTTTACTTTCTTAATGGTATAAATTTAGAGCAATACAGGTATTAAAAATATAGGTTTGGGATTAAAAAAAAGTGTTATAATACAAAAACCAAAAAAATGGATTAATACATTTGGGATAAGAAGTTCTGAGGAAAACTCGCATTTTATTATCTATGTCAGTATGATGAACAACTACCTGTCACTGCTATCGAAGATATTTACTTAAAAAAATATATATATTACAGGGAAAGAGGAGGTATAACGGAAGAAAATGCAGAACGTAGGAGATGGATTGACAGAGAAAGGCAAAAAATAATGGATAGTGTAAACGGTATGTTCAAAAGAATTTTATTAAATTTAATTTAACTCCTGCCTTCTGGAGTACTGAAAGGATCTATGAGGTACTTACAATTCATGGGAAAATCCTAGAGTTTCCTAGAACATTTTCCTGTGAAAATTAGATTTTCCAAAAAACAAAAAAAGTAGGTGCTGCGACGATTTTCTGAGTACTGCCATCTTAATAAATCTTTTGGCAGGAAGGTAGTAATGGGTCTAGGGATTGACTCAAATCGATATATGAAGATGTAGGGAAAATGTTTAATTCTTGAATGATTGTCTGAGTCCTGCCAACTATAATATTCAAAAAATGTTATCTTAAATGACCGAAAAATGCTAGGGACATTTCTGGGAAAACAGAATAAAGATGAAAAATTTCCGCACAATTTTTCAAGTGAAAATTCATTTATCCCCTATGAGGCGTCATCCCAATTTTTTTTGTCATTTCGATATAAATATGTTTGATTAATTTTTCTTACATGTTTATATATCTATTTCAACCTTTAGAACCATAACTACCCTCCTGCCGCAAAAAATTTCTTGATAAAATCGATGGTAACCTATTCCATTTGATTTGATTTGTTTATTTAACCCAACAGTATTACACCAATTACAGGGTTAATATTAACTATACTAAATTACAAAATATAGCCTATGAGATCTAACAACAAAAAAGATGAAAACATTAAAAGTCCATAAACATCAGATAATAAAAGAAAAAAAACGCTAACTGTATACAACCATGACTAACAAACCTGAATGAATTATATAACTATTATTACAAAACGTGACCGAGTAACCATAACAATACATTTTAATATACTTAGACACAGCGTTAAGAACATGTTACTTTGGACAAACAGCTTCAGTAGGTTATGTAAGATATTCCTCCTTACCGCATAATCAATATTTTTGTGAATCATATTATAGCAAAAGCATAGCCTAAAAATAGGAGAGGCAAAACGGATATTTGTTCGACCAGGTGGTGGATAAAACAAACATGAACTTTTAGACTCAGCTCTCGGGACTAAGAACTTAAAATGCTCCAGTATAAATGGGCAATCAATTTCAGAGTTGATTAGTTTATAAACAAATCGGCAATGGGCGATAAATCTGCGCTGCTCTAAACTCTCCAGACTCAGATCGGATAATAACACCTCGTGCTCAAATCCCCTCTCGGGGTATATCCCATATTTTTTTAAGTATATGAACTTCGCAAACGTTCTTTGCACACGTTCCAATTTATCTATATACAACTTATAATGCGGCGACCAAATAATCGACGAGTACTCCAGTTTAGTTCTTATAAGTGCACTATACAGAGTTTTGAGGCAATTGACATTTGTAAATTGTCTTGTATTTCTCATTATGTAGCCACACATTTTTGATGCGTTAGTAACTATGTTTTCTATATGATTGCTGAAGTTGAGATGGCCATTGAATATAATTCCTAGGTCCCTGGCTTCACTAACTCTGTGCAGCACACACGAACCAATCTTATAACTGAAATCAACAAAATTATGACTTCGTTCAAAGGTCATAACTTTACATTTACTCGAGTTTAGGGGGAGATTGTTTATCGTACACCATTCTTGAATTTTATCAATATTATTGTGAAAGTTTTTACAATCCATTTGGTTTTTCACACAAGAGAAGAGCTTAAGATCGTCTGCAAATAACAATTTTTGAACATGAATGCCATTAGTGATATCATTGATGAAATTTAGTAACATTAGTGGCCCCAGATTTGAACCTTGAGGTACCCCCGATTTAGAAATATAACTAACAGACTTATGATTATTGTACCAAACAAACTGAGTACGGTTCACTAGGTAGGTGCGAAGAAACTCGACATAATGATTACTCATAAGAAAGTTTGCTGAGTAAGGTTGAATGATCGAGCCTATCGAAAGCCTTCGAGAAATCTGTAAAAATAACATCAACCTGTGATCTTTCATCTAATGACTGAGACAGATATTCGGCGAAGCATGCTAGATTTGTCACTGTTGAGCGTCCACTAATAAAGCCATGTTGGTCAAATGTTATTTGGCTTTTAACGTGAAAGAAAATATGCTCATACAGCAACATTTCAAACACCTTTGAAAAACCACTAATCATTGATATAGGCCTATAATTGTTAATTAAAGAAGTATAATTGTTTTATTAAGATGGCAGTACTCAGAAAATCGTGGCACCACCTACTTTTTTTTGTTTTGGAAAATCTAATTTTCACAGGAAACTCTAGGATTTTTCCATGAATTGTAAGTACCTCATAGAACCTCTCAGTACTCCAGAGTCCTGCCCAGAAGACAGAACTCAGAAAATCGTGGTTGAACTTCTAATTCAGATCTGCCGGTCTAGTAGGCCAGTAAACCTTGGAGATGTGTATTATTCACTCTTAGTGTTTTTTTGTAATTGTCATCGATATTACGATTACTAGTCTTCAAATCTAAATAGTCAGATAGAGAAATCTGCATCATTACAAAAATGACAAGCACGCCTATGAGTAGAAAGAAAAAAATTAGTTTTCACCACTAATTTTGTGGATTGTATTTCTAAAATAAATACTAAATACAACAAAGAAATTTGTTAATTAAAAAAGTTATATTTCGCTGATGACTATTTTAGCCTGAACCACATACATACGATTTTACTGACACTTTTTAATCAGAGGTCAGGTGTTTTCAGAGATAAAGACTAGAAATACAGGAGTTAGTTCTGGCGTTTGCCTTATAAATCCTTGTTTCACTCTAGAGGACAAATTTGATCTCTTTTTGTTTCTAAAACGCATGCTTTGAAGAAGATTATTTAGTTATCTGTTAAGAGAAATTATCAGTTTGTTTATTACAGTTGGAACTAAAAAAAGTTTTAAATAAATTAATATCTGAACTGTTTGAATTCATTATTTTATCTTCCATTCGTTATAAAATGATTTCATGGTAAATATCGACATTGGAATCTTACAATCAAACGGAAACAGTTCAGTGTTTAGTATTTCAGATATTGTACATTTTTATAAAAAATCCCGCAGTTGTTAACTTTATATTATGAATTGAGGATCGTTTTACTTCAGGGTCAAATCGCTAAAGATCTGTTGCAGTGAACATTGTCTTGAAAGTATTGAAATCAATTTTAAAACTTTTTAAAGTAATTTTTCAACTAAAGTGGACTTTTCAGCTTTCGTTTTGTTTTGTGTTTTCTTTTGTATAATATGGTTCAATTTTGAAACTGTATATATATTGTTATAAACCAAAGTTTCAGGCATGGTCGCAATTTTTTAACTTTTCAAATTGTTGTTTCTTTATATAATTTTTGTGTTCATTTATTCGAACATTTTGAGGTCTAGAGGTTTCTCCAATGTAAAATTTGTTACATTCTCAAGGAAATTTATAAATCCAATTCTTTCCAGTTCTTGATACAATTATTGTTTTCTGTGTTATATTTCGCGGACGAATACTTTGCCATGAACAACATATGTACGAATCTTCTTATACGTTTTAATCAGAGGTCAGATGTTTTCAGAGATAAAGACTAGACATACGGGTGTATATTTCTATCAGTCGCCACCCATAAATTCTTGTTTCACTCTAGAGAACAATTTTGACCTCTTTTTGTTTCAAAATGTGTATATTGAAGAAAACTTACTTAGGCAGTCATAGTTACTAGTTACTAGTGTGTAATCAATTACTATTTTCTGACATATTCTTTTTTAAATCTAATTTACAATTCTATTGATTATATTAGGGTATTCTTATCTCTCGTTCCCCCTCTCTGTCTAATTTGTATTTTTTGTAAATTTTCCACATGTTTTTATTCGTTTTATTATTTGGACCACTTTTTATATGTGGAACTCTAATTCACCCGATATAAATTATTTGTCTATCATTTTCTGGTACCACCCTGTATAACTATAATTCAACTCCACAAGTTATTGCAACCGCCTTGTATAAGTATTACCCCTCTCCACTCTTTTGACTTATGGTTTCGATGATAAGGGAGGGGGGGGATGGGCAATTTTTTTTATATTTTTGTTAATATCTTTTAATTAATTTATTTTTAAAATATGAAAAAATATATTCGTTTTCGTCATAATGAGCCATTTGATACATAACATGATGCGTTAGAAACAATTTTAATTTTATATTTTCCATTTCATTCTGTAATTTGCCTTATTTTACCAGTAAACTTCAGGTCACACCCTATACCTCTATTTTTTTCTAAACTTTTACGTTTTATAGTTTCGGGAATAAGGTGGGGGAATGGGTAAATTTCGGTATATTTTCGTTAATATCTTTTTAACTATTTTTTTAATATGAAAAAAATATAGTTGTGTTCCTCAGAATGGGACCTTTCATTTGATGTATTACATGATGGGTTTGAAAAAAATATATTTTTAAATTTTCATTTAAATCTATAATTTGCCTCCCAAAATTAATATTAATGGTTTCTCTATATTTGTCCTGTAAAGTTCGGGCAACGTTCTATATTTCCTTTTTTTTTTCAAAATTTTAAGCTCAGTAGTTTCGGAGATTAGGGAGGGAACGGTCGATTTTTTTAGTTGTTCCTCCCAGAAGTACCCGTAAAATCAAAATTTCTTCTTTTGCGATATGTACTCCTGATTGGGTCACCAAACTATACATTGATACCAAATTTCAACATCTTTCGTCGAGTAGTTTAGGAGAAAATTGCTGTCATGTGACAGAGGCAGAAATCCGGAGTGATATTATAAGGGTATCCGTATATTGTATATACGGAACCCTAAAAAGCAAGCCATGCCTTTGGTATTCCTATTGTTTCATTTGGATTATATTTGTAGAAATAATTCCCGTAATTATTTTTACATAAATATGTCCTATACATGTCTATGCATCATGTTCGATGTAATTATCATTTACACACAAACGATTTCAAGAATAGAGATGACAAATAATCCAATGAAAACTCTAATCTTTAATATCATTTCTATTGTCCGCTATTTTTTATTTGTTGCACAACACCTTCGGACTATTATTAAAATAATTTTATATTAATGACAGAATTATAATCACAACAAAATATTACAAATATTATTTTCTACGTAAGTTAGTACCTACTACTTGTCCGATAAATCAATAACTATAACTTACAACACTAAATATTTTCTTATTGACTATAGGCAACTCCAAACATTAGACAGTAAAAGATGATCTGAAAGAGCGTTACCCAGTCACTGCCATGTTTATCATTTGAGAAACAACCTAGCACATTTTTAGGCTCGTCCCAACAGAACGAATATACACAACCAATCTTCGTGCGTGGTGACGACTTACCGTTTACAATGATGTTACACGCAATGCGATTACCGATTGCTTATTGGTTTTACGTCGAGTTGGAACACTCCTTATATAATTACGCAGTGGTTTCTGTTGTGGTAGAGCGTTTTCAATTTTAAATTTACTATAAGATATCCATATTGTAAAAAAAATCAAATATCTTTAAGATTTAGTATATTTTCAATAATGTGAATTAAAACACACTTACCTACAAAGTAATCCATGACGATTTCTGTTTTATGTGGAAAATATAAAGAAATACGAACCACATACTGATAATTAATATTAGTTAAGTACACCTATTTTTGGCAATTTTTTTCTGTGGATACTTTGAAAACTTTTCTGAGTGAATTGAAAACTTTTTACCTAATTGCTACAAAAATTTAAATCAAATTTCCTGCAGATAGCCATGAATTCAGTGTTGCCAGATCTACATATTTATCATGAATTTGTGGATAATTTCAGGATTTTTTATATTTTTAGTTAAATTATATGAACGTTAACCGACAAAAATAAAAGGACTCTAATTTAAAAGTATAAGGTTAAAATTAATAAGATATTATCACAAATTAATTGATAAGGTGCAATATAATTCTGATTTTAGTGGACAAACCATATTTACAATGCAATAAAAGTTATATGAATGGTGATTATCATGTACCTATTATAATTTTTCGTCGGTTCTATTTCATTAGCATGACTATGAAGGATAACTTCAGCGAGGGGGCAAAACTTTTAGTTTTAACTAAATATTATTGTGAATGCTTAAGAAACTCCCTTTGTATGCATTGGCGCGATCATGTGGTTGACCTTCCCTGAATCTTTCTCATATTATGGCGATTAAACTGAAAAAGTGAAACTAAGTGTCCAGATTAACGCTGGTGTAGATAGCAAGATATGAAAATATACATATTTTTTCCTACATATGTATGAGATATCTGAAAACTTTTAGTGTGCCCTAATTTAATGCATTTTAACTCACACTTTTTTGTATTACAACTGCTATTTTGAAGATCAGTTTTGAGACGCTTTGATATTTCAAAAATATCTACCTTAATAATGTGCCCAGAATTTCATCTGTTATAATTAAAGTGACCTCGTTATATATTGCCAGATATCAACAATTTTATATTTTAATTAAAAAATATCTTACAGGTCATAGATTCTCTTCCAGCTATATTTAAATTAAGAACTAAATTACTCATTAGGAGTAATGCTTGAATCGTAAGAAAATAGTGACAATTATTTTAATTCTAAAATTTATATCCATTACTAAAAATTACTCAAAGAAAGAGAAAATGCCTATGGGAGATAAACAGCGATGGGAAGTGTATTTCGTAAGAAGCTTTCGCTTCAATCCTTCAGACTTACAATGACTGCCACTCTTTTGCATTTTTCGTTTATTATAGATTGAAATTATACAATCAACAAAGTCGTCAATTTTAGATTACAAATTCACATCTGACATTCCTTCGAGTGACAGTTACAAACCCAATTTTTTTTTAAGTAGAAAGAATTACATTTCATAACATAGTTTTGATCACAAAATATTTTCTTACTTACATTACACTATTCTATTGTAGGACGTGTGACGTCCAATCAATAAAAATAAGATTCATGCACATTTAATTCATAAGAGTCCTGGTAAGTGTTAAAAATAAAACCTTGTATTGTGTGTTGTCCACCAACATGTTTAAAAAATTTAATAAAAAGGAGATCAAAGCAAGTCGACAAGAGAAAGACATTTCATACACAAGTATGTGGAAATCATATGCTTACTGCAACTCTGACATTAATTTATCATCTGAGTGAACATCTCTGTTGACTCCATACCTCCCAACGTTTAATGTTTACAGCAAACTTATATACGAAAATGACTAAAGTATGTGTCGGTGAAATGTAAGAATGCGGGGACCATGTTATTATAGATTTCAATTTTTAAATTTTTTAAGTATTATAATATAATTAATTCGTTTTGTTAAATTTCATAACTTTGATTTACATTACAAAAATTTTTATAGGACTGAAAAATAATAAAAAAAAATAAATCATTCTAATTATTATAAACAAAAATTATGAACCGAAGAATTTTAGTTAACAAAGAAATATGCAAGAAAGGTTCCTAAATGTTTAATTTATAGATTTTTATGTCACATTCTGTTTTATTTTATAAATGCAGATTATGTATTCAAATGGCTTTAAGTTACCTGTCACACCCGTATAGATTTTAAGGTTACTTAACATAACTTCTATTGCCCTGTTGTAATTTATGGCGAAAAGTTATATATATATATATATATATATATATATATATATATATATATATATATATATAGCTGTTTTTTTTTAATTTTCATAGTAGTAAATATATTTAGTTTATTTGTGAACACAAAACCACAAAGTTTCATTTTAGATACTCTCATTTTTGTAGCCACAGATCATACAAATTTCACAAATTTGTAGCAACAAATAAGCAACAGCAACCACTCCTTACATCCGTATCTACCACATATCATACAGAGAGAAGTGTCTACTGTTGCATAACCTAAATGTTTGTGATACATATTCCCCCTTATAATGTATCTCTCTTATTAAACAACATGCATGTTACGGGCATTTCTTGTTATGTTCATCCTTCACTACAGATTTATTAATGAACAACAGGAAATGACGGTAACATGCATGTTGTTTAACATAATAGAGATACATCATAAGCGAGATTATTGATGGCAAAACATGTGGAAGAACAAAATAGCTACTTTTATTATGAATCAGATGCTGCGAATGAACCTGTGCATTAAGAAATTAAAATCAGATGCGATTGACTGGGGTTGATACAAACAATTTGGTTCCATTTGAACAAGTGAAGTAATTGTCTTGGTTGGTTTAGTTATGTAGTTCCACTCTTAAATTACTACCAATGAATAATAAGCAAGCGTCTATATTCGTAATTACTACACAGTAGAACTATAAGTAATAATATTTCATTTGCAAATTACACAAATTGCTTACAGTTTCTATCTAACGAGTTTGAATGGGTAAAACAAGACCTACCATTTTTACAAGAGTAAGAAATTAAGCCATTCATTGAATACCAAAAAAAGTATCGACATCTACTGCTTTACAGTGTTTTAATTTTCTCAAATGAACTCATTTCCATGTAAAAAACCGGGGTATAAGTGAATGCAAATATTATAACAAATGGAACGTTATTGATGAGTTTATTTTGAAGGGTGCTATCGAGTCTATCTTGAATGTAAATTATTGCAACCACAACTAAGTCTGTGATAATATATCTGATGTTGTAAAGCATTAAAATTGTTATACACAATGACTACTAATTTACATTTTATAATTAATCAAGAAAATTATTGATCAGAGGCGGCTGCAGCCAGATATTTTGACACAAGAACTGTATTAACCAGATTAGTCTGATCGGCATATGTTAAAGATATTTTGAAAGCTCATATAATCATATACTTCAGTTTGACTGTCTGGGATTTTCGTTATAATGACGGCATTAAAAGTGCAAATATGCGTCAAACAGACAGCAGAGCAACAACACAATAGCTCTCAAGGGATTTTTTGGAGATGGAGGCACAAGATGAAAATTATGATGTATTCTATTAGTATATATTTTTTTACTCCGCAGTTTATTATGTTTTTACTTACTTGTCTATTGTCTGTGGATATTGGTCCATTTCCCCATGTTTACCTGTTTACTGCTATTAAGTAAAATACTTTTTTCAACTCCCTGGATTTGCCAGGCAAGAAGATGTAAGAGGAAAGAAAGAGTCGCTCGTTTAAGTAAATATTTGCGAACATTTTATCTACAGGAAAAAAATGATCTGAACTAGAAGCTAAAATTAATATGTTTCTGGTGGAAATATTGAAAACCAAAACAATGTTCATGACATTCGGAAACCACTCCAATAGTATACCCAAAGGTATAAATTTTTATAGAGACAGCCAGAGAATAAAAAAAGTTGAGTTTTGTAAGTCTGTAGGTGTAATATTTGACTACCGATGGAGAAGTCATACTGACTATACATTGTAGAACAGTCAGATGGAAAAAATTCGATAACGAATAGAGGAGGGCTTGTTGGGAAAAATGCTTGGATGCGTCGATTCGTATTTTTAAATGCGCATTTATTGAACAAAAAAAGTATATAAGGTGTGTCATGTGACAATGTCCAATATCAACTTTCTTATTTTAAATGCAAACCCCTGTATATTATTTATTTTTTGGATTCTTCAGAAAATTCTAGACAATTAATTCATGTTCAATTCATTGTCCTACATCTTCAACTGTTTCGGAAATATTAAGTGTTTACAGATTTAGGTATTACAAAAATTAACATTAATTTTTTTTTCACAAATTAGCTACATTACACGCAACACTTAATTCCCATTTAGCTCTTGATATTGAGATAGTAAGCAAAAACCATTCCTGCGTTCCTTTTTACTAATTTGAAAACACAACAGTTTTGTTTATTTCGTCAAAACTCATAGCCTTAGCATCTTGTCTGCCTGCATGACAGTAGTGATCAGTGTCAGTGGTATTGTCGTTTGAATTTCGGTAACTGTACGTAAAAATATCAGAAAAATTGTTCATTTAACATAAATGCACAAAATAACCATTCTACAAATGATTGATTATGGAGATAACAGACGGACACAAATGGAAGTTTCTCGCTTATTTCACGAAAATTTTCCAAATTTGCCGCCTGTATCTCAGGGAACAATTAGCAAAATAACAGTGTCACGAGCTTGGTCATGTAACACAGATAAAAAAAGGAGCTGCCATTGCTCTAAGTGATAATAACGAAATATAATAATATTAATATTATATTAAAATATTATGCTTGAGTTTCAAGAAAACCCACATAATTCTGGTCGAAAAGCAGCCTCACTGTTCAACATTAGCCACACATCAATTTTTCGAGTATTAAAGGAAAATAAAATGCATTCGTATAAAATGATGCCGACTCAGCCGCTCATGGAAGACGATTTCGATAGGAGAACGTATTTCTATGAACAAATGATAGTAAGGTTAGATAACAATGTGATCCAATTACAAGATGTTTTGTTTTCTGATGAGAGCACTTGTACACTTCACGGTCATGTTAATCGTCAAAATTGCCCCTATTGGTATAATGAGAATCCTCACTGGATGATAGAGAAACATACGCAATGTCCTGAAAAAGTTAATGTTTGGGCAGGAAAAGTTGGAAATCATATTGTTGGTCCCTTTTTCATTGATGGCAACTGGAATGGAGATGAATATTTAGAACTGCTCCAAAATAATGTCGTGCCAACTTTGACAAACTTATATCCTGATCCAGTAAACCTACAAGTTCCTGCCAATACAATATGAATTCAGCAAGATGGAGCACCGCCTCATGAGAAATCAATGCCCGGCAGTATCTGAAACAAATATTTCCAAATCGGTAGATTGAGAGGCGCGGATCGATAGAACGGCCAGCACGATCTCCTGATTTGACGCCATTGGACTACTTATTGTGGGGATATGTCAAAAGCACTGTATATAACTCAACTTAGATAACCTAAAAAGACGAATCACGCTTGCGATTAGATCAGTTACGCTTCAGATGTTGAGTAACGTTAGAAGAAGATTTTGAACATTTCCTACATTGACATTAATGGTTTTTCGTTTTTTTTATATATTATTAAGAAATAATTAGTATTACTTATTAGGTTTTCAGTGTAGTGTAGCGAATTTGTGAAATAAAAAAAATTTTCTTTTTTTAGTGATAATTTTTGTAACAGATCTGAAAACATTTAATATTTACGAAACAATTGAAGATAGGTGTAGAATTTTCTGGAGAATCCAAAAAATAAATAATATACAGGGGCTTGCACTTAAAATATGAAAGTTGGTATTGGCCACTGTCACATGACACACCCCATACATTTTTTTAGTTGATAAAATGCAAATCGACGTATCCAAGCGTTTTTCCCAACACGCCACCTTTTATTCGTTATTGAATTTATTCCATTTGGCTGTTCCATACTGTATAATAATCAAAATAATACATGTAATCTTTATCTTTCA
Organism: Octodonta nipae; assembly: GCA_034190945.1. NCBI lineage: Eukaryota > Metazoa > Arthropoda > Insecta > Coleoptera > Chrysomelidae > Octodonta > Octodonta nipae. Next base: position 107,474,306 of record CM067221.1, on the reverse strand, counting down.
CAAGTTATTACGAAACAGCTGGACTCTATTTATAATTTTTAGTTAAAACTTTTTTCATATTCCTCAAAACACCGGAATATAAGCTAATGACACTGTGTGTAGATTATCTTTGATAGACTAACATTTAAACATAAATGCTCAATTTTTTGTATTATAAATATATGGACTTCATATTTCAGCTCTAATAGCTATCCGAGATAGACACATTGAAGCTCGTCGTCAGGAGCAAAGGCTGAACGATAGTGGACAAGGCACTTCCATGTATGACTCAGAAAGTGAGCAAGACAGTCTCAGTGCTAGCTCTCCCGCTCCCAATCTACCTGCAATTAATAATGATGACCAGCTGACATCTGAAAACAGTTCCAGTTCCATAGATGAACTAGATGAAGGTGTTCCAGGTGATGCAACAGCTTTCTTTCAAATATTAAGAACTGAGCCTATATCTATATCAAATCGAATTATTTTGAGATCTCAGGTAAAATAAGGTTCTCCTTCCTCGAAGTTACCTTGGACTTCCATCGCCTTGAAGTGGTTGATCTCACAACGTTTCAATAGCTGTGTATTTGCTATCGTCATCAGGTCAATGATAGGAAATTCAGATTATCCGTCCTATTTATATTATACCCTTAACTGGTCATGCGTCGCCGGTCATGGTCATTGGGTCTTATCTGCGTCGTCGTACCTGGAAGTTGGTTGCGGGTGCTATGATAATAAGAAAGAAACTTACTGAAGACGAAACCCTGATGGAGAGGACGGAGCTGCCAATCATGGACTTGCCTGAATGTTGCCTCAAGAACTGCTACTTTCAGGAGAAGGACCGGTTCTTCATGCAAGAAGATAGATTACCTATGGGTTCCCCGTTATCATCAACCATCGCCAACATCTACATGGAATGGCTCGAAGAACATTTACTGGGGAGTTACGAGAAGCAGCCTAAGCTATGGTTGAGGTATGTCGATGACACCTTTATTATTTGGCAATACGGAGAGATAGAACTACAGGCATTCCTGGAGCACCTGGACCAATCCCAACCATCCATTAGATTCACCATGGGTGCATACCATTCCTTGATGTAAAGTGTCAAAGACTAGGACCGGAATCCAAACAACAGCCTACAGGAAAGTTACGCATACAGGATTATACCTTCAGTATAATTCCAACCACCCATCAGCAACGAAAACTGGCATCATCAAAACACTAATCCATAGAGCCAAAAATATCTGCAGCACACCAGAAGCCCTCAAAGAAGTACAAGTGAAACTTAAAAAAGACCTTTTGGCGAATGGATATCCGGAAACGATCATTACCAAGGCGTTTGACGAGCTGGAAAAACCACCTAGGCAGGAAGAGGACACCACAGTAGCAAATCTAGTATTACCGTATACGAAAGGCTCGTCGGAGAATTGCACATAGCTATGGGATCAGAATGATCTTCAAAAGCAACAACACCTTGAGGAGCATAATAACAAGAACGAGGCCTGACGCACCAGCAATACCAAATAACTATATACAGCATACCGTGTGAATGTGGCAATCTTTACATTGGAGAGACAAAGCGACCGCTGGACACCAGGGTAAAGGAACACCGCACACCTACTCAAAGGGCGGAAGTAACGAAGTCTGGGCTAGATAATCACGCATGGACCGAACACCATAATATCAACTGGGACCAGGCCAGAGCAATTCACAAGGAAGAGCACTGGTACAAAAGAAAATTCATAGAGACAGCATATATAATCTCGAACGAAAATATAATTAGCGAGCCCAGCGTCCAAATTGAAAACATTTGGCGAGCTCTTCTTCGTCCTCTGCAGCTACGCATCACCGGCAACCAACCTTCAGGTACGACGACGCTGATTGGACCAGATAAGACCCAATCACCATGATCCGCGAAGCATGACCGGTTAAGGGTATAAATACGACGGATAATCTGAATTTGCTATCATTCACCTGATGACGATAGCGGATACACAGCTATTGAAACGTTGTGAGACCAACCACATCAAGACGATGTAAGTCCAAGGAAACATCGAGAAACGAGTTACATTGTCTGCCAACTTCAGACTAACAAAGGTACTCCTTATTATCAGAAAGAATTTTATTCTGCAAAATTTTAGAGTCCCTGCAATATTTTTAACTTTGGTTTCCCGTCCATAGCCTTCTTTTTTAATTCCCTTATTTAATATTTTTCTATTTCTACCCTCCAAATGAGATAATATTATTGCCCTCTCTTATTACTGTTGTCATTTTTTTTACATTGCAGTTTACCTCCAGAAGTCCCAAGCTGCCTTAAATGCCCTTAAGGCTTTTGCATATTTGTTTGTGTGATATTTGGCTTTTTCAATGAATTATCTTTTGTTGTAGGTAGACTCCAATGTTTATGCAATTTTTCTGAATTTGTTGTGTTTGCTGTTCTGAGTTATTCATTCATTCGCATATAATACAAGTTAATATTTTAGGAAATAACTTCATGCATGAACTCAAAATAACAATTAGAGCTCCATACTATTATGGGAGCTTATGTCTGCTTCAGTTAACTGGAGTCGTTGTGGATGATAAGATTCACTGTTCAAATAAATGAGCTCTATCATTATTTCTGGACCTTAGTACTTTAGGAGTTCATTTGGGATGACATCTATACAAGCAGTTTTGCTTTTTATATATTACCTTCTTCTTATTTCACTGTTGTCTAAAGTTTCTTTCACAGGAATTTCGAAATAGTTCTTGTTCTCAGCTCCAAAGTGTATTAAAAATCGAAGAAAAATAACAATGAATTTTTAGGGTACAACTACGCTCAAGAATGCGAAAATGAAGATGAAAAATCTCAGTCAACTGACAGTGACGATAGCGTTGAGGATGAATTTATGAAAGACCGGCAAACTGACGAAGACTACTCTCCTTACAAGAATAGAATATTTGATTTTTCACCAACAGGTGAAGTCTTTATAATAATTTTATTGTAACTGAAGATTATTTTGTTATTTTTTAGTTGTCAGAAATAGAAGACTTCTTGTAGAAGAAATCAATAATACCCCCAGCACAAGTTTTGCTCGCCATCGCAAACCTTTAATTGAGGTACTACCTTCTACGTCTAAAGATTCTAAAGAGAAAAACGACGAAATTGATAAAGAAGATATAAAATCACCAAATAAAAAAGACGATGTTGATAAAAAAGAATCAACTGAAGATTCTGCAAATATCTGGCATCAAATTAAAATTGAGGGTCTGGTGGCAAATACAGAAAAATCTCAAGAGGGTGCCAGTCCTAACAACCATATAAATCCTTGTAAAGAAGAAGAAGAAGATTTGGAAGAAATAACTCTTCCTTTGCCAATAGAGGATACCACTGTTCAAATGAAAACCTCAGAAACACCTAAGTGTATCCCTGACGAAACACTCAAAACGTCGTTTGATAATAATTTGCACTTAAATGAGCTAGGTAAGGCTACAATAGAATACGATTTCGAAGATATCGAAACTGAAAAAGAAAATATGAAGAGAAAACAAAGAGAATTGGTTAAGGAAGCAACAGATCGCGTAAGAAGTTTGGATTTCACAAGTACCAGTGTAACGTTCGAAGAAATGGTACATGGATTGAAGCAAATTGGAGACGCAGAAAAGCCTAATACTGAAGATGTTAGAAGCAAAGATGATAAAGATATTAATGCTATGAGAGAGCAACAAATTGTGAAAGGTAAAATCTTTCTAAATATTTTTTAAAAATTACTATAAGTTTAATTCTATTCTTTTAGCTTCGAGTATTCGGGGACTTGTTGGAGTAGAATTTGGGGACAACTCAAGTTCAAGTGGAGGCCATTACCAAATCGCGAATCAGGAGGAACATGAAAATACTACACAAAGTGAAGAATTATCATCTACATTTAGCCATGATGGTTATGACGCGAATAAAGCCAAATCTGGTGTTATTAAAACAGCTGAAGTACCAAACAACTACGAAGATAATGAATACATAGAGAAAGAAGCTACATATAAAAATGCTTCAGCAACAAATATTATAGAAAATGCAACACAAGAAAATATACAATTTAGACGTCAGTATAAGATAATAGATGCAACATCTGTGGAGGAGATAATTACTTTACCAACAGACAACAAACTCTGTGACGAATTTAAACCAGTTAAATATGGATGGATGCAAAGTGAAATCCAGGAACCAGAAAACTCTAAAAACTCACTTAAAAACAAGGAAAACACGCTAAAAGCTAACTCCTCTGAATCTTCTAAATTAAGTGCTCTAGATGATCCAGAAAATGAATCTAACTTAGTGGAAATTGGTAATCAAACGGCTGAAAATTCAATAGTTTTAAATAGAGGAAAGAATGACACCTCCCATGAAGTCCAAAAGAACGAAATTACAACAGTAACTAGTGAGGAGAAAAATCTATTGAGTAACTCATCCACCAGGGAAGAATACACACAACAACACGTTTTTGAGACCGATATTTGTGAAGACAATGAAGATGAATACTGTCTGGATACCCTGTATAACAATTGGTTATCAAATCCCGAAATCGTGGAAAATCAAGCAGCTGCTTCGTCAAAGTCATGTTTGACAGTTGAAGATACTGTTAAAGAAGAAGAAATGGTTAAAACTGAAAAAGAATGTACTCGCAAAGCAAATGAATTAACTTTTGAAGAAGTTCAAAAAATTATGAACGTCGAGATAGCAAAACTGACGAAACATCAAACTATACAAGATATACTTAGAGAAGATTTATCAAAAGCAAGTAATGAAAACAGTGAGGATTCTGACACTGAAAATGATATATTCTACAAGAAACTCGACAAATCTGTTTCAACCCAATTTGAAAATGTTGCAGTAAACAGCGATGAGAAGGATGCCGAAGGACATGTTACAACAAAAGAAGAATTAAAAAAGGTTTTTATAAAAAATACTTCTTTTGATGATGAAGAACAACAAGATTACAAAGAAATATTGGAATGGAATCTTAATGTTTCAACAGAAAATGTCCAGATTTTGAAGCCGATTCAAAGACGCCAACCTGAGAAAGAAATGGACGAAATTAGTCAACTTATAGCTCAAACATCTAAGGAGGTGAAACCTGAATTTGAATGTGTACCACCTAAAGAAATAGTTGAAGAAAATGACACTATTATGTACCCTAGCATGGTAAAATACAAAAGCATTTATACACAACGTGGAATAGAGATGAAGAAAGAAGATATTAAGCCCCCAGCAGTTTACAGATCACTTACAGCTTCTGCTAATTATCCTGTCTTTCAGATGACCGAAGATAAAATCATCAACAACGAAATACCTGAAGAAGAGGCGTCAAAAACTGATAACTCCCTTGTTATGTGTAACAAAATTTCAGAACTCAGAGTAGAAATGTCAGATTTTTCAAAAAATTTGGAAGAATTCCGCGAAAAATCCAGAGCAGCAAGGGAAGAAATTATTAAAGATTATAATGAAACTGTTGAGAAAGAGATAGCCATCATTGATAAATTAATGCTGATGAAGGATCAAATTTTTGAAAAGAAAGTCCTTCCAGACCGGTCACAAAGAAAAGTAAAAACTAATATTGAAGATATTGATGAAGAGGCATTCAGAAGACATTTTAAAGATATGGGGGTTGACATCGTTGAAGAATATGAAGATGAAACGGAAAAGGAATTGCTGGAAGAGTTGAGAAAGTCCAAAGAAGAATTATATAATGAAGTCGCGGAAATTAATGCAAGAGATGTGGAAAGAAATAATGGCGAATATACAAGTGATGAAGATGAAGACAATGACGTGAAAGAATTGGTTAAAACACAACTAATGAATTACATTACCACCGAAAGTAACAGAAATCGTTGTGAAAATTTTGGCGAATTTGAAAAAATGGATGATATCAAGTTAGAAAATTCAGCAAGTGGTCATGATGACAATGATTTTGGTATAATTACTGAAATTGTGAGCGAAAAGTACGAAAATATAGATGAGAATTGATGAAATCTATTTTTTTAACATTGTGTAGAATTTATGGCATTACAATTAACTTATTTGCGAAATTTTAACGAAATTCTCAGTGTAGTCCTTTATTGGAAAACAAATCAAGATTAATAATTCACGAGGCATATTTCATTGTTTAGTTCTTTGTGTATGAGTTTTGCTTTTGAAATAAAATGTACCGTTATAATACTTTGCTTTTCTATTCATGTAGTTTTTAACAAAAAAGCTTATTAAATATGTATTGAAAATCTGATAGGTTTTATTGCTATATTCATGTCATAGCTTTGTTATAATTCTGAAATCCAAGGAGCTTAATATAAGCTAATATGGCAGGAAAGGTAGTTGTTTTAAAGGAATATATTTTGAATACGTCATTTCATGGATATCGATTTGTTGCCGAAAGCGGCAGACACTGGACTGAAAGGTAAAAATGGAGACTTGTTTATTTCCTAGCACTCTATAAAAGCCTAGTAATATGTCAAAACCAATTATCGTCCAACATTCTATTCATGTACACTATTGTTTGACGGATGAAAATATGTGGGTGTACACATGCTCGTCTGTTATATTCTGATGAAAAATTTGCTGACATTTCGCCAAAATCATATTTGGCGTTCTCAAAAGGTACTAAGAAACTGAAAAAAATCATTTATACGTTGATATATCTTTATTTAGTAGAATTAAATTTTTAGAATAAATTTTAAATTCCTTACTCCTAGTCCACGATTTTGATTTTATATTCCCCTAATTTGTTGCCTAAAGTTACATTTAATTTTTCCCTAATCTATAACAACATTTTTCTCTACACTATTCCTTGAGATATTTCATTTTCTAAGATTTAGGGTCCTCTTCTTGCTGAATTAACACCTTTCTGAGCCTCTTTGTCCTGTTCTTTCTGTTTTCGTCATAGTTTGTTGCCTCTCTTAGTAATGGGTTCATGTGATTTTCCATTCTTGCTATCGCCTTCATAGCCCTCTTGATTATTTCTCTTTTCTCTTTTTTATTACATGAAATTCGTGTTCTAGATCTCCTGGATTGGTGTTTATTGAATTCGGATAACCGATGGTCAATTAATTGCCTTGTCCTGTTCTTTCTGTTTTTGTCATAGTTTGTTGCCTCTCTTAGTAATGGGTTCATGTGATTTTCCATTCTTGCTATCGCCTTCATAGCTCTCTTGATTATTTCTCTTTTCTCTTTTTTATTACATGAAATTCGTGTTCTAGATCTCCTGGCTTGGTGTTTATTGAATTCGGAGAACCGATGGTCAATTAATTGCCTTGTAATTAAGGGGATTATGGATTTGATGATTAATAGGGTTATTTAGATTTATTGATGATTTTGTTGTATCATTGATTTGATAAGGAATTATTGTTTTCCACGTCCGTGGGAATTTTAAAGCTTCCTCTATTCTATTTAGGGTGCCTCCGGTTTTAATCTCAGTGGCTTCTGTTAAGATTCTGATTTTGAAGTTTGTGATGTTGGCAAGTTCTTTACAGCTATGGAGGTCCTTTATGTCCTGTTTCTTCTTCATGTCTGAATAATGTGGGATGGTCTGTTTGTTTTTTGTTTACTTTATGTTCATCCCGGCGGGCGGATACTCGTCTTTATAATTTAGTACAGTCTCCACACGATATGCTCTGTGCTCCTTGGTTTCCTAATGGCATTTTGTCTTTTGGGTTGTCAAGAATTTTCCCTAGTGTTGTTTGTGGGTTTCATGTGGTCCGAATGTTGTGTTTCACGTGGACATTTGCCTATTCTGTACGTTGTACCTCCAATTTATGGTAAACAGACATGGGCCACATGGTCTAGGTCATTGTTTTTTTCCTTTTTCTGGCGTTGCAATAGTTTTAATGAAAACTAGTTCTTCTTTTCTTGTGTGCTGATCTGTCAAAAATATCGATATAAAAGTATTCGCTACCCCTTGGAGCTGTGTTCGGTAGTGATGTATTTCACGTAAATATCTTTTGGTACTTTTCTGTAGACCGTGAGAAGGAAGCTTACGTTATGTCTAGTTATGAGGGAATCTGTTGTGTTCTATTTTCAGGAAGGAAATTCTGATTTCCTGTGAAGCATTATAATAAAATATCATCAACATAGGTAACTCAGGGTTCTGGTTTTAATGCTGCCTTTGCTAAGGCTTTTTCTCCCAAATATGCCATATAAAATGGAAACTACTGGTAAGCAGAACTCATAGAAGCACCGTGTATTTATCTGTAAAAATGGCCCTTGAAGTAGAAACACGTGTTTTTGATACAGTGGTGGGACAATTCTATGATGTGGTGAGGCAGGTTTTCGTTCATAGCTATATTGTCCTGTACTTATTCGAGTGGTATGCTTGGGTAAAGAGATAGAAAAATGAGACGTTTTCTTCCAAGGTTATGTTTTTAATAATTTCTATGAAGTGATAAGAATTTTTAATGTAAGATTTTGCTGTTTCTACTATTGGTTACATGAATCAGTCCAGGTATTTCTATAGTTTTGGCGTTAGTGAGTTTATTGCGTTTACGTTGGGTCTGATATATAGGTATTCATTTCTTCTGGATTTGTGAGAATAATTTAATATCTTGTTCTATTATCTGATGATCGGATTTTATTTTTTAGTCGTTTTCTCTAGCTAGGCTGTTCTTGTATTCTTCAGTGCCCATCATAAGAGTAGCGTTTCCTTTGTTAGTTGGTAATATCGTCACTTGTTTGTTCTTTTGAGAAATCAATATTGCTGTTTGTTCTAATTTTAAGACATTGACTTTCGCCGGTTTGGCATTTTTTATGTTTTTTGTGACTTCCAAACGAATTTCTTCCGCCTTTCGCTCGTCCACGTAGTCTAATGCGGCTTCAATATGTGAAATTATTTCTTTCGTGGGCTTTGTTCTTGGAGCGATCACGAAATTGAACACTTTGTTCAATACCGCTTTCTCATGTAGAGTATCTCGGAAGAAATCTTGTAACCTATTCGTTTCGTGTTTTATTTTGTGTGGTATTTGGGCGAATGGTGGTGAAGTACCACATTTTTTCCACCAATACTTCTTTATTGTATGCTGTCTGTTTCTAAAGGCCAAAAACGACGATTTCTACAAGGTAGCATAATGTTGGATGTACTTTGTTTCTAAGGCGAATGTACAAGTCCAGCAGATTTTCCTCAATTTCGGCTTTTTCTTGTTTGACAAATGCATTTTTGCAATAGAGTTTTGCTTCCTCTGAACAGAATGCTTTTTGTCTGTCTGGTTGTTGTATGATATAACAATTTAGTGAATGTTTGTCATTTTTGCTGCATTGTATAAGAAAGGTGAGATCTCACATTTGATGAGGTCTTACATGTTAATATGTTCTATTTTATGCTCAATAGTTTCGGAGATATTCATATGGTACCAAATTCCAACTTTTCCATCCAGTACTGTCGGACAAAAAAACGGTAATAGACACCTAGATACAAGCGGAAACCTGTAAGGGTACTGAACCCTAAATAATATTTTAGTAACCTGTAATTTCCTAATCAGTAGAATTTGATAAATCTCTAAATTTCCACCTGTTGCTCTATGAGTAATTTTTAATTGACGACATCCTATAGACCTTGATTCATTGTAGAGTTTTTTGGTTGATTTGTTGTACTCTAAGTTGGACTGCTACATTCATTTTGATATTCTCGTCCTGGAGTGACTTCAAAAACAACTCCATAAGCTTCGTAGTGGATACGAACTACTTAGACTGGGATACCGATTTTCCAACTGTCGTTGTCTGTGAAACAGACAATGCGAAGAATATTGCTGAAGTGACAGATAGGTAAGTACATAAAATTATACTAATGCAAATAAAGGATGTTTATTTTAGCCTATTTGGTGATCCACATGACTACAATCTTGACGAGGTTGTCAAGGAACTGGTTTACTTTAGAGGATTCTCTTTTTATACTCTACAAACGTGTGGACCGAATACAACAAGAAATGAAAATTGTTTTATGAAGAACTTCTCATATTTTTCTGATGTAGTGAGCATTTGATTTCTAATTAGTCCATAGTTTGCAACCCCCTAAACTTCTGAAATTTCGTGAGTATTGTTTATCTCCAAAAAGTTGTACCTTTTCCCGAAAAACTAATTAAAGAATTCGTTGATTTATCCAATCCGTAGAGTGGACTAAAATCTACGGGTTGCACAAATCAACGAATCAGGTTTTCGGGAAAGGGTACAACTTTTTGGAAATATACAGTAATTTCGTGTAATTGTGGTGTTATTTCCCAAAAAGTGCTTAAATATTGACAGAATATGTCACAACTATCCTTCTTGAGTAGCTTCATTTTCTCCTTTTTATCACCTGACTTTTCACTTTAACTGTGACCTAATTGGATTAGAAAATTGAAAAATGTTGGGCTATCGCCTAGCTTTGCACACATGTCAAAATAACGAAGTTCTGTTGGTTTATAACTATATATCTGAAATTTGTAAGTTTTATAACTACTGGATTCCACACTGATGATTGGCCGACAAATATCATGGAACGTTTTCACGGTCGAATACCTTCGAAATGACCCATGAGATTCTTCGAACCATATGATTAGTGAATTACCACAATAATTAGTACATAACATGTTCAACATATCACAAAATTACAGCTGAGTATTCAGAAACTCATTTTCCCGAGATTTTTTTGCCGACTTACACCAGTTATTTTCGTGATATAACTTAATCTTCAAAGGAAATGTGATACCTTCCAATTTTGAGTCCATCTGGACAATAAACAAATCTTCTTCAGCTCAATGTAGGATTACATCAACCAAATGAACCAAGAGTGTTATGTAGTGTTGTGCCATCCGTCCTACATTATGAGGCCCCTATGTGAGGGCAAATGGAGTCCAGGTCTAGGCATCTTCTAATACAACAGTTCAAATGAAGCGCTTAACATAATCACTGGGCAACTTTTTGTTGATTTCAAAGTGCTGGAAATGGAGAGGCCCTATACACAGGGCACGGAAGGGAGAGCAAATAAGCAAGAAGAATATCGTGAACGGAGCCTGAACATTAGGCAGGCATTGTGAGAGTGTAATACAACGAAGGGCAAGTGGACAAACTAGATATTCAAGAAATGGGTTAGCCGTAAACCCAAACACAAATAACTAAACTCATCTATATATAAATAGGCAAACACAACACGATTAGGTACCATTTTCTCCTGTGTCTCCCAAGTGATTTTCTTCATTTTTGTTTTGTTAAGTAGCTACTGACGATCTTCAGTGCAGAATGCTAATATTGATTTATAATATTGGTTCATTCATTAATAAAATATAATAAAAATTCATTATTTACGTCCATAATGTCAACGCCAAACAACTGAATGTGCCGCCGCCGCCAGACTCAAAACACTGAGTAATTACATATAGAGGGACCAATACTGTTATATACTTAGAGCATGTACTTTTGGAAGTGGCATGTAAGCGTTGTTATTGTTTGGTGGTAAAGTAATCTTTGTATACTATAATTATACAGGGCGATTCCAGATATGTTGGAAATCATTTTTTTCGTGGGTGGCACATAAGCAGTTGCATATATAGGGTGTTTAGAGGGAGTAGAGTGCAATTAGCCCATTAGCGGTTGAATTTACAGGGTTCTTGGAATAGAAGGTGCAGTAGAATTACAGTTATACAGGGTGGTGCAAAAAATATTATATACAGGGTGGCGGAAATGGAAATGCAACATTTCGTACCCCATAAGCAGTTGTATATATAGGGAAGATGAAATATAGGGTGAAAGGAATTATAGATATACAGGATGATGATAAAAATGTTAGAAAAGGAAATGATTTATAGAGTAGCCCACGAAGAGTTCCATATATATGATAGGTCGGAGTAGAATTATAGTTACAGAAGATACAAAAAATTGAGGTTACTTAACCTGCCAGAGATATTGACACAATTGGTCGAATTTCGACAACTGGGCGACAACTAGTATTTTTAAATGTAAGACAACGCTGATTACACCTTTATTGCGATAGGTGTTAAGAGGAACGGGCGCTTCTGAAAATAGTGGTGGCATACGAAGTATATAGATTAGTAATTACGCTAAGAGTGTGGTGCCAACGCAATAAGAGGAGGAGAGTTTCGTTGATATATCTATGGTGGCCTTGGGACAGGATTTAGGAGGAAGCGGCAGTATATCATTTAGGAGTAGCCAAGGTTATATTCTAAGAAACGGTTCTAGTGATCTAGGGGGCAATAGAGGTGTTTGAGTGAATATGCGATTTCCTCGGTCGAAATCACACACACAGCATGTCGCGATTGAACAAAAGTGGGTGGACAGTTCGTAACAGAATGTCACCTCGTCAAAAATGGTATCTATATATCAATTTAGCTCTTAAATATTTAAACATATGTTTCAATAAATATTTATTTGGAGTTCAGTCCATTTTGGGTAGCGCAACTGAAGACAGATCCTCATAGTTTCATTGGACTTAAATCTCACAACAGAGTTTTGATAACTTTGGATCTACTATCGTCATCTGATAAAAAAACATACGTAAGCAGTTATTAATTTCTGAATGATTGTTGAAGTGGTCTTGGATTATTTTGTCGGTACATGGGATATTTATGTCCACAATTTTTCCTGCAACAGATAAGTTTTTGAAAGATAAAACTAGAACAAAGTATACTAGGCTAATTTTGAAAAATTGTATGTATAAATAGTGTTTGTTGTTTGTAAATTGTGTGATACTTATTTGTGTTTGAAGATGTTTCAACTTAAAATCGGGAGTTGCTATCATTTTCTTAATTTTTTGTTTTGACATACATTTTCTTTATGTAGGGCATTTTCAAAAACTCTATATCATTTTTTTTAAATGCCCTACAAACAAGAAAATCAATTCAATCAATTTTTTTTTGAAAATGCCCTACTACACTTTGTCGCACTGTTAAATTGCAAATACTCTCTGTTGCAGGAAAAACTGCTTTGCTATTGGTGTGCATGTTGAGAATGACTCTACTCTAACAAATGTTGATCTCCATGCAGCGTTTAGGTCAGAGAGGAAAGTGACATGCTAGAGTGTTCAGCATTTTCTTTTGGGGGGGGGGGGTAGGGGGTAGGCCCACACCTTTTTACTCTTTCTTCTCATTTCAAATAAATTGGGGGAGCTGTCAAAAGACGGCTCTGACTCTGCTTTCTTTAAAATTAATAAAATGTTCCGATTGCATATGAAAATACTTGGTTTTTGCGATCTGAAATGGAGTGTCCATATACGGCGTCGTAGTTGAAAAATCATGATATTGTATTTCGTGTAAATTATTTTTCTTTTGATTTTAAATTCTTATGATCTCTTGAAAACAGCTCTAAAGCAGGAGCAAAAACATCTAGATTTCCATAAATTTGGACGTTCTTCTCGGTTACATCATATACATACTAATGTTTCTAGGTACGAAACCCTTGTGACAAAATATTTAGCAAATGCGAATGGAATAAAGTATACTTCGATTGTTGCCAATATTTTAAACCTATGGATACAGAAATCGGAACATGTTATGCAATAAATTCTATTCAAATACGGTAAGTTTTGTGGAGAGTATTATTATCGGACAAATTAAATTAATTTGGTTACAATATTTTGTAGAGATAAAAACTCACCTACATTTCATATGAAATCCAATAAAAAAACTGGTCCAGGATCACTTAATCTGGAAATAAATGGATATGCCCAAGTAAGAATGTATTACTTCTATTTTTATCTGTTGTTCTAGTATTACGTATTTTCTTAAAATTATTGAAACACTTATTTTTTTATGAACAAGTTCTAAGTACAAATATTTTATTCAGAAATCACTAAAAGTGTTTAAGTTTAAAAAGAATTTAAAAATTAGGATATTCTAGTTGCAACCAGTTTTATCACAAAACTCTATTGATATATGTTATGAGAAAAATATTTATAATAACTATAGAAGGTTCAACAAATTACCAATTTACGCCATTTTACACTTAGAGCTTATACTTCGGAGGTGCCCTGCAATGCACAAATATCGTGGCAAGACTAAAGAGAGCGGGTAGCAGCGAAAGCAAGAAGCTATTTCACTCGACTGGGAGCTGCTTCCAATGAAATCCGTCTAGCTACATGCTCATTGACTGCTTCCACACATCAACATGATTCTCTTCATTGCCCTCTCTGTCTAGTGTTTTCACGATATTTGATCTGGAAACGGTGATAAGTTACCATTTACAACGACCTGACTGCCACACAGGTATCCGGTTGTGTATCTGTTAACTTGGAACAGACTTGTATTAAAACTGAAAATTTGTGTGTTTCCAGTTTGAAAAAAGAAATGCATTTTATAGCCTATATACAGGGTGTTTGAAAAAGAACTTCCTAGTTTTAATGAATCATAGAATCTGTAAAATGTGATATACACTATTCTAGTTTGTGGTGTTTGATTCAGCAACTGTCTAAGTTTTGTCTCCCTGCAGTTGGCAGACCTGCTTGACCTTGAGACGGCGCCAGGTGCGACTTGATGGTTGATCGTGTGATTGGTCCTTTCATTTTTGTAGAACGAACAATAAATGGAGACATTTACTACGACATGTTGACAGAGTATGTCTTTCCCCAAATGGAAGATATTGAGACGGAAAAAGGGCTTGTGTTTTTCCAACAAGATGGCGCTCCTCCTCATTACAGTAACCATGTGCGCGCGGCTCTAGACACTCGCTTTCCGGGAAGGTGGATAGGGAGAGCTGGCCCAATTGCTTGGCCACGACGAAGCCAGGACTTAACCCGTCTGGACTTTTTCTTTTGAGGACACATAAAAAATTTTGTGTACAGTGAAAAAATCCGAGACATTAACCATTTACGGGAAAGAATCGTCACGGCGGTTGGGACAGTTACACCTGATATGTTGGTGAATACATGGCGAGAATTTGAATATCGTCTCGACGTATGCAGGGCAACAAATGGATCCCATATTGAAGTGTACTGATGTTAAACAAAACTCGAAGGTTCTCTCTTTCACTGTATGTACTTGTTGATGTAGTTTTTCATTAATTTACACATTAAATTTATACCTAAAACTAGCGAGTACTTTTTCAAACACCCTGTATTGAGAGAGGTTGAAGGCTATCCAAGGTAACCGGTAGACGGCGCTGAGAGTTTTTGTATGATATGTGGTTAACTCGAGTGTGTTAGTCAGCGTCTAACTTCTAAACAACTTGACTAATTGAGGTTATATTTATATAACATATCTGTTTTGTTGAAACGATAGTTCACAGGCACGGTAGAATCTGATAGATGACGCTATAAGAATGTCAGTGATCATATAACTATTAGATATATTTGTTTCAGTGAAACGGTAATTTATAATTATGCTAAGATTCGACAGGTGGCGCTGTATGGACATTAGTGATCATGTAACTTTTGAACTGCTTTGACCGATTGAAGTCTTATTCACACAATGTATTTACTGTGACGTATCGACGGTCCGTTGCCATACTATAATTCATTAGATGGCTCTGTTATCAAATTATTGATAGAGAACCACTTTTGTCGGGCCAAGGACAAAGAAGTGTCTTCGGGGGCAAGGGCTTCTGCATTTCCAAGAATAGAATAATGTCTGCCGCGCCAGGAGCAGATCGACGTCTGGCGTGTGTCGGTTTATATTTTCATAAAAATTGTGAAAAAAGTTGCGTATCTAACAGTATTAATTAACTTATATGTACCGCATTTCACCAGACCCACTTAAGCAAGAGAATATTTTCGAAAATGTTAACCCACTTCAAAAAAGGAGGAGATTCTCAATTTATGTATGCTCAGTGATTGTACCAAAAGGACTACATAACTTTGGATAGTTTAGGCTGGATTCTGTTATGAAGGATCCCGAAGTGGTATAATATTTTTTTAATAACATGACATTTACATTTTTTCAGAAAATCTGAGAAAATATACTGTTATGTTTGGCTAAGGTGAGAAGCAAATTTTGTATTTCGAAATGTAAAAAAAATATTAAAAATAGATATTAATTCCATCAAGCTAAATGTTAACTATCGGACTTCAAGATGGAGATTTTCAATTCGTCTGGATATACCATGTTTCTTCATAACTTGAAATCAAATTGAAGACTTTTTAAATTAATTGTATTTAGGGTAAAAGATTTCTTCATAAAAAGATCTGTATGGTCTGAAATCTAAAGTGAATTCTTAATTTTTTATGTTTCTTAAGAAATATGAGTTTTGCTCAAAAGTGAAGTATCTTTATTCTTGGTAATATCGAAAAGTGTTAATTATGAAGTTAATGAAAATCTGCATCAAATTATGCTTCGTGACAATAAATTGTAAAACAAATATTTTTAAAAAATCAGGTAAAAACCCTGATTTTCAAGTTAATGATAAATTAACAAACTTCAAAATAGATTGAGATTCTCAATTCCCCCAGATATACAGTAAGTCTACTTAACTTTCTTAACACATAAAAATATTTAGAAAAAAAGTATGAATGTTGCTTAAAAGTAAAATATTAATTAATTAGATTTAGAAACTGCATTCAATGATAACACTAAAAATGGTTAAATAAATATATATTTTTAAAAAGGTAAAAATGTAAAAAATAATATTTCTCTGCAACAATAAAATAATTATTTGAAGTCTAAGAATATTTTCTAAGTTCTACTTTACACCAACTTCAAAATGACTATTTAATTATAGCACAAAAATATTATTTTTTGTTTTTTACTTAAGTAACTTTTGTGTTTTTTAAGTCGGTTTTAATTTTTTATGTATTTATTTATAACTGAATTGTTGGAAATATACGTTACTTATAAAAATTAGGTTTACGTCTTCCAGGTATTAAAGTTTAAGGGGTTCAGTAAGGGTAACAGCAAGAAATATTTGTTTCTTTAATTCTTTTTGCTGTTAGTTGGTACATTATACTACTAGCAAAGTTGTCAATCTTTACATTTCAAATAATCAAAATTTATAAATTTTCTGTTCTGAATATCCGTCTTGTTGTGCCAACAGAGACCATTGCAAAGTTTACCTTGCCCACGTCAAATACATATATACATCACAATTTATCGCTCACATTGGTTTCAGATATATACATTTGGTCGTCAGGACGTACCATCTTTGGCGACTAACCCCAATGAATTTCTGCAAGTTACGCCTGGTATACAATATGAAAGGCACTTCTCCGTCAAAGAAATTGAGAATGAGCCAGAAGTTAGTGTTCAGTTCTTTTGCAATTCAAAATAAATTCGTAATAGTTTATGAACATCTGTTTTTAGGTAAAAGATGTAAGTTTTGAACAAAGAAAGTGTCGTTTCAATGAGGAAACAGATTTAGACGTCCACAATTATTACAGCTTCAGTGCCTGTGGAGTTCAGTGCAGGAAAAACGTCCAGTTGCAAAAGTGTGGTTGCATACACCATCTCAAGCCAAACACTCGTAAGACGTTTTAATCGAATGTCGTCCATCTCAATCAATGGGGACCATCAAACAAAACATAACATTTCAACAAAACTAAAGTATGATAAAACATTTTTGATAGATTTCAAAATTGAATTTAAATCTACTGAACAATGGTTGTTAGGAAAAAATTTCCAAATGAAATATTAATTTGAAGACGCGAGATGTAAAAGATCGACATCTAGAATTTTCGGGGAAACTAGCACATATAGGTTCCGAATCTGGAGCCGTTCCATGTAACTGCTGTTACCCGTAATTCCTAGGTTAGAATGTCACGATGGAATTTTCAGGTTAACTTCACCTGTCAGAGATATTGAAAGCTCTCTTCGAAGTGTCATTCTTTTGGCACTTCGCTTTTTTTTACTTTTTGTATAAAATATAGGGTAATTTTTCTTTGATTACTACTTACAGCTATATAAACATTTTCATGATCTAGTTTGTCATGCATCGAAATGGGTTTTCTTATGTTCCTTATCCAGTCTTAACAATACTTTCTATCTCCTGCTATAGTTTGATCTTACCATCTTACCTATAGTTTTCCCTGCCTTTATAGCCATTTGAGTACTACCCCTTTAGCATTAGTAGAAGTTTCTTGAAATTCTCTTGACTTGATCTAGACTAAGCAACAACAGTACTGAGAGAAAAATCTTGAACAACTACTTCAGTTTGAGGCAGAACTGAATCATTAATAAAGTGCTTCAGAAAATTTGCTGGGGTTTAATGAAAAAAATTCAAAGTCAGATTGCCACTTCTTTACTAAAGCTACAGATTAGTATCTTTCGGGAAGTCTAGTCTTAAGGAAGATGTCACGCACAACTGCTCATTATCTGTCCTGAGTTATCCACATAATATCTAAGGGCTTGCATTCGATGTAATATAGGCGAATATTACGAATGTTTGTGAATTTTGTTCTGTTTACCTATGATTCTTCTGCTCATGGTTTGTCACATAACTTTTAATGTTTTACAAATATTCAGACAGTAAATTTTCGTTTTTCCATTTGTCCTCAGAATACTGTTATACTACTCCAGCTGGACTATCATTCTCGAGCTAGGAGAAATGTACACTGATTGTTTTCTGAATGATATTTGTGGCATATTTTTCAACGTTTAAGAACTTCTTGGGAAATAATACCACAGTTACGAAAATTGCTGTATATTCCAAAGATTTCGGGGTCTAGGTCAGACCCCGTTGTCAATGGTTAAGAAACTACGATAAAAAATGCACAATTCTAAGTAGTAAAATTAAAATATTTGACAATTTGTATTATTTGATTTCTGACGTAACTAAGAGAATTTTATTTGTAATATACAGGGTAGCACAGAAACTTCTAAAGATCATATAATCATAAAGTTCCTTTCAAATTAGAAGAACTTGAAAGGGAGATCTTCAGAATTTTATGTAGCGCTCCTAGGTGCGACTTTCTTATAAGATAGTGCTTTCGCCAAAAATGCGACCAAAGAATTTTGTTGATTCAGTGGAACCATTAAAATCATAAGGGAAAACCTATGAAAAACCTTATGAACTATCCCGATATTGGGTTGTTCACAAGGACATTGCCATTAGAAATTTCTTCCCTAATCATCGGCAACCAGGAATTCTACGAAGGTAGTTTTCTTTTGGTGTTGTGTTCTTCTTTGTGTAATATAACTGAAATTTGAAACTGTATTTTATGATAAGGTCGCAAGTATGTTCACAAATTTTGGATTTTTCAAACTGTCGTTTTTTATGTAATTTTTGTGTTCGTTTATTCGAACATTTAGAGGCCTAGAAGATTCTCCAATATAGAATTTATTATATTCACAAGGGATTTTATAAATGCAATTTTTTTGTATTTTGAGTTGTGTTTTTTGCTTTGGTTTTTGATATAATTGATTTTAGTGTATTTCTTGTTTTAAATGATATTTTGATATTACATCTGTTTCCCACTCTTTTTAGTCTTTCTGATAGACCCTGTATGTATGGTATAGTTATTGTATTAATGTGATTATTGGGAGTTAGTGTTTTGCTTGGTGAAGTTTGATGTTGGTTGTTAGATATTGTTTGGTATTCGATTTTGTTTAAGTCGTTATTAATAATTTTTTTGGGTAATGATTGGCAGAAAGTATATTTTTTATAAACGATGTTTCTTCATTGAATTTATTGATGTTAGAACAGTTGGTTTTTGCTCTGTCATATAGAAATTTGATGATACCTCTTTTTACAGAATTTAGATTATAACATAACATTATTACATTGCACCTAGGAGTGCCACATAAAATTATAAAGATCTCCCTTTCAAGTTCTTCTAATTTGAAAGGAACTTTATGATTATATGATCTTTAGAAGTTTCTGTGCTGCCCTGTATATTACAAAGAAAATTTTCTTAGTTACGTCTGAAATCAAATAATCCATATTGTCAAATATTTTAATTTTACATCTTAAAATTGTGCCTTTTTCATCGTAGTTTCTTAACCATTGACAACGGGGTTTCTGACCTAGACCCCGAAACGTTTGGGATATACAGCAATTTTCGTAACTGTGGTGATATTTCCCAAGAAGTACTTAAACAATGTCCACTGATGTTATACATCTATCAGCAGCGCATGCATGCTCGCTTCCCAGCTCGTTATAAAACAGATCATTTTCTTCAGGAGCTTTTTTAAGGATCTTGAACGGTACAGTCTGATCACAGTTAAAAATATGTTTAGAAACGAATTTAAGTTTGGTTATAAAAACATCTAAGTGACTGATCAGGAGTGAACTTTTATTTTGTTACAAATTTTCCTTTCTGATAGCTCCTGGCTGTCGAACAAATTTTTGATGTCTTAAGAAAGCATTACAGTGAGTCAAAAGTACCCATTCATGAATAACTGTCAAAATTATGCTTTATTAATATTTCTGTTTTTAAATATGTGATCTGTTCTGTTAGGACCTTTTCAACATCCAAAACGTAGTTCGGTATAAAAGTTTTCTTTAACAGCTTTGAGTGATAAATGGTATTTTCCGAACATTAGCAGGTAGCTCTTTTAATTACCCAATAAAGCATATAGTAAAACCTTATACGAAATATAAGATGGGTGGGGACAACAATGGTCATGTGAATTGCTACAACATTGCTGGCCGGTTCTCGCATCCATTTTTCAAATTCTGCTGCTTGGGGTCTTTTTCCATGTATTTGGTAATCACCTACACTTCCGCTTTCGATGATCTTTTTATATGTTGTCTTTTTGTTTTTTGTGTTTATTTGTTTGTTCCAATGTATTGGATGCAATGTCCTTGAGGCTCATTTAACTTTGGCTATTTAGATTGTTATATCCTTTTGATCTCTTCCATCTGTACCTATTATTTGCATTTGTTTATCACGTTGTTAAGGCGCCATACATGTATATCCTAAACAGAGCTGGATATAGTAAACAACCTCAATTTAAGTCCTTTAGTAGTGTGTTTAAAAGAACTTTCAAAATGACCGTCTTAGAGATATAGATACTTTGAATTCCTTATACAGGCAGGCCTATATTGTACTTGCTATTGATACTACTCTGATCAAGGATTTAAAAAAAAAAAATTATGCTGTCCCGAGTCATGACCCTCTTAGAGATACAGGTACTTTGAATTCCTTATACAGACAGGCTTATATTGTACTTGCTATTGATACCACTCTGATCAAGGATTTTCTTAATTTTTTTATGCTGTCCCGACTCATAAGCCTTCTGAATGTTAAACGCAATTTCTGATTTTTTCCTACGTACTTTTCCAAAAAAATGATCAGTAGTGGTAAGGTTTGGCCATTGAAAATGATTATATTTTATATTTTTATTAACTAAAATAGGCGAATATATGTTTTACCTAACCATTGGGGGATAGGACTGGACATTCGAGTAACTCCCATTATACGTCAGTACATGGAAAAAAATCCTGTATGTATTTATTTTGTAATTATATTTCTTGTAGCAAACCATTTGCACTGTAACATAGATGGCATTAATTGCCTGTCTAAATACTATAACGAATTGTCTGTCTTAAAAGCTCCATGGTCCAACAAAACAGGCCTAGTTTGCCATTGTTTGCCCAGCTGCACAGAAATTGAACTCAGTATCATAAGAGATGAGAAAGAAAGGTAAGCAAATGTTGTATGTTTAATACGTTAAGAAATGTTCCATTATTTACAATTTTTTGTATTTATTATGCTTGTCTATTTATAGTAATTGCTGTTCTCCCGTAACTCCTAGGTTAGAATGTCACGAAAAAATTTTCAGGTTACTTCACCTGTCAGAGATATTGAATACTCTCTTCGAGGTGTTATTCTTTTCTAAACAATATATATCAAATATATTGTCTTGCGTACAAAAAATGACACCTGGAAGAGAGTATTTATCTATTTATATCATTACGTAGTTTTTGAAAATCGATATTTCTATATGTGATTAACATCACTTGGCTACCTAGCATGGCTTCCTATTGTCTAGTTTATAGTCGGCGGTTTACTTCTTTATTGCAGTATTAAAGTGGACTATGCCCTAGTAGAACTTAAAATGGACAGATTGCCTACAGAGAGATTCAAAAGATACATAGTCAAAGGGAAACTGGATCTAGTAGGTAAGGTTTTATGATTTTATTTCGATAATTTTCTTTATTTATATTTAATTATCCGGGAAAGCATACGTTCTTTAGTACGACTCAAATTTGAATTTCGCAGACATTTGATCAACTTGGCATTGTCAATGGGTTACTCACCGTGACAAGTTCTCACATATACTAACCCTGTAATTAGAAGAGATTCATAAGATGAATGAAAAAAAAGCCAGCAGTGATGGATAAAAAGACAAGGCACATGGCGAAGATGGCATAGTAAAAGAAAGCAAAATAAAGGAAGAAAAAACCTCACAAAGGCATTAAAAACTTTATTTAGCAAATGTTTCACTGGCGGATCCAGGGAGGTCTAAGGACTGAATCCCTCCCTTCCAAAAAACCTGCGTGATTGGTGTTTATTGTGCTAAAATCAACCATCAGTGACGTCAAACCCCCCCTTCCCGCCAAAACGAGATCAATCCCTCCTCAAATGACAATACTGGATCAGCTCCTGAAATGTTTCATTGGAGAGATTGCACCTTCTCAATGGAGAAGGCTAATAGAGCCATTCGCCCTAATACAGGATATGAGAGAGAGGGGGGGAGAAAAGTATTCTTGATTTCTCATTTACCTCATTTAGTGAAAACCTCAAATTCATTTTTGTATTGACACAAGAAATATGTTTTTTCAGTATCCATGGGAGGAGCTACAGCTTTATTTCTTGGAGCAAGTATTCTAAGTTTCGTGGAGATCTTCTATTACTTTATCGTAAAGCCTTTGATTGACGTGGAATCTATCTAACAATCACCATAAAAAATTATGAGTAAATAAATATACTAAAAATGAATTAATGATAAATGTTATTAGAATAGAAATCATTATGCATGAAAAATAAAGTCTGTTGAACGTGTAATACTATTTAAAATAAATTTTGCAAATATTTCAATAAATATATCATTATCGTGCAGTAAATTTATTTTCAATGGCAACAAGAGGCTCATCGACGTAACAATTCTATAATCAATTGTTGACATTTTTTAAGAACATTTTGAAGTTATCTAAATCATATGCAATTTTCAATGCATGGCATAGAATTTTTTTAATGCGATAATCAAATAACTATGCTTACAGTATTGATGTTATGTGGCCGTTAATTTCTGATAGAAAACGTTCAGAATCGGACTAAGAGTTATTTTCTATTAACGTTCGTAAATATATTAATATTTATTGTAGTCATATTGAGCTAATAGATGGAGAACTAGGGGCAAAAATAAAACACTAAATTAATATCAAATTAGCTCTTTGGCTACTTCGCCAAACTGATGAGACACTGAAAGGTCGAAAGCTGACCGTAACAAAATGGGATCGACACATATTGCAAGGTTATGGTGAAACCTTCAGATTGGGCCCAGTTTCGTAACTTCTAAATCAAAAGTCAAATGCAAAACCATGGGTAACGGATCCACAAACATCAAACTTCGATGGTGGTAACCGATCCTTTATGGACAAGCAAAAGACAAGAGATCAAAACGCGACGAAAAGTGTTCATGACTAGAAAACCAGTCAAGTTCGTTTTCGGACCTTGTTTAGACTTCAGTTTGTCATCTTCAGTCAAGGAAAGTACCCTGAGACAAATTGGAAATTCTTTTCTGAGAAGTTAATCTACAGAACACTTTGGAAACAACGAACATCAAAATTCAAATTGGAGTTGATGTTTGGCGAAGTAGCCAAAGAGCTCATTTGATATTAATTTATCTTGTTAGTTCAAGACGTAGTTCTACAGGCAAAGAGTAAAGTTTGCTCAAATTGTCAAAGTGCAAAGACAAATTTTGGCTGCACCAACCAACATCTGCCAAGTTCTATAAATTGGAAGAGCGCATCGACTCGAATTGTTTGTTTTTTTTTCCAAAATGTTCCATAAAATACTAAACCTAGTTTTTGACAGTTGGTTGGTTATTTTGTGGCCTTCACAATGAGCATTTAATCAGCCTCGTCTTAGGGGTGGTGCACAATTAAGTGCGTCTGAGTAAAACTCACCCTCCTATGTATGAGCTTGAACATTACAAAAACATAAAAAAGAACTAAAATTATTCTCCTGGGATAGTCACTTTTGAACTAGCTAAAGTTAACAACCATGTCATGCTAGTAACTTCTCAAGTATCTCTTACTTTACTAGGATTTCTATATCTAACTATACTGACCGGCATTAAATTCCAATATTTTTTTTTGTTTTTGGGTCAATTTTATGAATCCTTTCAGCAAAATGAAGATATATCTTGTACGTTTTACAACAAATTTTATATATATTTTTTAATCCAATGTTTGGAAGTTTTGACGATTTGAAAATAATAATAAGATGCACCTTTTTCAAATAGTTTAGTTTTTTTTTTTGTTCCAT
Organism: Octodonta nipae; assembly: GCA_034190945.1. NCBI lineage: Eukaryota > Metazoa > Arthropoda > Insecta > Coleoptera > Chrysomelidae > Octodonta > Octodonta nipae. Next base: position 107,449,968 of record CM067221.1, on the reverse strand, counting down.
TTCGATAGTTTTTTGGAAATATGCTTTTTAAGGGTAAAAAACGGTTAATCTCAATTTCCGGAAAAACTACAACTCCTATGGAAAAAACTTAAATAGCAAAGTTGTAGGTAAAAAAATATCTACAACTTTTGTGTTTTCATTTTTTTTACATAGCCTTAATATTTATGAGACATATTTACAAAAACAAGTTATTGGTTTTTTATTTTTTATCTTTTACAAAAAAAATTATGAAATTTGGTGAAAACTTACCTTTTATGTACCAAACACACTGTAATTTTTTTTATTTAAAATATTTATTGTTTCACCTTATTTTGATCGAAAAAGAACCCTAATTTTCAATCGAAAATTATCACGTCAAAATATCTGCTTTTTCAAAAAGTCGGTGGACTTTTTGTTCATTGAAATCTCTACTTTCTGATGTTAAACAAAATATATACATTACTATGCTAAATGTCAGAAAATTAAGTTAATAAAGTTCTATTTAATAAGACACCTACAATATTTTGAGAAAGTTAATGAATCTTTTTTAGTTTATATGCATAGATGCCTATTTATTGTTATTTTAAGATTATATACCTGAGTGATCTACGGAAAATTTTAGCCCATGAAAAGATTTTTCATAGAGAAGTTAGGAAAGGGCTAGAAGGGTATGGGCCTTACTACTTAATTTTCGGATTGGAATTTCTTTGCATTTTTTTCAACGAACAAAAAACAAGACATTTTGACGTGAGCATTTTCTATTGCTTTTTCGATATTAAGTCAAATAGTGAGAAAATATATATTTAAAATAAAAAAATTACAGTGTGTTTGGGACATGAAAAGGGAGGTTGTCACCAAATTTCGTGATTTTTTTTGTAAAAGAAAAATTTTTCACATAAATTTTGAGGTTATGTAAAAAACTGTAAACACAGGAGTTATAGATATTTTTATTACCTACAACTTTGCCATTTAATTTTTTTCCATAGGACTTGTAGTTTTGCCGAAAAATCGAGATAAACCGTTTTTTAACCTTAAAAATTGATTAGACACGGTTTCTGTTTTTATTTTAACCCAGTTGAAGTCGGTTCTTTTTTAATATAAATTATTTATTTATTTCAACGTTTTTATTCGCGACTTTTACAAAAAGATTCTTATGCCCGGCGTTCAGATTCAGGTCACCCAGAAAATCGTCAATGTCAAAAATACCAAAAATATAAAAAATGCCAGAAAATTCAAAAATGTCAATAAGGTTAATAAGATGACAACACCTGTAAATTAAAAATCACAATATCTATGTTGAAAATTCCACGTCAAATATTAAATCCCAAAATAATGATTTTTAGAAGCCGTTGTTGGCCTATAAATTTCGCTCATGAATGATTTATGTGAAAATGATTTTCACAAAAAAATCTAAAAATGTGCGGGATGTGAAAATTACCAAATTCAAAAATATTTAAGATGAATACTTAAAAAATATTGTCCGATAACGATTCGTGTTAAGGAATCGATAGGTCACATCAAACAGATAAGTATCACTCAAAATACATCCAAACATATAATACAGATAAACTAGTTGGCAAATTCGTAGACCTACTTTCTCACAGTTAATTCTGCGAGAGAGTTTTTTCTATAACTAGGCAACTAGTTTTCCGGGCTGTTTCCACAAACTGCTCCTTGATTTTCAGAAACCATTGTGAATAGAGAAAACCCAATGAACATCCAAAATAATAAATAAGTCAAATACACCACCAAGCTGGGCCAGGCCATCTAGTATATAGTAATTTAACTGATAAAAAGTGAAATTTTCTCTATCAGTAGATTGTTTTTTTTAACCATATGAAATCTAGAAGACTCCGAAGACTGAAAATCGAGGGTCATTCTTTGATTCTCTTAATTGTGACCCTTTTCAGTATTTTACAAACTTTTAAATGCAAAACAATTTTTTGACAAAACGATTTGTCGGTTATCTCTTGTTTCCTTATATGAGCCGGACAAATAGTTATTATTTCCTAGCTTAACCATCTGGCGCCTTTCAGTATACCAACAAAATAGTGAAATATATTTTACAATTATTATTATTAGTTGATAATTCTCCCTAACTCCTGCCCTGATTTTTAAACAAATACAAGTCATAAAATTATTTCGAACGCATTTTTTAAATTTCATGGTTTGATATAAAACTTGAGACGGTATTACTTCTGTATTAGTGCAATTGGTAGGCTAACTGCAAATCCAGTTAGCTAAAATGGAATCTCCATTAACACTCTCCTGTTTCATCTTATTACTTACTTCGGCATACACAGGTAAGAATATGACAATTAATTTTTACATTTATTTTTTTCAAAATTTCCGTGTAGTTTTATTGAACTGTATATTGACTGTTCAATAATGCAGGGCTAATATTTTAGGGATATTGATTTTTCCTCAACGGTTATTTTTTTTGCTACAGCGTAGCGTCGAATATTTTTTCAATTAATTTGAAAGCAGACTTATTAATGCACTTTCCTAATTTAACTTTTTTGAAATCGGTTTCCGTGTCCTTTAATGTATTCATTCTACAATTTTTAGTGATGTAATGACTAAATTTATTATAAAAAATTAAGATTTTTTACTTTTAAGCAAAATTTATATTTGTTGACAAACCTCGTATACAGTTGGAAAGGTGTCATGTCATGATTGTTTAACTGACATTTATTTTGATTTCATTCCAATCAAATAATAATAATACTACAGCCTCCACAAAAGTATACTAAAAAGGAAGTCGGTTAAAAAGTTTTTCCGGATTTTCTAAAAAACTGTTAAGCTGTGTCCCACGTGAACGCGATATGCGCGTTGCGGACGGTGCGATACGTCAATGTGACAATTAAAAATTGCAACTGCAACATGTTTACATGGGACACGGCCCTAAACCTTGAAAAAAATATGTTACCCCTTCGGAATTCCCCTTAACAGAATCTAGGTTAAACGATCCAAATTCCTTCCGCCAGTTTCAAGTGACGCATTTATACAGATGAAATAAAAACCACGTGTCTTACTTATTAAAATTTGCTGTTGCTCCACCATAGATGTCTTTACAAATATGTCCCAAGAGATTTTAAAAAAGGTTACTTTTCATTGACATTTTTCGAGTAATACATATATCTACTTAGTGTTCTGTGGGTAAATTCCGGTATTACCACATATTAATTCTGTGGTATTACCTACATAGGTCACCTAACTCAATTAATTTTTTAATACATCCTAAGTGTAGTTATCAAAGAATAACACAACAACGTATAAAAGAATACGTGAAAAGAAATTACTTTAGAAAACATTTTAATAATTGTCATGAAAAGTGAGGGGTATTACTAATGCATAATTGTTGATTTTTTTCCCTTTATAATTGTTAGAAGTGACCACCTACAATTAATATGAACACTTTTCTGGAAATAACACCTTGAAAGTCTGTATATTTCTGTATATTTCAAAAGGCCAAACGTTTCAAAGTCTAATCAAACCTCGTTATCAATGGTATTAATACAAATTGAATTATATATTAACAAATGAAAAAATTAAGAGGGGATTCGCAATGACAAATATCGTAATACATTTGACTATGAACACTTTTGTACCTTTTTGTATCCACCTACGCACTAGTTGAAAATTTCCGGGATTATTACGAATTGATTCACTCTCTCAAATTTTCTTCACTCATGGACAACAATATAAGGAAACTTATAGAAAGTAAACATTAATATTAAAAAGCATTTATTTATAACAATAAAAACGTTTTAGGGGGATTTTAAATAAAATGTTTAACAAAAAGTTACAATATACGAAAAATAAATAACTGAAAACAACTACTTTTCGAAAAATTTAACCGATTTCAAAACAAAAGGTTCTCAATTCGTCTGTATGTGTTATTACTGGAAACCGACTCAAGGAATCTGGATCCTTTAAACTGGATTTGGTTAAGGGCGATCTCGAAGTAGTCGCATATTTTTTTCAAGAACATGGGTTATACCGTTTTTTAGAAAATCGGTAAAAACTTTTTAACATTTCGTGGAGGGGACAGTATTAAAAAATGAAACGTTTATGTTTGCAACGGGGGGTGTAATATATTTAAAATAGATTAGAATTAAATCAAAATTAATGTCAGTTAACCAATTCAAGTTTTTTATTTTTTCATATATACAGTGTGTCTTTATAAGTTAGAATCAGATCATGTTGAGAGAAAAAGTTATTCTATTTAAAAAATCAAAACGTCTGACAATTAACAGACCTAAAATAGTTGAAGATTCTCAAATCGTTTAGAATAGTAGGTCTACCTAAGTTAAAATCATATGCCAAAACTTTCTGTATACTATTACTCTGATTTATTCAACCGTAAACAAGATTTGTCAAAATAACGAATGATACTTAAAAGTAAAATTTTTAGCAATATTGAAAAAGTTAATTAGATTTTAAAACTGTCTCCAACTAAGTTATCACTAAAAATTGTAAAATAAATATATTTAAAAAAAAAACAAGGACTGACTTTAAAAAACAGAGAACTTACCTAAGAAGTGAAAAATATTTTTTCTGCAACAAATAAATATTTGTTTGACAAGTTAAACCGAAAATAACTTGGGAACTACATATATGAGTTGAACTTTTGCATCTTTACTGTTCAACTTGGCACCTTCTTCAGAAAAAATAATTATTTTTTCAATCAAAAATAATTTTTAATATTTCGTTAAGTTCCTTTTTTGCAGTCACTTTTTATTTCTAGTCCTGTTGTAATTGTTGTAACAGATAACAAAGACAATTATTGTCAGTTGTATTCATTATTTTATTAATATAAATTAAATAAAGATTTTAATTCTGTAATTATTTTCAGGAGCTCATTCGGCATTCGAGACAAGAGCATCAGTGTCGAAGTCATGTTCGCTGAAATGTGTCTGTAAGTAAGCAACAACATTTGAAAAAACAAATGAAAAATTAATCTTTTTTTTTGTTTCAGCTATCAGTAAGTTCAAAATAGCATTATTACTCTAATTTTGAATTCAGTGTAAAACCAGTTGCAATCATTTGCTCTGGAAAATTGCCAAAACGAAGAAATCTGAGAATGCCGTAGTATGTTTGGCATCTACACCAAACCTTTATTTTTAGCACTCTATGACTTTCAACCACCGATAAGTAAAACAAACTTAACCCTTGATTGATACCATATTTTTGACGAATGTTATTGATATCATGGGGTTACTTTTCGGATTTAATAAGAACTGATAATAATGACAAATAAATTTACATTTAATATTGGAAAGTTTTTCGAGGAGGTTTTTGATTATTTTGCCTATTTATACGGGTTTTCTCTTCTCACTTTTTGCTTTGTCGCTAAAGAAATTCTGACAGATATCTAAATTATAATCTACTATATTCTTATATATAAATAGAGTTTAGTATATTGTGTGTTACTTATCTGACGTTAAAAAATTTTGACAGTAAAAATTTGGCGCTTGGTGATCTTTTCATACTGAGGATACAGCTTTTTGCTCATCTAGCACTAGATATGTCCATTCCAAATCTAGGTCAATTTAAGGTTAGCTAGCTCAAGTTTTCTCTTTTTTAAATTTTTTTCTGACAACAAGAACGTTGTGTAATTCCATCTGGAAATGTTATATTGGTGTTATTTTTTTATTACTTGTAAAGGTCTTAAAAACTCACCGACAGATGTATGGCCACAATCACATACAGCACTGTACACACAAATTTCAGAATCCTGAGTTGCGTTAAATGTGTCAGGATAAGGCATAATTTATGATTTCTTTTAAAAGCCGTTTTAATATTATATTTATTTCCTAAACGATTTTTTTTTTCAGAAACTAGTAGTGTGCTGGTTGTTTGTTCTGTTATATTGTTAGGACTTTCGTTACAGTATTCGAGTAACTAGAATGAAAGCAGAAGGCTACAACAATTATGCGAACCGACCTGAAGAGGCCAGATGTGACTCTACCGAAACGTGATCATTTTACCATCGATCTCGGCAGTGATCAGTTATCAACTACGCGGATGAATTCCCGGAAACCACCTAACACACACACACACACACACACACACACACACATATATATATATATATATATATATATATATATATATATATGTGTGTGTGTGTGTGTGTGTGTTCTGAGAGGCTTCCGCGGTCATTATTATGAACTAAGCTAGATTCCGGGTGAGAACCGCGTCTGAATTTATTAAATACTCGACGTTTCGACTCCTGCTTTGGAGCCATTATCAAGAGACAAAAAATGGAAAAGAGATTCAGAGTCTAGATCGAACTCGGGCCCTCTACCTGCCTACTCCCCAAGAGTCACTAGGTAACTGAACTCACAGATCACCACTGAACTGAAGGTAAATCTGCGCTGCTTCTTTTATTTATAGTTATCGGTCGATTAGGAGGGGATGTCGCGTGATGAAGGGGCTGTGCGATGATTGGTTGGGTGTTGGTGGGCGTGTCTGGTCTGTTTAATCTGGCAATTACGGAGGTCCAAGCTGTGGAAAGGCGAGTGCTGTCATCGCCTCTATTTAGACAGAGAGGTCTTTTCTCTATTTCGATGGCTTCGTGAATAACTAGAAACGAAAGCAGAAGGCTACGAGAATTATGCGAACCGAGCTGAAGACGGCAGATGTGACTCTGCCGAAACGTCGTCATTTTACTATCGATCCCGGCAGGGATCAGTTATCAACTACGCGGATGAATTCCCGGAAACCACCTAAAACATATATATATATATATATATATATATATATATATATATATATATATATATATATATATATGTAGCTCTCTTGATGGTCCGGGTGTTCGTCCCTTGAAAGTTTTGTTCCTGTAAAGGAACGGTCGCCTGACGTTTCGCCAAAATCTCACTTGGCATTTTCTTCTTCCAACACGAAGGGTGGCTGCAGGTTCGGACCTTTCCGGACTACTTCGTATCCGAGATCGTCGGCTAGGTCGTTCTCCGCTTGGTCTGCTCTCCGTACGGAGATATATATATATATATATATATATATATATATATATATATATATATTCACACAAGAAACAAGATGTAAATTATCATCTTGTTAAATTGTTGAGGTTACTTGGGATAATGGCATTCACATTAATTTGCTCTCAGTTTAGTCAGTTTAGACCAATTAAGCTTCAATTAAACGACAAATGTGCCTCGATATACGATTTTGAACAAAAAAGTTTGTCCCATAGGAGTATGAAGTTGAGTGCGAAACATAAAGGTTTGCTGTTAGGATGCAAAAACTTAAGTTAATTTATCTAAATAATGTTTTATTATGTTTTTTTTATAGCAGGTAACAATACGACTACTTCAACAACGACCCCTGGAAGTAAGTTTTTATATATTTTAATTTCTAATTATTAATAATTGATTGTAAAGTCTTGCTGGTTAATGAATCATAAAATAGTGTATTAATTCTAACAAACAAGTGAAAATGTACCCCATTTGTTGCTTTCAGATAACAGTCCGGGAGGTAGTACAAGTAAGTTTTTAATGGCATTTAATAGTTTATTAGTATTTATAATAAGTTCAGTTTAAAACAAAAAAATGAAAACTCGAATAAGAACAACAACATATTATATATTTTTTCTCAAAATATTACATACCTACATAAATTTACAACTTATTCACTAATTTTTCTCAATTTCTTGGACTAACGATCCGTAGATGAAGAAGTATGTATTTTAAACAATTATTGTTTATACTTACTTAAGACTACGCGACTGTGACTAGCACATAAGGCTAAATACAGTTTTTTAGTATGTCGCTCATGTCTTAAAAAGTAATATATTTACAGATTTACAATAGAGACGAAATGTTCATGCACTTACCTATTAGGAATAACATCGGAATACGTCAAAATGCTGTATGTTCAAACGTCTAGGGGTCTAAGTCAGACCCGTTGTCAGGGGAAATAAAGAAAAAAAACATAATTGTAAAATTTAAAATTTAAGTTGACAATATACAGGGTAGCACAGAAAATCTCATCACATTGCAAGAGTTTTAGGTGCCCCCCCCTTAAGTGCATTCGCCAAAAATGCGATCAAAGAATTTTGTTGATTCAGTGATCCCTTTAAAATCATAAGGGAAAACCTAGGAACATGCTCATGTACTATCCCTACTCCCTACATTGAGTTCTTCACAAGGACATCACCATTCGTAATTTCTCCTTTAATTTATCGGCAACCAGAAACGACTGAATTCTACGAAGGTAGTAGTGATGCACTAGTTTTTATTTAATAAAATTAAAGCAGATTCTTAGTTTTCGTTTCCTGTTGTATTCTTTCTTGTGTAATATAGTTGTATTTTGAAAATGTAGGTATATTATAACCAAGGTCACAGGCGTTTTCACAAATTTTTGACTTTTCGAACTGTCGTTTTTTCATTTAAACCTTCTTGAACTTCCTGTTTTAAATGAGATTAATATTAAATCTGTTCTCTACTCTTTAGTATTTGTGAGAGACACTGGATGTATGGTAGTCATTGTAGTAATGTCACTTTCTTGGAAGTGTGATCCGGTATGGTTTGGTGTTGGTTGTTAGTGATCGTTTGGTATTCGATTTTGTTTAACTCTTTATTAACTAAATTTGTATTATTATAATAAGTGAGAGTGTATTAAAACGCAATAAATACCATGGTGTTCTTGCTCGCTCAGTTGGTCTGGACCCGCCTGAAGACAAATGAATTGCTTGGTCTCTAATCGTATGAGCCACGATACTATGGAAACATAAAACAATCCGTTTAGGTACTGGTTACCTCGAAACCTATTAGAACTTGTTCAATATAGTGGTTTCCCTAAATGCAAATTGAACTTTCAGAGCGATGAGACGTGTAGTCAACTTTGCCACAGAACCAGGTAGACTGAAAGGTCTGTAATTCTGAGTAAAAGTGTGATTTGGTCCCAGCTTCCAAAACAGAATGATTAACGCATTTAGCCAAAGTGCTGAAAAGTAAATAAAGTAAATAACATTCTGTTCGGCATATTATTATATTGGCTATACTCTCATCAGGAGTTTTTTACTTTCAAAAAACAACCTCGCTTTGAATGTTTTCTTCTGAATTCAGTACAATTAGTGGGGGATCATTTCTCTGTAGTTTGGGTCTATTTGATGTGGCAACTTTCCTAGTCAGTGTCGTTGGATAGAGGATTCGTGGGAGAAATTTACCTTTCAAAATTATTAGCAAAATTTTTCCGTCTGCGAAATATTTTTGTAGATCACACCGTAATTATGAGGCGTCATAGAAGCTTGTCACTGTCAAGATAATCTTTGTTCAAGTCGGAAAGATGTTCCTGCCATTTGTCATTTTTATTGTATTTATGTATCGTACTTGTCCTTTAAGGCAATGTTTTTCGAGCTTAATTCTGTGATATCCTAAGCATTTGGTATTACGTATAAAAGTGATTTGCATGGAAATAAGTCACTTTCACTTCTTTTTTGAATTCGCATGTTTTCTTTCCATCCATCCAGAATCACCGGATTATGATCATTGACTGGATTTCCATTCTCTGATCTTTGGTTAGATCTATATCTGACACTATTGGTACATTCCTTGACTAGTTGTAATGTCCCGCTGAATCCAAAGACATTATATTCACTTTGAAGCAAATGACTACGTAGCATACAGCCCTGAGTGTGAGAGAACCTACAATTTCAGGTGGGAGGCCTAGCATGATATCTCCATCAACAACAATCATTCGCCCAACATTACTCTCCAAGAGAGTATCAAGCTCTGCCTTGTGACTTCCTTCTACTGTCTCAATGTAATCAGAAATGTATGATGGACTTCTGTAAGTCCTCTAATAACCTCTAAAAAATACCATCTCCATCATCACCATGTCGGTTCTTCCTGTAACTTAAGATTGCGGGTTTACATAAAGTTGATCTCAAAAAACAATGTCGTACTTCGCACCCAAGAAGAAGTCACTTAGTCATTTTGTTTAGAAATATTGCTCTATGCCTTCTACAATCTTTAAATTCTCAGTCTAGTTAATAATTGGCAATGATTATTGAGGAGGTCTTTAAGTATGTTGAATGTTCATTAGGGTTTCCACTCCTCAGTTTGTTTTTCTGGAACAGATAAGTAATTGAAAATAAAAAGTGGAACAAAGTGTAGTATGGCAATTTTGAAAAATTGCCTGGGTTACTGTCTCTATAGAAATTCTACAGAAATTTTTCCTCACAGGTCGTCTTAGAGAAAAAGATGTCTGCAATATGATCAACCAGTAAATTAACATCTATATCACAAACTACCTCTCCGAAATAAAATAACTGAGGATTGATGGTAAAAAAAGTACCGAGAATTTTAATTCATTCAAGAAAGCAATGATATACATTAGAAAGACAGTATTATTACGGAATCCATCTAGAGCAAATACGATAGGTATATATAGCAGAAGTGCACCAGAAGTTCAGTTCAGTAGTGAATCAGCTAACATTCGAGTGCCTAATACTTAGCTAAGTGCATATAGCATAAGAAAATTAGTTGTGAAATATTTAGTTGTAAATTTAAGGTGCGAAATTTAAGATTTATTTCGATGAATCCACAGAAAATTTTTATCAATATATATATTTTGTATATAATGTGAGACTTATTTGTGTTTGGAAACATATCAACTCCAAATCTGGAGTCACTATCAATCAGTTCAGACACACAAGATCACCAGACCTATCCCGTTGAGATTAGTGCGCCTAAAGAAACATTAATACGTTCACAAACTATATATTTTAATGGTATGAATTAGATCATAACGAAACAGGTGTATTTTACTCAACGAGACCTATCAAAGTTATAATAGACCCTAGCACAGACTTGGAGTATTGAAAATTACATCGACGAGGGTGGCAGGCCCATTGGTAATAAAGCATATTATACCTAAAGTGAATGCAAAAATAAATTTTTCGTAAAATCAACACCCTGTAAGTATATTAGAAAATTCTGAATATGGCGTTTTCTAATTAATATAAATTAGTTATGTGGGAAAAACGAAGCCAGTGGTCACTTATGTAAACTCAGGCAATTAACTAATTATGAAAACTTTGAAAACAGTCTAAAATTCCTAAATTGTTCTAATTATTTTAATATAATTTGTCTGATGAAGTTAATTTAAGGGTTCTACAATGAAAATAGAATTATTAACAACTCCTTAATTCAAATCCTTCTTTTGAAAAATAATATAATTTTTTTGTAAAATCAGCAACCTCTGTATATTATTATATTATATATATTTTATTTATTAATACTGATAATGCCAATTTCTAATATTATTTTGTTTATAGTTTACTTTAAATTTGTCGCTTGTATATTGTAGGTACGACTACACCTGGGACCACACCTAAACTCCCAGTGGTTTCAAGTAAGTAACAATCAATTAATTATGAAAATAGTTGTTAAAATTTTTATTAATTATTTATTGAATGATTTATTAACTACTTCTTAATTCAAATGGGAAAATTTTCTTTTGTAATAAATATAAATTTTTCGTTAAATCAACACCCTTATGAATACTGAAAATAACATTTTCTAATTCTATTTTGTTTATAATTTAGTTTATTTACAATTTTTGTATATCCTATTGTAGGTACCACTACACCTGGGACCACTCCTAAACTCCCAGGCGTTTCAAGTAAGTAACAATCAATTAATTATGAAAACAGTTGTTAAGATCCGAAATTGTCCAAATTTTTTAATTTAGTTTTTGTGGTAAAATTAATATAATTTGAATTTTAATTAACTACTTCTTAATTCAAATGCGAATTTTTTCTTTTGTAATAAATATAAATTTTTCCTAAAATCATGACCCTCTATATATATATTTGTTATTAAGTTTTCGCGGGCACTAAATGTATTAGATGGTTTCCGGGAATTCATCCGCGTAGTTGATAACTGATCCCTGCCGGGATCGATGGTAAAATGACGACGTTTCGGCAGAGTCACATCTGCCCTCTTCAGGTCGAGTCGTATAATTCTCTCTGCCGAAACGTCGTCATTTTACCATCGATCCCGGCAGGGATCAGTTATCAACTACGCGGATGAATTCCCGGAAACCATCTAATATATATATATATATATATATATATATATATATATATATATATATATATGAATACGGACAATAACATTTTCTAATTTTAATTTGTTTATAATTTAGTTTATTAACAATTTTTTATATCCTTTTGTAGCTACTACTACACCTGGTACTACTCCTGGAATCCCAGGCGTTTCAAGTAAGTAACAAGCAATTAATTATGAACACTGTTTTTAAGATCCTAAATTATCCAAATTTTTTAATTTAGTTTGTCTGGTAAAATTAATTTAAAGGGTCTACAACGGAAATTGATTGTTTTTTTAACTATCTACTTCTTAATTCAAATGCTATTTTTTTGTAATAAATATATAATTTTTTCATAAAACCAACACCCTCTCTATATATTTATGAATTCTAATTTCATTTTGTTTATAATTTAGTTTATTAACAATTTTTTATATCGCTTTCCTTTTGTAGGTACGACTACACCTGGGACCACTCCTGGAATCACAGGCGTTTCAAGTAAGTAAAAACCAATTAATTATGAAAACAGTTGCTAAGATCCTAAATTGTCCACATTTTTAAGGTCCCGTTTTTACAATACATTCATGGGGATACCCTTATAATATCACTGCGGATTTCAACCTCTCTCAAATTACACCAATTTTCTCCGAAACTACCCGTCGGAAAAGGTTGAAATTTGGCATCAGTATAAAGTTTGGTGCCTGGATCAGGAGTACATATCGTGAATACAGAAATTTTAGGGGTACTTCTAGGGAGAAAAACTAAAAAAATCGACCGTACCCCCCCTTATCACCGAAACTACTATACCTAAAATTTTGAAAAAAATGGGGAATATAGAACGTTGCCAGATGTTTACAGGAAAAATAAGGAAAAAAACATTTATTTGAATTTCGGGGGCAAATTATAGAATTAAATGAAAAATTAAAAATCACATTTTTTTTTCAAACACATCATGTAATACATCAAATGAAAGGGCTCATTCTGAGGAACACAAATACATTTTTTCCATATTTTAAATAAAATTAGTTTAAAAGATATTAACAAAAATATATAAAAATTTACACATTCACCCTCCTTTATCTCCGAAACTTTAAGAGGAGATATAGGCACTTGAATTTTGCCGAAAAAAAATAAGGAGAAACCTTTAGTACTAATTTTGGGGGGCAAATTACAGAATTTAATGAAAAATATAAAATTATTTTTTTTAACGCATCATGTAATACAACATATGAAAGGACTCATTATGACGAAAAAAACATATTTTTATCATATTTTTTAAATAAATTATTTAAAAGATATTTCCAAAAATATAAAAAAAAATACTCATTCCCCCTTTTATCCCCGAAACTGTAAGCCGTAAAATTTTGAAAAAAAAATTGATATAGCTTCACCTGAATTTTACTGGAAAAATATAGAGAAACCCCTAATATTAATTTTGGGGGGCAAATAACAGGCTTAAATGAAAAATATAAAATTAAAATTGTTCTAACACATCATCTAATATATCAAATTAAGGGGCTCATTATGACGAATACAATCATATTTTTTTCATATTAAAAAATATTTAAAAGATATTAATGAAAATATAAAAGTTTCATTTCCCTCTTTATTTCCGAAACCATACCAACTAAAACTTCGAGAATAACTAGGGGTTCAGGGCAGGGCCTCACTAGAACTTTGCAAGAAAAATTAATAGAAAACCCCAATATTCATTTTGAAAATAATAAAAAAAAATTCAAACGCATCATGTAATATATTGAATAAAAGGACTATTATGAGAAATACAAATATACATTTTTCATATTTTTTAAATTATTTGTTCAAAAGACAAATAAATAAAAATATTAAACATCGACTTATTTCCCCCTTTATCTCAGAAATCACACGATCTAAAACTTTGAAAAATATATTTCATTTGTTTTTTTTTTTCAAATAATTTGTTTAAAAGATTTAGTAATTGATTATTTAATACTTGACCCATTTTCCCCTTTATCTTACAATCCACTGACTCTAAAAGTAGGTTATATAAGGCCTCACTGAAACTAATTCCCTGCTTGTCTGAAAGTGGAATATTAGAAAAATATATACTTTGATTCACTTACAAATCTTAAAGGTGGTATGGAACCTTTAATATGCGAGCTCAACTCGCACTTGACCAAATTATTTAGTTTAGTTTCTGTGATACAATTAATTTTAAGGATCTACAATGGAAATTTATTGATTTATTAACAACTTGTTAATTCAAGTGCTAAATCTTTCTTTTGTATTAAATATAATTTTTTTCTATTGCTTGTTTTTTCTAGGTACGACAACGCCTGGGATCACCCCTGGATTCCCAGGTGTTTCAAGTAAGTAACAACCAATTAATTTTGAAAAAAGTTCCTAAAGATCCTAAATTGTCCAAGTTCTTTTAATATAATGTATCTGATAAAGGGTCTATAATGGAAATTGATTGAATTATTAACAACTTCTTAATTCAAATGCTAAAAATTGTAAAACAATATAAACTTTTCGTAATATCAATATTCTCTTTATATATTCATGAATACTGACACTGACAATGACATTTTCTAATTTTATTTTGTTTATAATTTAGTTTATTAACTTTTTTTATGTCGCTTGTCCTTTGTAGGTACGACTACGCCAGGGACCACTCCTGGAATAACAAGTAAGTAACAAGCAATTAAGTATGGAAACAGTTCGTAAAGATCCAAATTGCTGAAATTCTTTTAATATAATTTGTCGGATCAAGTTAATTTAATTTAAAGAGACTGCCATAGAAATTGACGAAATTATTAACAATTTCTCAATTTAAATGATAAATATTTCTTTTCTAATACAAAATACATTTTTTGGCAAATCAACACCCTGTATATATATATATATATATATATATATATATATATATATATATAGTCAAAGTTTTCATCCGCTGTGCTTCCGATCTTCTGTTAAATGTTCATAAAGATCCCAAATTGTCCAAAGTCTTTCATATAATTGGCTTCGTAAACTAATATAAAGAGTATACAATGAAAATGTGACTGATAAACAACTTAACGATTTGATGCCCTGTTTCGAATTGAAAAACTGGCTTTATTAACAACTTCTGGAACCTTTATTCCGGAGATCTTCCTTGTTTTGAAACCAATCTGAGATATACTCTCATAGAGGTAATACCTAAAGATCGAGAGCGTGAGGTATGGGCGTCTGTATAAGTGGAATGAGAGAAACCGAATGGACGTATCTGTCTTTGTCTAGAGCTGCAAGCAATAGGTAAACGTCACTTGACTGACGCAAACAATTACCAATCAGAAGCGAGATTAAACAGAGTTTCCCTTACCGGGTTACGTTTTTCTCTGGGTCTGACATATAAACTATATTGATGTGTTATCTCTATGTGTTCTGTATGGCGTCTTCTTGGTATCCGTTTTGTTATCTACGGCCATTACAGCGCTGACAAACCGGCCATAGTTTGTATTGGAACTAGTACAAGCTCAGAATACCATAATAGATAACACAATACTGGATGGAGAAAAAAAAAATAATTAAAAACATACATAGATCAGTTACGCTACTGGGAGAAATAAACAGAAAGAACAAACTTGGAAGGATTATTATATTCTACAAGTACTGACATAAAGGTTTTAAAACCTGCCTGTATTGAGATTACGATCGGAATAACATTTGAAATACGGAAAGAGTATAAATAAAGTGGATACGAAATAAGACTAAGGATAAAGATGTCAGACGCAGAGTAAAATCTACGACACCAAGACATGGAATAATCTTAGAATATGTGTGAATTTGAAAATGATGATGTCAAAAATTCGTATAAGAATTTAATGAATTGTTTTCTGATTGATAGTTATGGCGTCTCTAGTTTGCATTTTTAGAATTCCTTGGGAATATTACCAAAACTGGTCCCAAGAAATTCTAAAAATACAAAGTTACGTAATAATTTGATTTGTAAACAGAGGCATAAGTAATGGAATTACGTCATTTATATACTTCATTCAAAAGATCCTACAACAATTTAGTTTAAAATTTCCAGTTAATACTATCAATAATTAATTTTTTACAGGTCCAATTCCTAACATTAACACAAGTAAGTACTTACTCATTTATTGAAGAATATTGTGTGATATTATTATTACTCGTATTTTATTTCATTTTTATTACGCTATTTTTCTCTCTGTCTCTATTCTGGTTCTACAGCACGTTGGGCTATGGGATATATTTTACAGGTAAAGTTCTATGCTGTTCTGCAATAGAATGGATTTATTCAGTTAAGTTTAACATGTGTTTATGCTTTAACACTCTTCTGCAAAGGGGATATGTTAATTTTCCTTTAGGTATTTTATCTAAGCTTTATTTAAAATCTTTTATTTTTCGCTTATTTACCAAAATTGACATTTGTTTTGCAGAGATAATGATTTCGATAGAATAGATAGAATGTCAAGTTTTCAATATCATTCAATAAGTGTAGCTATTTAAGATGTAAATCCGTGATACTAAACACATTTTTTTGTGTTGTTTCAATACACAATATCTTTATCAAGTTATACAATCTACTGAAATACAAATGTATAGACACCGTTATTGTATTATACCTAAGTAACTATATCAAACCTCTATACTTGCATTTAAAATTATAATAAAAGAAAAAACAGATATAAATAATTGAAAAATAAAAAAATCTTACAATCATAAGGGTGTCTAATAAATTGATTTTGCGAAGATTATCCTATAAATATAGAGTTTCTAGATTATCATTAAAATTATGGTTGTATTTAGCTAAATCGCCTGCATAATTAAACTTATGATCTTGTATGGCATAATTTATTTTGTGATTCCTGAGACGGGTAGTTCATAACAGTTACAATTAATTTACATTTGTTGTTCTTTATATAGTCCGATAAATTGTCTGTCGTTTTATAACTATTAACATGTCCTGTTTTACCAAAAATGATTTGACTTTAAACAAAACCCCATCGTCACTATGGAGAACGTCTTCTTGCTCTAAATAATTTCTATGTGATTTGTTGACAGTTAAGTGATTTTTTAAACCATTCTCTCAATATCAATGTCTAAAAATCTAAAAAGCCTCTTAAATTTAAAGGATTTATTTGACAATACTAAACCACTTTTATTTGCAGCTGAAGGCACCACACCACGAGCACCCTCATGTAAGTATACTCAGTATCAGTTAAATTTATTTACTAATACCAGTGCTGTACAGGGGAGGATCTAGAATTGTTCTGAGGGCGGGGAGCAAAATGCAAATTGTGTTAATAAGAAGCGTTACCAAGGTTTATTACTTGGACCGATACTCCTTCAGTTTAACAAGTTATTGCTTTCCTGTCTACTGTTTACGATCATGTAACTTAACTCTTTCAGGTTATTAATCTATAGTCTAGTTCCTTTTTACAAAACTTCTGGGAGAGGAGCGCGCCCCCCGCGTCCCCTGGCTCGATCCGCCACTGGTGCTCTATTCACTAAAAAAGGCAGATTTTAAGAAACGATAGATTTTGGAATTAAAACTCGCAAACTGCATTATAACATTTTGCTTTTGTTGTACATTATCTGGATATAACACCAAACTTGACAATAAAAAAACAGAATGTTTCAATGGTACAATATGAATTCGTTGCCAATAGTATTATAATATTTTTAATAGTTTTGACAAAGTTCTCATTCAATGAAAAATGTTAACAAAATTGATACATCAGAAGAAAAGTTCCTTAAATGGACCTAGCCGTTCAGATCTTGCGATTTGTCGACATTGCATTTTCGTATAAGGTCATTTCTAATCTCAAGTGTACGGAAATAAGACACTTGTCATTAGTGCCGTTTATGAGATCATTACTCACATTATTTTCAAAACAGAAGTACACTATTTTCAGAATAAAATCAGAATTAAAATCTTTGCGTAACAGCTGTTATTGGTAAATCCATTACAACACGCAATTCACCTAAATCCCACTTTCCTTTCAGTATTTTGAATACCGTCTTGTATACCTGGATCTTTAAAAAGTGTTCATTATATTGGTGTTTATTAGGTTTGCCAGCCTGTCCTTGCCAATGTCAAGCTAACGGTGTAGTCTACACCGGAGGACCTAGCGAATCAACTGGCCCTAGTGTGCAAGATCGCCATAAGGAAGGACACCTTCATGCAGGCCACCCATCAGACAAAGAGAAACACCTCAAAGGGCATGCTAAACATCATCACGAACACCACAGTCACGACAAACACCACGGACAACACCAGTTGCATCAACACGAGAAACACAACGACGCCCACCACCAGAAGTTGCATGAACACGACAAACACCATCGCAGCGGACACCAATTGCACGAACACGAAAAACACCATGGACACCAACAACAACACCACGAAAGGCACCACGAACAACACCACCAAGTGCACGGACAAGCATCTCTTGACCGATAAACAAATTTCACACAAATTAAACACGATGTAGCAGGTGGAGGTGTGATTTTAATGTAACAAGTAAAATAATTTTAAAAAATAAGTAAATTGCATACCATTTGTACTTTTCAAATAAAATATAAAAATAGTATTTTGTGAAATTTATTCCGTCCAATTGAAAGACAGAACAGGGGAACTCAAGGTTCCCACCTGTTTTCTATCTTTATGATATAGGTATTTATTTCTTACACTCACGTTATAACCTTTCGGCAGACGACTTTAAAATATATCACACAATGAAAACACTTAGATAGTATTGTACAATCTTGTGCTCGAAACAAATTAACTTTAAGCATAGATAAATGTATGACAATGACTTCCTCTAGACTAAGAAAGTCTATCAATTTTGAATATTTCGTATATGATTACATCCTATAGTCCGTTACAAATATTAAAGACCTAGGTTTAATTCTGGACTCCAAGCTAATAAATTAGGGTTTATTAAGGTTTTAGAGTTCAGAATATCCAGTATACGATAACCGTTATAGAATCAGTCCGGATTTCTTCAAAACTATCCGAGAGTAAAAAGGCTGAAATTCGGTGACAGTGCCCTGAGTCCTGATCAGGGCACTGTCATATCGGAAATAAAAAAACCTTTGTCGGGACTTTAAACAGGTAGGTAAACATTAAAACCACATTAAAGTCTTATTACTTGCTGAAACCATAAACGAAGTGAATGTCAGCAATATGTTGCGTTGAATATTGACGATTTGTCATATTCATATCACAAGATAACCACTAATACAGAACGTAAACAGCACGGACGCTAAGTAAAAGTAGGGATCACAAGGCAGGGCAAGGTACAACTAACGTAACTAGTCTTTATCCTGTAAGTTCTTTGCAGGTAGAGTCAATATGTTCCATTTCGCTTACTCCTGCTAGTCGGGAATAGCATTGCTAGCCTTTTCTCGGACAGCACGCAGCTAATGTCGGATGTCGCTTAATAAAGGTCTTTTGTGCTTGCGCATACGCTATGTTCAAACAACAATAACTCCTAAAGTAATAAACATACAGTTATGAAATTAATGTTGTATTGTAGCTTAACTCAAAAACTTTCGATTTAGTGAAAAAAAATAAGAGGTAATCGGAACTACTTTTGGACTGATTTGCAATAATTTGTTGATTTGCATAATTTTTTTACCCTTTTTTTTGCATTTCATCTTTTTTTCAAAAGTTAAGAAAACGTTAACACTTTGTTTTGAAATTTTGTTGATAGACAGTATTATTGTCCGTCGAATAAGCCTATCTTTATCTCAGTAAGACCAAAACTTTAAGAGATATAAAGCTTTTTGTTCACATGTAGAGAATGGGTCATAAAAAAACAAAATGGCTGCCATATGGAGGGGTGGGGTATTGAGCCCTAGTATATGGTGTATTTGTGTATTAAAATAGTTGCTTTACATGTATTTACATAATGCGAACAAGTAGAAGAATGAGGAATACAAGTATATTTTTTCATGTTTTCAAAACAATTTCTTTAAAAGTTATTCAGTTTTACAATTCATTTTTATATAAGAAGCCTACACTTACTAGTATCAAAGAGATTTCGATTCAAAGAAAAACAATGAAATCTCAAACTGAGATTTTATCATAAATATTAAAATCAAAAAGTAATGATCCAGGAGTTTGTGATTCTGAAGTATTGAGTACTGGAAAAAGGACAAGGCAACTTTTTTATGGAAAAATGGACTTCCGTCAAATTATTTTAAATGTTGGTATGTTGTAGAACTTAATGTTCTGGTAAAAAGAGTCCCTGAGCTCAAACAGATTTTATGACTAGTTTTCGAGATACACAGTGTTAAACATCGAATATGCGCCATTTTTGATATTAGATTTATCATGATAGATGTGTTTTATTTCCGGTTATTGGAGAAATCGCGATTTGTACATTACTGTACATAAATATTTCACAAAACAATTGCCATAAATTTTATTGGATTACAGGGTATTGCAAAAATACGTAACATATTTTTAAAAAAATCATTTTTGTATTACTACTTTGAAAACGTAAGAAGATGTTATTGCACAATTAATATAGCTTTAAAAGTAATAAATTCTAGGAGAATATTTACATACCTAAACGAGAATAAAGTTTTCCGACGTTTCGCCTACACTTATAAGGGGCTTTCTCAAGGATGAGAAAAAACAAAACAAATGTTACTTACCTTGAGGCGACTCCATTCATTTAGTCTTTTTCTCACAAACACACTTTGAAACTTCACTTTTTATTCATCTTGTAACACTGACGCACAAATTGTAAAATGTATTTTACAAATTGACTCTGGCCGCGAAAACCTCCGTTCTCAAATCAAGAAGTAATTTAACCGTAGTGCAGAACCATTTAATAATCTTAAAATAGGTACATCTAGAGTAACTGCGCTACCAATACAACTGTGTTACTTTTTTATGGTAACGCAGTGTAGTAGTTACGAAGTGATAAATATTTTATTATTTTATAAATGTGCACTGAAAGGAAAAATAAAAAGTAAATATTAAATCACTCTCCAAATCTATACCTAAACATCTGTGTATGAGAATAATAATAATGCAAATATCTTTATTACTTACCGTTAGACAGGGGTAACTCAGCGCTCATGCAGTAAACACAATCACCTCCTCAGATGACTGTGAAACGATTAATTCGGCTTATTTTTCCCCCGCAAATGATCTTGTTCCTTTTAATAGTTACTACTAGTCGAATGAAATTTCTAATACACTTATTTTAATGATTTTTTTGGATGGTAACACAGGGTAGTTAAGATTTTATTCTTTGTTGAGGACACAATGTAAAATAACTTTTATTTTATTAAACACTTTAGATAAAAAGTACGAATTAAAATCCTAATAAAGTTCCGGGACAGCAATATTTTGTATGCAAAACAACTGCGTTACTAAAAAAGACAACATTGTTACCTCAATTTACTTAAAAATAATATACAATTTTAATTATATTTTATTGTTTTGTATAGTAAAATAGTGTTACGTTTATATATAAGTTAATTTTTTAAAAAAAATTGTACTGTTTTCTCATGAAAAGTGTAATTTACCAAAAGGGACAGGCATCAAAAAGATTTTAACCCAAGAACGCCCAGTCAGAAAGAAACCGGCCAGCGTCGCCGGTCAGAACGTTCTCACCGGTAAGAAAGAGACATGAACAGATCATTCAGAGAGGCATGGGTTACTTACTAACTCCATATATCGACACACACACAGCCCGGTAGGTCAGTAAAGTTGGCACCGCCATTTTACAGAAACTCAAATTAAAACATATGGGAATTACGAGCTATTTAGGAGCTCTTGATTTTTACCTAAATTGATTTTTGAGCTCAATATTTACTATGGAAAAAGTGCAAAAAACTATTGGCGGTGCTAACTTTACGTAAAGTTAGCA
The DNA here is from genome assembly GCA_034190945.1 of Octodonta nipae. NCBI lineage: Eukaryota > Metazoa > Arthropoda > Insecta > Coleoptera > Chrysomelidae > Octodonta > Octodonta nipae. The sequence continues at coordinate 107,428,024 of CM067221.1, read as the reverse complement.
CCGCCATCTCAGAAAAACAAACAAAAAAAATTTGTGAAGCGTCTCAAAATTACGAGCTATTTACGAGCTTTTAATTGATGTATTGAACGTCAACCCCTAAATTGGTCTAAGGGGCAAAAACCACCCCCGAAAAAATATTGAATTTTAATTTTAAATTTAAAATCTATTAAAATTATCTACGATTTACGAGCTCTTTCCTGGTGAAGGGGTGAAGACAACCCCCCAAGAATGCAGTTTTTTCGAATTTTATGATTAATAAATTTTGAAAAATACCAGCATGATCTACGATTTACGAGCTTTCCAACGGTATATTACACGACAACATCCAAATTACTGGAAGGGGTGCAAACCACCCCCCAATTATGCAGTTTTTTCAAATTTTATGATTTATAAATTCTGAAAAATACCAGCATGATCTACGATTTACGAGCTTTCCAACGGTATATTACACGACTACATTCAAATTACTGGAAGGGGTACAAACCACCCCCCAATTATGCAGTTTTTTCAAATTTTATGATTTATAAATTTTGAAAAATACTAGCATGATCTACGATTTACGAGCTTTCCAACGGTATATTACACGACAACATTCAAATTACTGGAAGGGGTGCAAACCACCCCCCAATTATGCAGTTTTTTCAAATTTTATGATTTATAAATTTTGAAAAATACTAGCATGATCTACGATTTACGAGCTTTTCAACGGTATATTACACGACAACATTCAAATTACTGGAAGGGGTGCAAACCACCCCCCAATTATGCAGTTTTTTCAAATTTTATGATTTATAAATTTTGAAAAATACCAGCAAGATCTACGATTTACGAGCTTTCCAACGGTATATTACACGACTACATTCAAATTACTGGAAGGGGTACAAACCACCCCCAAATTATGCAGTTTTTCAAATTTTATGATTTATAAATTTTGAAAAATACTAGCATGCTCTACGATTTACGAGCTTTCCAACGGTATATTACTGGACTACATTCAAATTACTGGAAGGGGTGCAAACCACCCATTAGTCCATTTTCAAATATCTAAATTTAGAACGTTATTTTTGGCCTATTAAAGAATTTTCATTTTAGATTTTGATGTAACATTCGAAAAAGCCTTCTTGCCGCTGTTTGTAATGGCCTTTTCTGTAGCATGAAAAAATAAATTTGAATACACTGATTATGTGAATATGTTGGAAACAGTTCTCTGATAATTGTTATCTAATATTTGATTGGTGCCACTGGTTCTAGTCGAGGCAGTATATTTTATTAAAGCAGTAAAAAATTCGTAATGTGGTATTTTCTATTGCAGTGGTGACTTAAATTCTTAAATCACATAAGTAATATACGCCACTCTGTACTCATCCTTTACGTTCAAACTCATATATAATATACTTTATTATACAATTAATCGCTATCATTTGATTTAAGAACATTTCTTTTTGAAATTTAAGTACGTTGAAATTCTCTCAATAAGTAGGTACCTATATTGAAGCAGTTATTTATATAATTAATATCAATAAACATTTCCTCAACAAATGAGAACCAAACTGTTGCTTACCTTCGTAGAAAATTCGAATAGCAGGTTGCAGATCTATACACACAAAAATCAATGACACTGGATTTTAACAAAAAATTCTAATATATTTTATGACATTAACCAGTAATTTCAAATATGAAATCGTCCATCTATGGAAATTTTACTGAGTTATTAGTTACAGGTAGGAATATTGGCACCTAGATGGCGAGACACCCCATTTGTTTAATTCATTCAAGTACCTTTGATCTTTTATGTATTCCTATTTGTATTTTTGGGTTACTAGGAATAATTTGATTATTGTGGGTACAAAAATAATAGTTGAAAGAATAATAACGAAATACATTGCCCTCTCAGATACCAAACTCCTGTTCTATATTTCTTGCATAGATTATAGATTCAGCCCATTTTGAATGGTAAAGGTTAGATAAAAATAAGAATATTATTTGACTTATATTTTCTTAACGTTGTTATAACTCGTTTGGCGAAGGTTGGTTGAAAAATGCCGACTGGAAATAATCTGTGCATTTCGTAATACATAAAAATATTGTTATTTCTATTTGAAACAACTAAGTTTTAATGTTAATTAGAAACAAAAAAATTTGAGGTAATTATTAAAACTTCGAGCAACAGATTTGGAGAAGAAGCGAGTTGAATACAAAACCAGAAGAAACGGTAACAACACGTGGTTACGATGGTTACCATTTTTCGTTGGGTTCAATACTTAATTAAAAGAACATAATTCATAATACAATTATTTATCCGAATAATGACTACAACAGTAGCCGTTTTTAAATATATTGTTGGAAAGCTTATACATCGTAGATAATTACACCTTACACCATTTCCAAGTTTTCAAATCACAAAATTTGTAAAATCTAGATTTTTAAACCTTTGCCGCAGTAAGGATAATATTTAATATTTTCATCCATTTCAAAACTCTGACAGTTTGAAAATTTAAGAACTACAAATTTGGAAAAAATTTCATTAATTGGGGGTTGTTTGCATAATTTGAAAGTAATCGTGTTATATATCCTTGAAGAGCTTCTAAATCGTAGATTAGGCTGTCAGTTTTGAAAATGAACAAAATCACATAATATAGACAAACTGGGAAATTAAGGGGGTTGTTTGCATCCTTTCCAAAAATTTTAATGTAGTATTTTAAAGCTTGTAATTCGTAGATCATCCTGATATTTTTTAAAATTTATAAATCATAAAATTTGAAAAAACTGCATAATTGGGGGGTGGTTTGCACCCCTTCCAGTAATTTGAATGTTGTCGTGTAATATACCGTTGGAAAGCTCGTAAATCGCAGAGCATGCTAGTATTTTTCAAAATTTATAAATCATAAAATTTGAAAAACTGCATAATTGGGGAGGTGGTTTGCACCCCTTCCAGTAATTTGAATGTTGTCGTGTAATATACCGTTGGAAAGCTCGTAAATCGTTCATCATGCTGGTATTTTTCAAAATTTATAAATCATAAAATTTTAAAAAACTGCACAATTGGGGGGTGGTTTGCAGCCCTTCCAGTAATTTGAATGTTGTCTTGTAATGTACCGTTGGAAAGCTCGTAAATCGTAGATCATGCTGGTATTTTTCAAAATTTATAAATCATCAAAATTTGAAAAAAGTGCATAATTGGGGGGTGGTTTGCTCCCCTTCCAGTAATTTGAATGTAGTCGTGTAATATACCGTTGGAAAGCTCTTAAATCGTAGATCATCCTGGTATTTTTCAAAATTTATAAATCATAAAATTTGAAAAAACTGCATAATTGGGGGGTGGTTTGCACCCCTTCCAGTAATTTGAATGTAGTCGTGTAATATACCGTTGGAAAGCTCGTAAATCTTAGATCATGCTGGTATTTTTCAAAATTTATAAATCATAAAATTTGAAAAAACTGCATAATTGGGGGGGTGGTTTGCACCCCTTCCAGTAATTTGAATGTTGTCGTGTAATATACCGTTGGAAAGCTCGTAAATCGTAGATCATGCTGGTATTTTTCAAAATTTATTAATCATAAAATTCGAAAAAACTGCATACTTGGGGGATTGTTTTCACCCCTCGAACATTTTTAGATGTTTATGTGCATTATTCAATATTTTTTCGGGGGTGGTTTTTGCCACTTAGACAAATTTAGGGGTTGACGTTCAATACGTCAATTAAAAGCTCGTAAATAGCTCCTAATTTGAGACGCTTCACAAAATTTTTTTGTTTGTTTTTCTGAGATGGCGGTGCTAACTTTACGTAATAGTTTTTTGCACTTTTTCCATAGTAAATATTGAGCTCAAAAATCAATTTAGATAAAAATCAAGAGCTCCTAAATAGCTCGTAATTCCCATATGCTTTAATTTGAGTTTCTGTAAAATGTCGGTGCTAACTTTACTGGCCTACAGCCCGGTTGCAACCCGGCGCCGGCGATTTTACCACAATTCTCCTACAACTGTGCTTTTGATCAGTTCGTCATTACGAATTATGATATATTCGATGTGTGTAATGGGGGCAAATTAAGAAAGACCGGCGACCAACAAGTGTGTGGCGATGAACAGAGCTGAATCGGTAGGTCTGTGCCCCGCCTTAGAGTCATAAACTATTTAGCTTTTTAAAATTAAAGGCGCTAACAAATTCTACTAAAATTTAATGGGGAATAAGTGGACGGAATATAAGTTGATGCCTACTCCTTTAGTGATGCAACAAAAGAAATATTTACCAGAATTTTATATTGCAAGATTCCAAACGAACTGCTAAAATACGGCGAAATATAAAGGACGTATCTAATAGTAGCACTAATTGACAATGTTCGAAAATATCAATACAGTACTATGGAAAATGGAAAACAACCATTTTAATATTACTGTTTAAGAAAGTAGATAAAAATGAACCAACAAATGATAGAGAAATAAACCTCTTGAACATTACTTCACAACTAACAACAAAAATACTATCAGAAAAAATAAACCAGAAAATACCACTGGCAGAGGAACAACAGGAATTCAGCAGCGTAGATCATACACAGGATGCAGTGTTTGTGATAAGATTTTCCGAAAAAGCAGTTGAATATAACGAAGCGGCCTTCCTTTGTTTTATTGACTTAAACACGCATTTGATGTAGTAAGAGAAACAGAGAAAAGTTCCCTTAGACATCATCGAAACTACTAAAAACATTTATAAACATGACAAAAGAGAAGCTGGAATAAATAGAAGACTAACAGATCCCATAGAAGTTGGAATGGGAATCAGACAAGGATAATCGTTGACTCCTTAAGTATTCAACCTAATAATGAACAAATTAATAAGAAATGTTAGCGTAGGAAGAGGGAATGAGGAACAAGGAAATCAGTGGACTATGCCATGGAAATGACATAGTACTAACAGCTCAAATTGAAAATAAATTTTGCAACATCTCTGCGCAGATTTATTTAATTTGTTTTCTTATTCGCTGTTTTAAATCCGTAATATTGATTCACATTGCAGATTTTTGTTTTTAAATACTCTCTCAAAAAATAATCCAGTGATGTCAGATCGCAAGAACGGAGTGGCAATTCAATTTCGCTACGTCTACAAATTCATGGATTCGGAAAAACTTGATTGAGATAAGCTCCTACTGCTGCTGCATACTGTGGTGTTGCACTATCTTGTTGGAACCATATCTTTCTATTAATGTCTGTGAGTTAACAGCAACAAGAAAAAATATGGTCCAATTATAGCCTACCGGCCCGTGTCACAAATTGATGGGTCATTTGAACCACCAGAAAACCTATATAGGATGATATAAGGGCATAAAAGTACTCCTGAAATGGTAGTGTTCTTTTCATCAGGCTGACAATATGGTTTGGGTATTAAAATGTACGGCATCATTTTTTTATCAATTTTTTTACCTGAATACTATTTAAAACCACGATTCACCTTCCAGTTTTATAAATCAAGCATTCATTTTAATAGTACTTTTGAGTGCTACATAATGTTGTGGAACCGATCCCGTACTTTTTCAAATCACCCCCGAACCACATAAAGGGATTTTCCCCTTGTCGCATGTCAGAAAATGTACTCACTCTACCTGTGCTTTTGAATTCTCAACTGCACTCAGTTGCTCTCTGTATGATCTGTGCTCAGTTGGGCAGCTTACAAGTGACGGCATAGTTTTGAATCTTATTATTTTATGTCCTTAAATCATTCTATATAGGTCTTCTGGTGGTTCAATTGACCTATCAATTTTTGATAGGGGCCTGTAGTCTATTATTCTGTTATTTATTATGCCAGCCCAAACGTTCATTTTAAACTGATACTGAGGGTGAGCTTCCTTCATCCCGGGAGGATTTTGAGTACTCCAATCCCGACCATTCTGCTTGTTGACGGTTATATGTAGGGCAAACGTTGTCTCATCGGAGAAAAATATTTTTGGGATTTCCTTGGCATCTATTCGTAATCATTTCACAAAATTCTAATGTATCATTGTTGGTGTTTCACAAAGGTCATTTTAAAAAAATTAAATGATTGTTTAGAAATTCCTAAAAATTATTAAAGAAGTTTAGAGAACTAAAATACATTTTAAGTACATTTAAATGTCACAAAAAGATCCAATTTTACTTTTTGAAAATAAGATAACTAATAGTACTTGTTTGTATAAAATACAATTAATTTTTTCTTGAGTATCCACTTGCAAAATTAAAAGTCCTATATGGCTGAATAGGGAACTGAAAACCCTTTTAAACACAATATCAAACGCCCCTTTACACTTTATTTTTTAATGGATAAACTTTTTAAATAAAATTTCTCACCTGCCCCTTCAACCCTTTACCGGTAATAACAACTAAAAAATAATGAAAAAGGGTAGCGTGAGATGCTGCGTTTAAAGTGATTTCCAATTCTCTTTGCAGCAATATAGGACTTCTTGGTTTTCAGACGTTGGTAAAAAGAATAATTTGGTCACGTGGGCGTTGGACTCGCATACTAAAGGTTCCGCAACACTTTGAAGATTAGATAGCAATGTAGGCAAATGAAAGTCTATATTTTTCTAATATTCCAGTTTCATACAAGCAGGGAATGAGTGAATTTTCTTATATACCTTAATATCTTTTAAACCACACGTTTTAAATTTGTAAAAAATATACACTTTTATTTCTGACAGAGAGACTTTTTACTTTATCTGCTACATATTCGCTTGATTTTTATAAAAATATTTATTTATTTTTCTAATTTGGCCCCCACAATTAAGATTAAGAATAAACTTTCAGTGAAGCCCTATATAATCTGTTGTCTGAATTTTAGGCTACGGGTGCACTTAAAAAAACAAAATTTTATTTTCCATTCGAGTTTATAAATTACTGTTACAATTTTGCGATTTACTTTCCTTAACGGGTCGAATTTTGTATAAGTTTTACTAACTTTTTAACAAACTGTTTTTAAAATATGGAAAAAGTTTGCTTGTATTCCTCATTCTTCCACTTGATACATTACGTGATGCCTTTGAAGAAAAAAAATATTTTTTATTTTTCATTTAATTCTGTAATTTGGCTCCCAAACTTAATATCAGAGTTTTCTCCTTATTTTTTCTGTAAAATTCAAGTGAGGTCCTATATTTCTACTTTTTTCAAAATTTTAGGCCATTGGTTTCGGAAATAAAGGGGAAATGGGTATTTTTTATATTTTTGTTAATATCTTTTAAACGACGTATTTAAAAAATATGAAAAAAAATATATTTGTATTCATCATAATGAGTCATTTCATTGCATTGCATAATGCGTTTTAAAAAAGTTTAAATTCTTAATTGTCTTCTAAACGTTGTTTGTGGCATATTCTTGATTACTCTTATGTTTTTTTTTTGGGCAATAACACCACAATCGAAATAAAACGACGTATATTGAAGGAAAACCAAACGTTTCTAAGTCTATTCTGACTTCGTTGTCAATGGCTTTATATTTATTGATGTAAATTTTCGTTTTGCAATTGACATCAATAAATATACAGCCATTGACAACGAAGTCAGAATAGACTTTGAAACGTTTGGTTTTCCTTCAATATACGTTATTTTATTTCGATTGTGATGTTATTGCCCAAAAAAACATAAAAGTAATAAAGTTAAAATTTTTATTAATTAATTTTCTATAATTTGTCCCCTAAAATTAATATCAGGGGTTTCTCCTTATTTTTCCGATAATTTTCAAATAAGGCCAATCCGCCTAATTTTTTCAAAATTTTAGGTACCATAGCTTCAGAAATAAAGGGGGCATTGGTAATCGTTTTTATATTTTTGTTAATAACTTTTAAATAATTTATTTTAATTTAACTAAATTAATTAGTTCATTTATTAAAATATGAAAAAAATATTTGTACTCGTTATAATGCGCCCTTTGATATTGTTATAAAATTCATTTTACCCCGCCATAGAGAAAAATTAAGATACCTTATAAATTCATCGTTTAGATAAAAACAACGTAAACATAATACCAAATGAAATAATAAAAAAGGATTAGCACAAGGTCGACTCGAAATTTCGACAAGGTTCCTGAAAACGCTCCGACAACAAAGAAATAATCATGCTATTCGGGTATGTTCTGCTCTCGCTATTTAACGAACAAATTTAGTAGTTTAGTTTATATTCGTTTGACTGAATCTGCAGAAGTCAGCTGTAGTATTACTCATTGTTTGTAAATGGTTTTTTTATTTGATAAATAAAGACGTCGAAACTGAAAGTGAATCTTTGTGTACATTGATTTGAACCCACAGAATCTATAGCAATATGGTATATTACATGATGTATTAGAATTAATTTTAATTTTATGTTTTCCATTTAATTCTTTGCCCCCCAAAATTAATATTAGGGGTTTCTCCTTATTTTTTTCTGTAAAGTTCAGGTGAGGCTCAAAATCACTGATTTTTTTCAAAATTTCACATTTTATAGTTTAGGTGATAAGGGGGGGAGGATGGGTAAATTTTTGTTAATATCTGATAAACGCATTCTTTTTATAATATGAAAAATGGTTGATTTTTTTTAATATCTTCCTGAAAAGTACTAAAATCAAACAATGCAAAATCTTAGGTCGCTTGACTCAGATCTCAAAAATCTACTAGATAGGTAGGTAATTAATGCGAGCCTAAGAAACAACAACATGTCTGCGTGCAATAATTAGTTGAACTTATTTTCTTCAAAGGTACTCAGGGAGTACCTGCCCTAAGGTACTGTATTGTGTTATTTTAAACTTTTTGCGGTTTATTTTTTTTATTGCTTGTATATTTACATTTCGATAATGGTGACAAAAAAATACTAAAAATGTTAGTAGAAAACAAACTAAAACCTAACTTATGAATTAAAACAATGACATTCCAAGCTCGTAAACATTACTGAAGAATGACTCATCTAATTTCCATCTAGGTGTAACAATTTCTAACAAAACTTAACTGATAGTGTAAATTCAAATATTATAGTTTCTAGAAAATAATTATAGCTTGTGATTCATATTTTACGAGTTATTCAACAAAAGAAAAAAGTACAAAGTGTCTTTTCTCAAACACGCGAAGAATGAAGATAGTAAATTTTCCTTATCACTGATACATTATGCAAAAATACAGAAATGGTATTGACATGAATAACGATAACGTAGCAAATAAATACACAAACAAAAATCTGAATTGAGAATTTGAAGTTGCGAAATATCTACAATGAAGACGACAACTGAGTTATTGCTCCTGATTTTTGCGCTGGTATTTTTGTGTAGCGATTTCGTTAACACGAAAGGTAAGTAGGACCAAAAGGCTACTACTATCAGCATAAATAGTTAATAATCTAAAATAATTTGGTGAAGTACGAGTTGGACTCACATACTATCTTTATCTTAAAGATCCACGGGCTACCTTTACAGAAATATATCCTGTCGGTTGTCGGTAAATTACGTTCGCCTTATCCAAATATTTACATCAACAACAATGATTCATATGACGCATAAGAGTCTGTGTTTCAAGGAAAAGTAAGGAGTCACAATTCAGTTTCACTTTCTTCTGTCCACCAAATCCATCGATTATAAGTTAATCTGACACTGTTGGTAGATACTATTAGAAATTTTCTGTGGATTTTATACTCAATATCAACGTCTTTATTCTCACCGAACTAAATCACAATACGTTTGAATATCAAAATATTTACATCAACAATTCCTTACATTCACACACTAATAACTGTTACGATGTTGTCTACTCAACTTGTCTGCTTCTATCCGTCACCCTCCTTAATACCCTCCTAGTTGTTCTCGATGTTTCCCCGTCTGGTTCTGGTACACGAACGAATATAATTTCTAATTCCAGAATGGATTCAAAATTATTCTCACCGTCAATCGTATTTTTGCCAATCACCCCTTTTTGTCAGAATTATTTAATTATACAGATTGTTCACTGGCACGATTAGTTTTTATTGACGATGAATAATTTCTTGAGGCATTCATAATTTGGCAGCGTAAAAGTTATATCACTGCCCTCCTTTTAATTCTTATCGTCCCGATTTGAATCAGCCACTCCATGATAGAGAGGCAATTTATTCAAATGAACATCTTAGCTCTCGGATGTCGGCGAATGCGATATACACCGTCATTTATTTTCTTGACCACTCTGTGTGGACCATCCCAAGCTAGCATGAGCTTATGAGACTTGCTATTACTCCTCTGGAGGTTGTAACCCCTTACTTTATCTCTCTGTGTTGGAACCTGACAGAATTTGTCTAGAGATCATAACGTGTCTTCATTCAATAGCTGCGTCAGGGCTAGTTCATATGTGGTAACCGTACTTTCTTAAAGTGGGTCTGCACAATCGTTAACTTTCAAGGGACAGTTCCTCTGGTGAGGCAAAATCATATCGTAATCTCAGCTCCTTAGTACTCTGACTGGAGTTAGTCCTGTGCTATTGTATACGGCTGAGCGATACGCCAACAGGAACAGGGGAACATGCTGGTCCCAAACACGCTGATTATAGCTTACAAATTTGGATAGATGTTGTTCCAAGCTCCTGTTGAATCTTTCCACCATTTCGTCCGATTTTAGATGAAAAGGTGTGGTTCTCGGTTCCTAGACATTCGATTCAAAATTCACCCTTGGGCCGAATGTAGCTCCAATGGGACACCAAACCTGCTGAATAGCTGTTCCACATGTACTTTCGCCACCCTAGTTGCCTCTTGATTGACTATAACATATGTCTTAGGCCATTTGCTAAGTAATCTAATACGACCTCACTCGTAAATGGGACATCCACATTTTATTGTTGCATTTACTTTTGCTATGGTTCTTCGGGCCCTTCTTAAGTGAAAGGATTGGTTAATTGACCGGATCGGCCATTTGTTAATCATTTTTTTCAGACATATTTCACAATCATTGTCATATTTCACCCAATTTACACAAAACATTATTTCACTAGAGACAAAACCCTTTCTCTTAAACCAATGGTACAAATAGTACGACAATCAGTTTGGTGTAGTTTTCGAGTTTATTGGGTTCAGGTTGAGAGGTAGAGAGACAGACGCTGGGGGGGGAATTTATTTTATAATATTACGGCATTGATGATATAAGAGAATTAATATTAAATTGTATGTCTCTAAATTACATCTACTTTGAATACTCTCTTCGAGGTGTCATTCTATTGTACGCAAGACAATATATATAATAAATATACATTGTTTTTTGTTAGGGAACCTTCATCAGTTGCGCTTCCTACAATTGAATACCCTCTCTAATGAACATATTTATTTTCTTATGAAGTACAATTTAGAATTAAATATTTCAAAAATATTAACATTCACAATCTTTACTTCCATTGTAAGTGTTTTTTATTTAATTATTCAATGGCCTTGTATGCTTGAAGTGTGGGAGCTCTTTCCTGGCTATTCTTCCTCTAGCAGAATTGTCTTTGGTCTTTTGAATTTAAAATCAACTGGATTGTAGTCCGCCATTTCTCTTATTATTTTGTTTGAATGTGTCTGAAGAGCCCTGAGAGATTTCTTGCTCATCTATCTGAGATGTTTCCCTATAGAAAGTATCTTTAGATTGTTTCTGATATCGCGGTTCCTCATATACCCTGGATCATTCGTGATTGTTCTAAGTATTTTAGACTCTGTCGCTTCAAGTTCGGGAAACCTGACACAAATGCCCTCTCGAACACTTCTTTATGTATTTGATACATAGATTACATCTAGGATTTTCGGGGAGACTAGCACATTGAGGTTCCGAATCTGGAACCGTTCAATGTAATTGCTGTTACCCGTTACTCCTAGGTCAGAATGTCACGATGAAATTTTCAGGTTAACTTCACCTGTCAGAGTACGTACAAAAGAATGACACCTCGAAGAGAGTATTCCATATCTCTGACAGGTGAAATTAATCTGAAAATTGCATCGTGACATTTTAACCTAGGAGTTACGAGTAACAGTAATTACATGATCCAGATTCGGAACCTCTATGTGCTAGTTTCCCCGAAAATTCTAGATGTGGGTCTTTACATCTCGCGTCTTCAGCGTCTTCAAATACATCTATTTTGCTCTATTGTATTAAGTAGTTCTTAGTGAAGGTTGCGGTTTTAAACCAGGTGTGGAGAGACATAAAGAGAACATTACTTGTTAAAGTGAATATTAATATTAACTAGTGTTTAATTATTCCAGAACATAAAGAAGACAAGCTGCATGATTCTCATCATAAAGGTCATGAATCTCGAAAACATGTTGGCGTCAAGCATTCAAAGCAACATCTTAAAACCAGGGAGTTTTCAGTACAAAGATGTTATGTGATATGTCCAATAGAAGTTGCTTGTTTTGGACAAAGTGGGGGTAATATTATAAATCCGGTATCGCCTACTACAAAGGTAAAAATCTAATTGATTTTGACAGGTCTTTTTTGTACTGTAGGTACTAAGTAAATAAATACTAAGAGTGTTTCTTAGCCGTGGGACTCCGACTAATAGAAAACTTTTGTAGAATCTAAATGTGACGTAGAAATAAATGTTTGTACTCAGAACTCGTATCATCGTAGTACCTTATGACGACAAAATGAGCAACTTTTCGATTCTACAAAAGTTTTTTATTGATTGGAGTCCTACGGTAGATCAGATAGAACATCCTATGAGATTATTAACTGTCAAAATTAACTTTTTGTAATTGATATTTATGAGAAATTGTTAAAAAGGATCATCTGAACAGCACAATTTAGTTAATACGTAATAATAATTAACTGATACTACAATTGCAATTTCCACAATTTACGTTTTTTAAAAAAACTGTGAAAAATTGTGGAAATTGCAATTGTAGTATCAGTTAATTATTATAATGAATTTCTAACAAGTATCGGCCGAATCAATTCAGTATTAATATGTAATATTTATTAGTAGTCATTCATCTTTAAAACGTGTTCCTCAAAAATAGCAACATTCACTGAATGGTGACAATTATTTTAATTCTCCTGAAATTTATATCCATTACGAAGAATGACATAAAGAAAAAGTAATAGACAGGGAGGTGACAAGAAAAGGGAAGTATATTTCATAAGATGTCGCATCTACCGTTGAGTCTCAAATGGCTGCCCCTCTTTTTTTCACATTATAATTTTCGTAGTATATCTTTCAATTTCAGTGTTGTGTCGGGCAGAGGAAACACCCCGTATGTTATTATCACTGAACTAAGAATACTACTGCTTTTAGTTTTCTTATTAAGTTTTCATTTTAGCACCCTGTTTCAACGTCTACCCTTACAACAACAGAAGAAATCACTAAAGAGCCAGAAGGGAGTACATTACCCTCAAACTCATCAGAACCTTCAGCTAGAAAGGCACATAAGTTAAAATTCAGATATGGATTTCACTCTCATAACCCTATTAATTTTAGTAAGTACCGTTTTATTTATCAGATTATAACAAAGTCGTAACATAAAATTCTGAGTATAACTCTTTTAAGTTATTCCAAATTCAATGGATCTTTATAATTCTTTGTGCTACCATGTATATGCCAGATAACAAAAAATCATATGAGTTTCACGTCCTTCAAATTCTGAACATTTTTATTTACAGTTTTTTATACAGTGAGTTCCTAAATTAACCGATAAATCAATTTCTACCTAATTTTGAATGCAAATTAAAAATCCTGAAACACTACGAGCTAATCTCAATTAAGTTTTTCCGCATCGATAATGGAGTCTGACCTAAACTCTGTTATATTAGAACTAAACAGAGTATTTGTGATAATAATATAAAATGGCAATAATATTTTAACAACTTTGTATAGACCACGCTATGCTGACAGTTTACTCAATAAATTGAAACAATTGAAAAGTAGAATGAAACATTGAGCATTCTTTTAAAAAGTGATATATACTCATTAACAAAGAAATTGCAACGCCCAGGCGGAGATGATATTATTTTGGTAAAACATATATTCTATAGTAAGGAATAAATGATTAAAATTTGAATGAATAATAAGAGTTTCACCCGAAGTTTCCTTGTACTTCCATCGTCTTGAAATGTTTGATCTCATAACATTTCAATAACTTTGGATTTGTTATGGTTATCAGGTGAATGATGGGACATTCAGATAACCCCTCGTATTTATACCCTTAACCGTCCCCTGTCTCTCTCCTCTAATCAACAGCGAATGGTTGCCGGTGATGCGTAGCGGCAGTGGCTCAAGAAGCAGATTCAAAGCTATTGAAACGTTTTGAGATCAATCATTCGTTTGTCCACCGCGGTTGTCTATACACTTCACAACACGTTTTGGCATTAATTCAATCAGGTGGTCTACTTCTTCATGAGATTTTGGGTATTATCAAACCCCGCTTGAAAACGTCTCATAACAGTAGTTAGATTTCTGTTCGTGCGGTTAGAGATTTCTCGAAATGAAAACCCGCCTTCCGTAAACCAATAATTTGACCTTTTTCAAATTCAGTTACATGTACACTAGTTTTTTGGCATATTTAAAAACAAATGCAAAAACGACTTTTGATAAAAAAACTTTGCTTAAAAAAAATCACGGAACTTTAACAAATTTTAATCATTGTATCCTTACTATAGCATCTATATTTTACTAAAACTATATTAAATTTAAACATCTCCTTCTGGGTGTTGTTATTTCTTTGTCAGTGAGTATATTTGGTACGTTTCAAACTTACGCACAGTAATTTTATGTTATCACTGAGAGCAGTTGTTTCAATTTTGTTTAAATTTTTGTTTCCAACTCACTTAATAAACTATGTGATTCTTTGAAATGTTATTGAGTATTCTGATTTCTATTTCACACAATACTAGCTTGAAGGTCACTAGAGTTTCCTGGGATTTCCAACGAATTTTTTTAACTCAAAGCTATTATCATCAGGTAAATGTTGAGGGATTCAAAAGATCCCTCGAATGTATATAAAAGAAAAACAGTAATACCGAAGTCCAATGAAACTCCCACCTTCACACAAAATGATTCAATAAATAAACTAATTAAATTTATCTATTTTCAGATCATCCTTCTCTAAACAGGGTATGGAAAAGAAAACTTTTAGAAAAATTAAAAAGTCCCAACACACGAACCAAGCCCACTTATAAATTCCGGCAATTTTCACCAAATAATTGCTACGTAGCCTGTCATTCTGCACTATCACCATCTATAATCAGCCCTCCCGGTGTTATATTGCCAGCGGAATCAATTGACGGTAAACATGCTTATTAAAACTTTAGAAGAAAACAACAACAACCATAGCTTATTCTCAAAAATTTATTGGCCCCACTGAACATTGACAAATACCCAACCAACTCCTAAAATCAAATTTTATAGTGTCCTACTCACATATTAGAAACTCCGGTCATTTTAGGGAAAAATTAAGAGCTTCAAGCAAAGCCGTTGCCAGGATTAGGACTGTAAAATGTATATTTTTGTTCACGTATTTCCAGGATATATAAATTTGTATAATTATAAAATTTATTCTTATGAAAAACATGAATAATTGGTTAAAATTGATTCCATCGTCAAGTTAGTTTCTAACCACCTTTTATAGAATTATCCCACCCCATATACATTATAAGAAATATTAAAATAGCAAAAATCATATTGTTTTATAGAATTGATCATTTTTAACTGATTTTCAGAAGATCCAGGTAGCGATAGTAATTCTGATTCTAGTGAAGAGGAAGATGAACACTACGAAGAAGGTGAAGATGACCCAGTGGAGGTTACCATGAGTCCTCCGGACAACCGAAAGAATTCACATATAAAAACTAAGCACCAACATAACATTCACAAAGAAAATAAATTATAATAACAGTTGAGTACGTTTATTATTTAGCTCATAATGTGTAAAATATAGTTTTTAATGCAGTTAGTTAATTAATAATTCTATTTTGTTATTATTTTAACACGCTTTAATTAACAATTAGTTTTTTTCTTCCAGATCCCACTCTGCACGATATTATTTTTTCCATGTTAAGGACGAATAAATTTTGTTGAATTTTTTTGTTTTTTTATAAATATACTCGATGCCGAAGGATAATCGTTATACCTATTGCATGCCGTTCACAGTATATGTGTATTGTGTTGCCGACAACAAAGCAATCACAAACATCTAGGGAAAGGGCCGTCGTAACAATATTTGACCTTGACCTATGTACTTAAATTTCTATATGTGAATTCTTTATCGCCATATTCACCCTGTTCTTCATACATGTTTATTCACCATGTTCTTCATACATGTTGATTGCCACAGTCGCGGATATTTCATAATGAAAAATGTTTGTTAGCTTTTTTATTTGTGATAAAACTCGGTTCCATGTCAAATTGCAAATATGAAATACTTTATTATATGAACCAAGAACGTTGGCTGTTAGTTCTTTTTATTAACTATTTTAGTCAAAGTTCAAATGTATATTTAAAGAAAATAACCTTTAAAATACAATTGTACCCTGTTTATGGCCTTTCTACATGCTTTCTGTAGGTTTTTACATTATCGGAAATTCAGTGCGGACATAAATATCATATGATAATTCCATCTGATAATGAAAATAAGAATATGAAATAAATTCCACCTCCCGTCAATACCAATTTTGCTGTACGGTCCACTCACAAGATGACGCTAACTTTTGGCAACTCTAACATGGGATTTTATTTTCTATAGGTGCAGGTTTTGTGGCAAAATATTCTATTGTTCCATGTCAATGCAAAACTAGGGTTATGTTTGTTTTTTTAAAATAAAACCAAGCGCAAATGTTGTGACACTTGTTAATTATATTTTTATTCATTATGTTATGTATAAACTTATACTAGTTTTTAATTTATATGAATCTGTCTCAAAGAAAGGCAGTGCTAGATATAATAAGTAACTGAAGCCACCTGCCACTAGATTTTAAAAAGCTGCTATTTCCAACTGTTTTTGGCCATGGGGATAGATTTTGATATTTTAGAACATTGTAAAAAAGTGAGGGCGAATCATGGACCTCCATACACTTGCCCGGTAGAAAAATGTGGAAGAACTTACAAGTCTGTATGTGGATTGCAATACCACCTAAAAAGTTTTGATCATGACAACCCAACACCACTTCCACCAGTTGCACCATCAACACCAAAAAACAAAAAAGGTATTCTTGAATGGTTCTGAACAATAAGGTTTCAATATCAAACAGGCTGTGTATTTGACAACATAACATTTTCATTGCAGGTAGAAGACTCACAAAAGCAAAAATTCCACCTATGCCAAGTATTCCAGAGCCATTAACCTTTGAGGAGGCTCAAAAAATGGTACAGTTTGAAGTCAATGGTGTAGCATGTAGGTGGAATATTACTGAACCCTTGGAAGTTGTGCCAAAGGAAGAACTTTCAGATGAGGAAGTTAAAGAAGTGAAAACAGAACCACCACCTCCAGGTAAGAGTCAAAAATTTTGTGTTTTTATATATTCTAACAACATTTGCAAATATACTTTTTAAACTACAGCATCTCAATGGTTTAATATTATATACAGGGCATTTCACTGAACTGTCCCATTAGAATTTTTGCTTTATGTTTAAGCACTTTCTGCGAAATAACAATTGATGTAGAGAATGTTCAAAATTTCTCCTACAAATTCAATATGCAACAACTCAGTTTTCTAAGTTGAACACCTATATTTGTTAATTATTTTGAAACAGCATTAAATTCTGCATAAATTTATATAAGGGATTCTTCAAATCACACTTGATGTGTTTCAGTTATTAAGCTTTTATGTCTATATTTTCACATTTTTACTGTTTTTGGGATAAACATGCATAAAAGTTTAAAATATGAGAAAAACATGGAAACATAAGAAATGGTGGAAATAGAACTTAGGTGATAAGTACAACCGACATCTCCTTGAGCCAGAAGTTTTACTGTTTAAATAATACAGCCATCCAGTGGCGTAGATTTGGGGAGGTGATGGGGATGTATCCCCTTCATAGCAATTGTGATTTCATGAATTATTTCACAACAAATATTAAAAATGCAAAACCATATCATAAGGGTTCCATTCCAAACTACATTACCCCTTCCCTCATGATAAAAATGTATCTATGCTACTGCAGCCGCTTCTTCATCTCTTTACATGAGGCTATTTTTCCCTTTTATTTTAGAACAAAAGTGGGATAGCTTAATACAATCCATGTAGTATTAAGCATTCATTTCAATAATTTGACTGTATACTTGCATTTAATAATGTGCAGTGTTGATTTAACATTTTCCTGTTGTATTAATAGCTAATGATAATATACTGTCTTTGGTAGGTACTGTTCTTAGTGTCATACCTAACAAATGGAATAAATTAGACCACTATATAAACGGGCTTTGCCAATCTGGGAGGCACTTAGGTTTTTAATGCTAACATGTATTATTTCAAAATTTCAAAGCAAACTTTAATAATTAATGATTATTAATGCAAGTATTCATTTAATTAGTAATAAAAATACAATGATTTTAAATGTAAAGGTGTTTCAGGGGATTTTTATGAATTTTAACTTGTGTTTGGGGAAAAAAGTTATGATTGGTCATCCTGTTTGTTTTGAGTTCCAATTTATTTGAAAATAGTAGGTTATATTTACTAGTTATTTTTAAACATTAAATATGCAGAAAATAAGCATTGACTCAGGTACTTTGTTGTGAAATACTATTTATTATTTATAAACGATACCTGAAAAATGTTGATCAAATTTCATTTCAGTATTCAAAATAGTATATTATAGGTTATAATTATCAAATAATATTTTGAGTGTTTAGAAAAATTAGCTTTTGCCTTGGCAAGAATAAACTTTTTTGTAAAAAAAAAACATTTTTTCGTCATTTGTGGGACATGCCATGAATTTTGCTATAGTAATCTAAAGGTTACCAATTTTTTTCTTTGTAAATTGAAACTCAATTATATTTTAGAACCACAATTTAATTTACCAGAGGCAAATTATAAGGAATTGGAAGATTATAGTATATGTGATGCCCCACCTCGACCAAATGCATATATAAGATTTATTGAAAAAAGTACAGAAGAACTAGATGGGGAGGTAAGAAAAATTATTTCAAATGAAATTTTGATGATCATTATTACTGATGAGTCCAAATATCCCCTTTAACCATATTTATTTTTATTAGATATCAAATACACATTGTAAAGTCTTCTCAAGACATCAGAAACCCTTAAGTAATTAAAACATATTTTATGTGTAAATAAATACCTATATTGCAGGTTGAATATGATGTAGATGAAGAAGACACAGCTTGGCTTTCGTTAATGAATCAAAAAAGAGAAGTGGCTGGATTGGCACCTGTTTCTGTTGATTCTCTAGAATTGCTAATGGATCGCTTAGAAAAAGAATCATATTTCCAGGTATACAAATTAAGACATTTACTAAAATGGCTATTGTACCCAGCAGGTACATTTGTATATATTTTGTTATTACAGGCTTCAGCTAGTGGTCAATCAGGTACAGTAGTTGATGATGATGCTGTTTGCTGCATATGCATGGATGGTGAATGTCAAAACACAAATGTCATTTTGTTTTGTGATATGTGTAATCTTGCTGTGCATCAAGATTGTTATGGTGTTCCCTACATACCAGAAGGACAATGGCTGTGCAGAAGGTAAGACTTGATAGACAATCACTACTTCAGTATGTTAGTTAGTTGTTATAAATTTTAAGAAATTTATTTTTACCTTTGCATGATGTCATTCTGATATACATTTTAGAAAGAACAAAAAAAATATGAAATGTTAATAACACAATTAAAAATGTATTTTCAGGTGTTTACAGTCTCCAAGTAGAGCTGTTGATTGTGTACTGTGCCCAAATCAAGGTGGGGCATTCAAACAAACAGACAGAGGCACTTGGGCACATGTGGTTTGTGCATTGTGGATACCAGAAGTTAGATTTGCCAATACTGTGTTTCTGGAACCCATAGGTATGACATTGAAAAATGATTCCTATCTAAAAATGGTTTATAATTGAAAAGAGATGCAAGGTTTATAATATCTATCTATAATACCATGTAGTTTTTTTTCATAAAATATATGGAATTTTACAATTGTTGTACCTTGGATTGTAGATTGTACAAAGCACTGAATTATGGTACATGTATTAATTATTGTATGTCTGCCAACATGTCTATTTTTGTCATTTATTTCTGCAACATGACATGTAAACAACAATTTGTCATATTTCATTTCATATGTTAATCTAGTTTTGAGTCTATATACTAGGTCATTTCAATTATTTATAGCTAAGTACTACTTATTTTAATTTTAACTTGAACTGGTAACATGCTGCTGTAGCTAACAGATTTTTGGAAGTTTATAATTAAGGATTAAGCAATTTTATCTCGATTTAAATTAATAGTAGGGTCAGTTTCCGTCATTAATAAAAGCGATAATGTTACAAAGTAGGTTGGAGAGTAACTATTAATAGAGACTAAAAATAACTGTTCACCTAATATTGTACCCTGAGGCACACCACACTTATCAGGTCTCACTTCACTTTTATAACTATTGACACATAGATATGGCTGCCTATCATTTAGGTAACTCTCATAAGTAGCTTGCTAACCACAATTCCTATATCATATTTTACTGATTTACTTAGGAATGTGCTTTGATTTACCACTCATATACTGGACAAATCTAGGAGAACAACAATGGTTGGATGAAATTTTAGTGTATATAGTCTCTGTATAGATGGTAATACTTTTATACCCTAACCTTCTAAGAATCCCAATTGGTTAGGGGCAATAATATTACTATTTACAATGTATTGATAGTCTATTTTAGAAAGTTCTATAAGAAATTTTGGTTAAATGGGTCTATAATTACTTGAATTACTCTGTATTTCATGGTTGATAAAATCTCTAAACATACAACTTTGTCAATTAGGTACATCTTAGTCTCATGTTCATGCTTTTTGTGTGTGTTCCACCATATTAAACACTTTGTTTTGTTACTAGATTCAATCGAAACCATCCCAGCGGCTAGATGGAAGCTAACCTGTTACGTTTGCAAACAAAAAGGCGTCGGAGCATGCATACAGTGTCACAAAAACAGTTGTTACTCAGCCTTTCACGTAACGTGCGCTCAACAAGCTGGTCTTTATATGAAGATGGATACAGTTAAAGATGGCAGCGATTCGCAGCCTGTACTGGTTCAAAAGATCGCTTACTGCGACACTCATGCACCTGCGGGAGCTGATAAAAAAGGTAAAAATAAATAAATTGTACAACCGTTTTTGCAAATTTATTACTATGCTTCTGAAAATTTTTGGAAACGGGTCGTTTTTAAGTATGTAGCTGCAAAATTCGTCACTTTTTATGGTGTTTTAGAAGGTTGTGACCATCACCTGACTTAACACTTTAACTTTGAAATAATATGATTCGAAAAAAAAGTTACCTGATAATTTCCTGGCCTTCTCTTGGACTCGAATCCTTACAGTTAAACTGGTATTCATGATTTAGTATTTATGTTAGATTTTTGATTCGACTGACGTCATTAGAGTGATCGACCGTTCGAGAATGGGACCCCTGATTGACACCTCACACGAGGTTATGTTAAATTGTTAGTATCCAGCTGGATATTTCAAGACTTAATTAATAATTGAAGACATGAGTGGATGGTTATATGACAACAATTCATCACTTTAAATAAATAGGTCTTAAATATTTCATTGTGCAGAACACGTTCATCTGTTTTGTAATTTCGGTTTTAAAGTTAAAATGAGAAATGTTGAAGTGTCATGTTGTGTATTTAGACATTACACCTTCATTCATCACAAAAATTCAAAATCCAAAATAAAAAAAAAACATTACATATCACCTTCATATACTTATATCTTTAATTATTATTAACTTCCATCAGTCATATTGTTCAACACATATATCAAGGACCGTTTTCTCAGCCTTAAGGAAATTATTGTTATCGTTTAATTTTTACTCTATTAAAATGGAATCCTTCCCGAAATTAATCATCTATAACAAAAACCACATTTGAGACTGAATGCGGTAGGATATATAGGGTGTAACATATGCATTGCAAATATTTGCAAAGGTAATAGTACTGGCCAGTATGATCTATTCCATTATTAAATTTTTGGAAATTTCAATACATCTGGCAACCTTGCGGTACACATCTAAGGCTGTGTCCCACGTAAACGCGATATGCTCGGTGCGGGCGGTGCGTTGCGACAAACTGCAAACTATGGAACACATAAAAATTATTAATTTTGTCCTTACTGGAAAATAAATTCGTGCGATTGTAGCGATTATGTGTTGTTGCATCGTTCAGTTGGTTAGTTGTAGCCTTTCGTTGAAGTTTATAACTGTCACATTGACGTATCACACACTGTACAAAAAAAAACAGTGTAGGTACTTAAAACAATATCATATCCGACACTACCAATGTAGAATTGAGGAGTTTCACAATAACCAAGTGTTTGCAATGTCATAAAAAACTCATAATAATTCAGTTGTTTTTTATTTCATGTTTAACATTGCCACACTCATATTTCGTAACAAACCAAAACTTCACAATTATTTAAAAATGGCTACAGAAAATTGTACAATTTAATATTGCAATAAAACTAACTTTCTTAGATAAACCAACCACTATTATATTCATTCATTCAAAACACTATAAATATCACATTACATTTTGCAATACAGAACCAGAACCTTCCGCAATAACTGCTTTATTACGGTCTACGCTTAATAAACGAAAGTAAATTTAATCCAATGTTGCCATGCTTTCTGTTTCAATAACTCTGTTGAAAATTTAAATTGACTTTGCAATTAATATCACTTCATTTGATAAAAATGGTAGAGCATTTTGTTTATTGTACTGTTCAGTTGATACATTTGTTGTAGTTTTACAAATAAATGGTAAAATACACACTTAAGTGCTTACTTTGGTTCAAAACTTTGAATCATAAACTTTGTCACATAAGTTATATAGGATTTTTTAATTCATACTGATCAGTTCTACCATCTACCAAAATATCTGCATTGCATTATGTTACTTCCTGTATATGCAGCCGTATAGCAGCAGTGAAGTCTAATAGTGTAGTCGATATTAGTCATTTTTGTGTATAATATTTAGTTGTCATTTTGTCTGGAAGTAAAGATTATTTTCTGAAGTAAATTAGTTGTTTTAGAAGTAACAGAAAATTTGAATTAATATATTTTCACGACAATCCCTTTGCTGATTACCTTTTATCCGACAAACAACTTCCATGATAACAAAGCATACCAAAATATTTAAGGAATTTCCAGTTCAACAAACATGTTTTATTTTAATGTTAAATCAACATTTCATGTTTATCCTAAGAATATTCGCAAATAAAAATGTTGGAATCGTCAAAAAGAAGCTACTCACGGAGTTTCAGAAGTATGTATAGTAATAAATTCACATAACGGTTACATATTGTGGACTAAAACTATTATTAACATTTGATTCAAAAATTACGTTTTAACTTACTTTCAGATGAGACAAAAAAGGACGATTCTCGAAAAAAGATGATACAAGCTCGAAAAAAACTCGCAAAAAGTCGAACCTCCGCACCAATCATCTTAATACCCACGATACCACCGGAACGCATACAAGAAATCGGCTCTTTGGTAACCATCACTAAAAAATCCCAGTTCATACAACGACTCATAGCCTATTGGACGTTGAAGAGGCAATTCAGAAACGGAGTACCTTTGCTGAGGAGGCTGCAAAGCGCTCAAGGTGGTACGAGAGATTCAAACACTAGCAACGTGGACACCATAGAGTTGTGTAGGCAACTAAAATATTGGCAGTGCTTGAGGCAAGATTTGGAAAGAGCGAGATTGTTGTGCGAATTGGTTCGGAAGAGAGAGAAAATCAAATTAGAGTACATTAGAGTGACTGAGAAATGTTTGAGGATTCAGATGAAACCTTTGGAAGCTAGTTTGGGGAAAGTGTTGGATTTGATTCAAGCTAAGGACACTAATGAGATCTTCAGTGAACCTGTTGACCTTGAAGAGGTAGGAAGTTGTTTTTTTTTTCATTGTTAGTAGTTAAATTTTCAAAAAAAAAGATTCTTCATAAAAGGTAAGATTTTTAAGATTTTAATTTACATCTTAGAATTGTGCCTTTTTTATCCATAGTTTCTTAACCATTGACAACGGGGTCTGACCTAGACCCCGAAACGTTTGGAATATATAGCAATTTTCTTTAAACTGTGGTGTTATTTCCCAAGAAGTGCTTAGACATTGAAAAATATGCTACAAATATTATTCAGAAAACAAATGAATAACGGGTCGGTCTGTGAGACCGGGCGCGCCTTCTGTAGAGTTAATACCATAAAGATTTATTTTCATAATACATTATAAACTTAGAAACTTATTACCCAACAATCTCAACTCATATATACAAATTTCTATGGTATTTCAGGTTCCAGATTACACAACAGTTGTAACAGAACCAATGGATTTGAGTACAATGAGAAAAAAACTTGACGCAGGTCAATATCCCGATCTGCTGGCTATGGAAAAAGATTTTGATCTTATGATAGCAAACTGCTTAGCTTATAATAATCGAGACACTGTTTTCTACAGGTAGGAAAATGAAAATCTTACGATATATGGAAATGTTACAATTTATGTTTTAGAGCTGCCATTAAAATGCGCGATCAATGCGGAGTGATATTTCGACAGGCCAAGAAGGAACTCGAATCTTCAGGCTTATTGAACAACGAGAAAGAGGCTCCAGCTCAAAACTCGGGAGCTGGAGAAGAATCTATGGCGTCAGACATCGACAAAGAACTGGAAAATTTACAGGTATATTTATTAATTAGACGTTTTTAAAGAACGTTAGTTATTATGTTTTAAATCTTAGGGAAAAAGTGGTCCCGACGTTATAATAAAACTTGAAGAGTTGCTGATAAAAAGTCAAGCGTTAAAACATGGCTTAGCTAGAGCGAAACGGGTCAAGCTTATCAGGAGTGAACTGACTAAAGCTAAAAAGAGTTTGGCTGCAAGTCAGACAGATACTGATCCTACGTCTCAGTCCGATGGCGATAACGAAAGCACTGACACGAAGATAAGTTCAGCAAATTCAGGTAAGCATGTAAACACCATGTATTTTAGTGTCAATGTCAGTACGACAGTACACTTTAAGAAGTTGTTTTATAAGGAGTGTTATTGGGGAATCAAGTGGGGACCTCAAATGGCGCAGTCTTAGCAGTAGGATTCTAACCCTTTGGGAATTAATCCATAATAAATGTGTTTACTGAAGTAAGGAAATTAGTCCATGGTAAATACTATTTTGTTTTTCATGGGAATTTACTGACTTAGGATTATTGGTTAGATGTTAATAGGTCATCTACAAATTACATGTTGTAATGTCAAATATTTAAAAAGTAATTTAGTTTTTTTAATCCCTGTATCAGTTCTCTGATACTTTCTATGTTAATAGTATTAGCCAGTAATTCAAGTAAAACAGTACAGTACAAGGTACAGATGTTACAGTTTGATTTCACCTATCAAGAAAAGGTGTGACTTCTTGGAAGGATAGGAAATTTCAAAAATCTTAAGGGTGGAATACTTGATATTCATATATTTAAGTAGTAAATTACAAGAAACGGAATTATGTTTTTTGTAAATTTCAATAAATGGCTTAAAATTGTTATAGTGAGTGATCTCTGTTTCTTGTAATTTAGGAAAAGTATCCCCTGTAATAAGAAAATGATTAGCAAATCATGAGTCAGTTTTATTTAATCTAAAGGAACATAAGTGTTCAAGATATTGAATATTGAAATTTCTTCAGTTCATACTAAGGTAAAAGCTATTGCACTCTGAACATTTTAGCTTATATATATGGTGTTAAAAATATGGTTTGACAATTTGGATTGGGATCTAAAACAAACTTTAATATTATGTTTTGACAAGTTTCGCTATTCTCTCACTTGTTATCTCTGATTTTTTAATAAATTAAATTTTGAGCAATTTGATTTTCTTTTCGCGAAATTAGTTTATTATTTAACTTGTGCTCATAACCATTATTAATGTCTATGCTCTTGATGCTATCCATCTCATTCTTTAAATCGGTTTTGGAAAGCTGAATGAACTGGATATCATCAAGAGTATAGCCATCAATAATGTTTATGTTGATCTATAAAATTATTTCGGGAAAAGTCAAATTGCTCAAAATTTAATTCACCAAATAATCAAAGATAACAATGTTCAATTCAAATTCGTTAGCCTTACTTATTTTGGAACCACAAGTGAGAGAATAGCGAAACTTTTGTCGAAAGATAATATTAAAGTTAATTTTAGATCCCAATCCAAATTGTCAAACCATATTTTTAACACTAAAGATAAAATAAGTGCTAAGTTCTCGAAATCTGGAGTATATAAACTAAAATGTTCAGAGGGCAATAGCTTTTACCTGTAGAAATTTTAATATTCGATATCTTGAACACTTACATTCCTTTAGATTAAATTAAAACTGATTTATCATTTGCTAATCATTTTCTTATTATAGGACATACATTTCCTAAATTACAAGAAACAGAGATCATTTACTATAACAATTTTAAGCCATTTATTCAAACACTTGAAAATATAGAAATTTACAAAAGTCATAATAATTCCGATTTTTGTAATTTACTACTTAACGAGCAGGTAGAGTTTCAACAGAGCACTCTATTTGAGATTTTTAAGTAACAAAAAGTCAAAAATGATATATTTAACTATTCCTAATGGGTTTCCCACTTTGTTTCTATTTCAATATTATTGTACACAACAATCCGATATTTATCCTTCCGAGATTTCAACATATACCTACTGTTATAGACAAGACACCTCCAGTCTGCTTCAAATTGTTTTATTGTCATTCATGAATTTGTTTTTATGTTTATTTAATAAATAAATAAATTATTGATATAAAACAAGGTATTTCGTTTTTATACATTTATAATGATCATAAAGGTTCCGTTTTTTACATTAGATCTATGGAATCCCAAAAACATAACTCTTTATTGTCATCAAATAAGAACAATTTCTATTACAAACATCCTTTTTTAGGTATATCACCAACTGGCGTTAACAGAAGAACAGCAGTCCTTTTCACGAAAAAAGCGCAGGCTGCTTTGAAAAAGGAAGACAAAGAAAAGGATACTTCTTCACCGTCACCTGTAAAACAGTAAGAAGTACAACTTTTATTTTTGTTCACATATTGCAATATATTTACGAAAAGTTCCAATCTCCTGTGGTTACTTCAACAAAAACATTTTTGCAGGAAAAAGAAAGGCAAAGCTGGAAATCAAGTAGAGACGACCCCGAAACCAGATCAAAAGTCTAAAGATACAGTCCCGGATAGTTTCAAAGTGTATCGAGCCGGTACGCAAACAACAGACGAGGAGAACAGCGACAGCGACAACAGTTTGTCCACGTGCTATTCACATTCTCTGTCAGAAATACCATCCGAAGACGACAGCGATTGTTCGGACAGTACTGCGATGTCAGCAGCTGAAATAGCTTCGATCGAAAAAGAACTGAAACCTTTACAGCTAGTTTGGGCCAAATGCAGGGGTTATCCTTGGTATCCAGCTTTGATTATAGATCCTGAAATGCCAAAAGGTACATTTTATTTATCATGAATTTTAGGTATAGTTTTGCACAAATAATTTTGTTTGGAAATCATCATCTTTTTAACCGACTCCCAAAAAGGAGGAGGTTATCAATTCGTCGCGTATTTTTTTAACCTACTTCATAAAGGAAATCCTAATTGTTTTCTGAAAGTTAATCTGTGGCTTCTAGTTTGTTTTTAAGGATTTTTAGACATTAACACCGTACTTGAGATTAAGAACTCTAGATTTGAAAGTTCCAAATCAATGAAATACATTTTACCTATATGCTGATGATTTTAAAATTTATAGGCAGGTCTCCATCCAATTTCGTTATGACTTATCACCATATCTGGAATCGTTATCAACACTGTGTGTTTTATCTGGAGTTTTATTCATAAATTTTCATGTTGATACAATTTTACTGGGTGTCAAAAATTTTGACTGCCAATGACGTCACACAAAAATTGTAGGCAAAAATCTATTAGTTTAATTTTTACGTTCATTTACTCATACAATTACAAGGACTAGATGTTCCTCTAATATAAAATTTATTGCATTTGCAAGTGATTTTCTGACTTGTGTTCATTGGTTTTGTTTTTGATATAATTGTTTTTTGTTAATTGTGTTTTGTGAATGTACTTTCGACATTAAATAAATCTGTTACCATGTTTACATGGTATAGTTGTTACTGTAATATATGTATTACTTAAAGAATGGTTTTGTGTCTTGAAAAATGTTTTTTTTCCAGTTAGGACACTTTTTAAGTGTTTTTTTTTTTAATCATCCGAACAGTTGGTCCAGTCTTTAGCATATAATGATTTAATATAACACTTCTTTTATTTATTTTAATTGGATTATTAGAGTTTAACTTGTGGTACCTGTTAGTTAGCGTTGGGTTTTATGACTCTTTTTAGTGAGCCAGCTCATTTCGTTTAGCCCACCAAAACAAGTCGTTCACAATGAGTCGTTCAATTGAACGATCTCCTAAAACACAGTCGTTTAGCCTTAGGCGGATTTATATAATGTCTCTACTTGTCTAGTTTACTGCTCAAACTAATATTAAAGTTTTGCTGAGTCATAATTTAAAGATCATTAATTTATGTAAATACAAAAATTTTTTATTTGTATTATTTGGTAACAAAAAATAAACTCTAAACATTAAAAACAAATAAAATTATTATGCTTACTTATAACCCAATTAGAAATGTATATAACAAAAACACTGCAAAACAATAACAATCCTATGCCTTAGTGCCTGTCATAATAAAAATTTAAAATACCCATTCATCGATTCGTTGAAAATAAAACCTTCCAACCAAATTTTAAAATACATTTCACCTCATGAACCCGACGGCTGACGGCTCTTTTCTCTCCACTGCTCCGAGCCGAGGTGACTGTGCCGGTAGAAAGATTGAACGTTGAACGTTTAGCACATCCTATGACTCTCGACTCGCTCGAGCCGAATGACTCTATTAATGGCGAACTGAACGAGCTATTTGACTTAACTGTGCCGCTCATTCGTGGTACATGTAAAAAAAACGAACGACTCATTCACGAACCACCCAAGCCTACTGTTAGTGTGAGTTAGTAATATGTAAACTTATATTTTTATGTACCTTCTGTAGTGTTAGCTTCATTTATGAAACAATTTACACCAGTCAATAGAGATTTTTAGGTGACATAAAATTCAACAGCAAACCGCGTTACCCATCACGTAAATAATAGTATATGTCATAACTGACATAATTTTAACACCAAACTCATATAATTAAATTATTTGAGCCTTAAAAGTCCCAAAAAGATGGAGTTGTTTTGTTTTTTGTTCATACTGTAAAAAGTAATGATCTGTTCATAATGCCGTCAATAGAAAAATTGTAGAGAATCAGAGAATCTTCAAAATGAATATTTATAGATTTTGATCGCAGCATTTTTCATAAAGAAAAGTTAGAAAAACCTATGTAAAGTGAGCAATTTAAAAAAAAATCATAACTTTGTTGTAATAACAGCTAGGACCTTAATCTGCCTGCTAGTGATAGCTTATAACGTTGAGATTAATAACGCTGAAGATCGATATTGTACGTTAAGTAGATCTTATAGAATTACAATTTAAATAATTTGTAGAAATATTTTGCAGGGCGTTATCCTATTAACCACGATAGTTCGATAGCCATATGCAAAATATATTTTGAAAGCTTATAAAATGCACTTCACTTCGTATATCTTGAATTTTTGTTATAGTGCCGTAAAATGTATTAATAGTACTTTTGAAATTTGGCTTAAACGATGGACCCTCCGATGTTTTGACTGTGGCGGATCCAGTCAGTGTAAAAAAGTCATTTAATTAATATCAGTAAACTGTATACAGATAACCATTAACTTAATAAACCAATGAATAAATAGATCAATATGAACAGGCAATTGTTATGTAAATAAAAACCAAATAAGTGCTGTGAAAAAACATGTAATAATAAAATTGTCATAATTTTCATGTCCTGTCCCCACCTTAAGAAAATTCTAGATCCGTCCATGCGCTTTGACAGCTAATGTCAGTGCACCGCTGGCTGGCTATCGCATATTCGCACATTTAATGCGATGTTTACTATTGTTTTAAACCAATTTCTTGGCATTATAGCGAAAAACCAAGATAGACAAATTGTTGTGGAATTTATGAACTTTCAAAATATCTTTATTATATCCCGGTCAGGATAGCTTTCTAAATTATTTAAATTCGAATTGTTCAAAAACTAATTATTCGTGAGCCCATATAACCTTAATATCATAAATTATCGTTTTGACGATGACTAATATTAGTTACCAAAAAGTTATAAATTTTTGAAAAAAAAAAACACTTGTTTTCCTCGGTAAAAAATGATCCAATCAGGATGTATAAACACTCATTAAGAAGGATTTCTTATTCTCTACAACTTTCCTGCAGACGGCGTTACGATTCCTGCATAACTATTCATTATAAAGCAAAAAACAAATGAAATTCGTATTTTTACGAGTTTTTATTCTTTTATTTTCGTTTACTTCTATGAGTCTGCTGCAAAAATTATGTATTAACTGTTGCTGTTTATCTACATAAAAAATACTCCTGAGGCCAAACTGATCATAAACTATATAGTTAATTTGTTTTTAGGTTATGTTCATAAAGGTGTACCAATACCCTCACCTCCTCAAGAAGTGCTCGACTTGTCCAAGAACTACACCGAAAAAGTATTTTTGATTCTCTTCTTCGACGCAAAGAGAACCTGGCAATGGCTGCCAGCTGAAAAATTGGAGCTTTTAGGCGTCGATACTGCTCGAGATGAATCAAAAGTAAGTATTCATTCAGCCTTTCTTTTACCTATACATTTTTTTATTCCGACTCATTTTTTAGATAAACGAATTGAAAAAGCAGACAGACAAGAAAGCTGTGAAAAAGGCATACGAGCATGCTCTAAGTTATTTGTCAGAAATAAACGAACCTGAGAAAAAGAATGGATCAACATAAAATTTAAATATGTTAACATAGAATTTAAGATTTGATAGTAAGCAAAACCGTCTTCTAAAGATGACGTATCATATCAAAAACATTTAAGTTAATATACATTTTTACGTTTGTTTATAAGAATATTATATTTAAATACATTATTTGTTCCAATAATAGTCAATAGAATTTAAAAAATTGGATTATTATTTCATCAACCTCTGCACGTCTTCACTTCAAATATTAAGCCTGTTACTGTACGTATACTTCCCTTACTTACAAAGAGCAACATAAGGGCGTGTATCGTAGCGATAAGCATAGACATTTCATGTATGTGAATCTGTGAATGTTCCAGTGAAAATTATTTACAATTATGTAATTCCCCCGAGGGAGAGATTTTTTCAAACCCCATTGACGCTCGACCTCTTTTTTCACACCCTATGGACGCTCCAAGAAGTGAAAAACACTCAAGTAGTGATTGATGTTAGTGAAGTATTGATCAGTGTTGTACAGTTTTTTTAGAATTTATTAATCCTGCAAGTACTAAGTGACTGCCACAGAAGTAATCAGATGTTCATAGTTAGTGAATTCTACCAATATAAATCGAGTTTTTATTATTTATTATTAACCAATAGATATACACAATAATATTAGGACATTATTACATAATCTCCACAGAGGTAATCGGAGTTACCTGTTCATGGTCTTGGCATAATACCTAAAACTAATAATATATAAACCTATCCTATGGAAAATATATACTTAACATAAAGGGAAATATCTAAGAATACATAAAATAGAAAAGAACATAAAAGAAGAAGAAATTATGCTTTATTACAATTATAAAAACAATATCCACTGGTAAATGGTCAATAATAAGGAACTAAGTTCAAGACAAACCTCGCCCGTTAAGGGTTTTTGGGAAGAAGAAGACGGATTTATTAATTTTAATATATTTAAATATACAAACCCATTACAGTTAAATTTGCTTTATGTGTATTTAAAACATAATGAAAGTGGTTTGTTTAACATAATTTGAGAAAATATGTAAATTTCAACAAACTGTTGGTATTTTTAACTGAAAATTTGCCCGATTTTGTTGTTATAAAGGAGGACACATGCTGATTTTATTTTAACATTGGCATAATCAACTCAAAGTCCGTAACAATATGAACAGCTTCAGGGTGGGCGATCTCAAGCGTCAGAGGTGTCGATCTCGAACTAAATTTTACCTATGGGTCTGAACACATTGTATATATTGACCTATTGTGATAAAAATTATTGGTCTTCTGTTTACACTCACAGAAATTACTTTATTTTAAAGCTTTTCAAAGTAAAATGTTTCCTCATGAAGTGGCAAACTCACTGACCCTGAGGCTCTCGCTCTAGAAGGGGGCGATCACCCCCATGGCCTCTCCCTTTGGATCCGCACCTGAATTGTTCAGGGATAATTCTTTATATTGTGGACTATTTTTGATGATTTTTAGATTCTTATTGGAATAGGGATGCCTTATAAGTATAAGTACTTTGTCAAGTAATGATGATGGGTGGGTGAATAATTCAGTGCCACACCCATCTGATTTGGGATCCATGGCAAATTTGAAATCTTCAATTGTTATAAACAATGTCAAATCAACTGTCAGGATTTATTTTTTGAGCATCTTGTGCGCTTCATTGTATTTGACCAAGTCAGTAGACTTTTTCACTGCAACAACCTTCAGGGGGTGATTCTTTGTCAAATATTAAAGGAGTTTGTCATATAAAAATCGAAAAACATCGGGAATTAACCCACAACGGCTACGGTCCATTATAGTATCAACGAATACAAGGGTGTATATTCGTTGGAAGAATTCTAATAACACTAGTAAGATTTCGGCGTTTAAAATAAATTCTTGTTTAAATTGAAATAAGTTCAAGTTCCAATGTGGTACCTGATGTGGATGAAGAGTATAAAATGTTTAGCGGTGTTTGTGACGATTTTGTACTGAGTAGTGAGTATGGAAGTTAATTTGAAGTATCGGAAAATGAAGCTGATATATGAAGTCTGCCTTTATCAATTTAGCCTTTAATTAGAATCCTGGTAATGCAATTTAAAGCACTGGCGATGAGTCACATTACTGGACACGCCAAAAAAACATAAAAGTTTAAACAATTGAAACAAAATAATTTTATATATTGATATTTATTATTACAGGTCACAAACCCCACAGCTTAATTGTGGGATTAATAGAGATGAACGCATAAGTACAGATTATCTAAGTTTTTATATAGCACTTTTCAATATATACTTCCTATAGCCATTACTGTTAAAAAGCACATATTGTTATTTTTTAAAATCAGATATAAATTAGATTTCTAATTGTTCATTAAATACATAATTGAATATTTTATTGAGCTTGTTTAATAATTTCTATCCACCTTGAATGAATAAAAGGTTTTGGTAATTTTTCTATTAACATATTTCTTTGAAGACTGTCAATAAAATTCCGTCAAATTATAATATAAATTGTTTATATAAAAATCGCTACAACATTTTTTTGTATCACATACCATTCATGGTGTTCTTACATCGCTCAGTTGGTTTGTTTACGCTCGCAGTCGCGTTTACGTTGGACATAGCATTCGTGCTTGAATTCTTCACCGTAGCGCCGTTGCGGGTTAGGCTTTGTCCAACGTAAACGGGATTTATAGGTTGCGACTGGCTGTCTCCCATGTAAACGCAATTTGCGCGGTGCGGGCGATGCGATTCATCAATGTCACAATTAAAAACTGCAACTGCAGGCGAAGGCAACCTAAAATTGCTGGAATCGTACGAATTTATTTTCCTGTAAACACAAAATGAATTATTATTGTTTGATAGTTTGCGGCTGTCACATTGACAAATATAAACGTCAACTAAAGGCTGAGACAAACCATTGAACGCTGAGACAACATAAAATCGCTTCAATTGTACCAGTTTATTTTGCAGTAAGGAGAAAATGAATTCTTTGTATGTGTTTGAGAGTTTGCTACTGTCACTTTGAATATCGCACCGCGCATATCGCGTTTACGTGGGAGACGACCTACACAAACCACCGTCCAAAACACGTTACCGTTGGACAAAGTCTAAATATGACAGTATCAAACTGCAACAGACGGCGAAAACAAACTTACTGGTGCGACAACATAAAATCGCTGCAATGCAAGAATTTAATTTCGATCCAGTGCACCATGAATTCTTTTTATGTGTTTGCTAGTTTGCGGCAGTCGCATAGAGCTTGTACTTCTGGAGGTAGCTTGCAATGCACAAATATCCTGCCAAGGATAGAAAGAGAGGCAAGATCACTCGATTGGAACTACAACCCAATCGAGTGAAATAGCCTCTTGCTCTCTCTATTGCCCTGTCTTTCCATTCTGGTACGATATTTGTGCATGCAGGCTACCTCCAGAAGGTATATGCTCTAAACATTCATGCATCGCGTGTATGGCGTTTACGTTGGACACAGCCTTAATGAAAAAACAGCAATGTGAATAATATTTAAAAAAAACTACAACTACAAAAATACTTAGTAGATAAGAATATCATGTTAGTATTTACGAGAGAGGTGCAGCTCAGCGAGTATGTATTTACTCACTGGTGCAGCTCCCCACAAAAGATGATAAATTAAATTTGAATATTCATTTTTACCGGCTCCCACCATTGAAAATGATAATCAATTTGTCTAGATCCCTCCTAATCAAAATGCCAATACGCCCCTGCATATTAGAAAATTTATTAATATAACAATATTTTTGACTAGTTTATATAAAGATGTACAACTTAGTTTTTCCGAATTGGGTATATCAAAATTAATATCTATCAAATTGCAATT